>CM077649.1:61059661-61154661 GCA_039707465.1 Rhabdophis nuchalis
CGACCATCTTTAAAGCGCTCCATGGCTCGGGGCCTAGTTATATGCGAGACCGCCTCCTGCCCCATACATCCCTTCGGCCGATCCGCTCCCACAGAGAGGGCCTTCTCAGGGCGCCGTCGGCCGGACAATGCCGACTGGTGACACCCAGGGGAAGAGCCTTCTCTGTGGCGGGCCCAGCCCTCTGGAATGACCTACCCCCTGAATTACGCACCATCACCGACCTCCGCCTCTTCCGCCAATGTCTAAAGACATATTTGTTCCAACAAGCCGGCCTAGCCTAACCTCCCATGGGGACTTTTTAGGAAGTTTTAAATTGGGTATTTTAAAATTTGGTTTTAGCATAGGATAGGATTGTTTAATAGTTATTTTAAATTATATTTATTTTTTGTATTTCGTATGTTTTTAAATTTCCTGTGCGCCGGCCTGGGTCCTCTGTGGAGAAGGGCGGGATATAAATTTAAATAAAATAAAAAATAAAAAATAAATTTATCTCCAACGAGAAAAAGTTGAATGAGGAATAACCTTTTCCCCAAGGGAGCAGGAATGACAAAATCATTCCAATTGTTTTTATTTACGCTAGATCTACTTATGTAAATGAAGACTCAATCATCCAGGCCAAAGGTATCTAAGAAAGCTACATCTTGGCAACTGGACCAAAGTTTGTTCACCTGAGATGCTTCGTCACTCATCCAAGTAACTTCACCGGTTCAAATAAATACAAAATTAGTTAGGCACAAAGTCAGAGAGTCCAGTTGCCGTGATGTAAGCTTTTAAGATACCTGTCAGGCCTGCAGCCATCTTTTCTTTTAGATCTTGGGCCTGCCACACTTTCTATTATTCTATCATGCATTTTCTATTGTGGGAAAACGGGAGGGGGGATTGTATGGAGTGAGATGCTATGTAGCCAAAGCAAAATTCCTTTCTAGAAAGCCAAGGTCATCCTTTGTCTCTGCACTTCTGCACCTGACCGGAACTGGATGGGTGGAACTGCCAGCATGGCAGTGGGAGATTGGACCATGGGTTGGACTTGTGGGTGTGAGGTCAAGATCTTGAACTTTCAACTGGGTGGGGAAAACCGGGAAGCTTTCAGATTTGGGTTTTCCCAGATGTGCCAACATGGCTCTCTTCATCAATTGGAACTTTGAGGAATCCTTTGCCTTGGACTCTGATTTACTTTTGGATGCTATTTGTAAGCCTGACAATACATTTGGCGTGGATGTCCGAAAGGTGTTTTTATTTTCAAGAGGCAACTGGACTTTTCTTTTTCTTTGAAGACGTATTGCTCCTTACCCAAGAAGTTTCTTCAGCTCCTACTAGATGGTGGGGATTTATGCTACTTGGAGACAGCTGGTCACTTTTTAGAAAGTTGTTAAACAGTTCTAAGAAAGTTCCACACAGCACTACTCAGGTGACCTGAGGACACAGCAGAGGTGGTATTCAGTAGGTTCTGACCAGTTCTGGAGAACCAGTAGCGGAAATTTTGAGTAGTTCGGAGAACCAGTAAATACCACCTCTGACTGTCCCCACCCCCATCTATTCTCTGCCTCCAGAATCTCAGCTGATCAGGAGGGAATGGGGATTTTGCAGTATCCTTCCCCTGGAGTGTGGAGGTAGTGGAGATTTTACATTATCCTTCCCCTGCAGTGGGGAGAGAATGGAGATTTTGCAGTATCCTTCCCCTGGAGTGGGGAGGCAATGGAGATTTTGCAGTATCCTTCCCCTGGAGTGGGGAGGGAGTGGAGATTTTGCAGTATCCTTCCCCTGCCACGCCCACCAAGCCATGCCACGCCTCCAAGCCACACCCAATGAACCGGTAGTAGAAAAAATTGAATCCCACCACTGGTATATATTACAGAGAAGCAGCCGCAGGATAATTACGTCTCAATCTGCACATGAGGTGATGTCCCGGTGTTTGGAGGCCTCGTGACATCTAGGCTGGACTATTGTAACACTCTCTACATGGGGCTCCCCTTGAGGTGCACTCGGAGGTTACAGCTAGTCCAGAACGCAGCCACGCGGGTGGTCATGGGAGCCACAAGGCAGTCCCACGTAACACCTCTCCTGCGCGAGCTGCACTGGCTACCTGTGGCCTTTCGGGTGCGCTTCAAGGTGTTAATGACCATCTTTAAAGCGCTCCATGTCTCAGGGCCTAGTTACATGCGAGACCGTATCCTGCCCCATACATCCCTCCGACCGATCCGCTCCCATAGAGAGGGCCTTCTCCGGGTGCCATCAGCCGGGCAATGCTGGTTGACGACACCCAGGGGAAGGGCCTTCTCTGTGGCGGGCCCAACCCTCTGAAACGACCTGCCCCCTGAACTCCATACCACCACAGACCTCCGCCTTTTCCGCCGGCGTCTGAAAACGCATTTGTTCCAACAAGCCGGCCTAGGATAATCACCCGATCTGGAGTTTTTAGTTATAAATTTTAATTAGAGAATTTTAAAATGTTTTAGCACGAGGTAATTTAATTTTATTGGATTTTAATAATTGATCTATTTATGTACGTTGTGTTTTAATTTGCCTGTGCGCCGCCCTGGGTCCTTTTGTAGGAGAAGGGCGGGGTATACATTTAATAAAATAAAAAATAAAATAAATAAATGAAGAGGAAAAAAATAAACACATACTCGCTTAGCTCCAAAATGAACATTAGCAAAATGTAGATCCGTTGAAACTTTTCTTGCTAAAGACTCCGAAATACACTTTCAGTTAGAGTTTTGCCGGCCACCGGATCTGTCTCTTGCCAGATACGCACATTAGCAGCCAACGCCGAAAGAAACACTGACAAGGATAATCACCTAAAAATTAAATATTGCATTTTTGCTAAATGAACACCGCCGAGGAATTCAAACTTCGAAATTAACCCCCGGGTACTTTTGTTGGAAACCGGGGAGGGAGGAGGAGGGAGGGGGGTGTATCCTTAGATCGCTTAATAAGACGAGAAGACAATCCTTTTGTTATCTAAGAAGCCGCAATATAAATATCGTTTGTTAAAAAAAAAAGGCAGCGTGTCAACCTCTTCAGCGAAAGCACTTCGAATTCCACATGCATTTCCCTACAAGCCAGCAACAGCGCATTGTTTCTAAATCCCCTCGAGCAGTGGGAGAATGGATGTTCTTACGAGACAATACGCTTTTTGCAATAATTCTTTTCAAATGCTTTTCTTGCAGCGCACGGAGGTGAATATTCGAGTGCAGAGTGCTGGGCGACTCCGTCGAAAGCCAATGGCTGAAATTGTCTCTCAAAATCCCCTTTGAATTGTTGCCAAGAGCTAGAGGTTTCTCAACAACGAGCACATGGGCTTTGTGTGGCTTTCCTGAGGCCATAAGCATGCATGTGGCAGGGGGTTGGACTAGATGACCTACAAGGACCCTTCCAAGTCTGTAAATCGAATCGACTCTAGTCTAGTCTAGTCTAGTCTAGTTTAGTCTAATCTAGTCCAGTCCAGTCCTGTCCCGTCCAATCCAATCCAATCCAATCCCAACCCAACCCAACCCAACCCAACCCAATCCAATCCAATCCAACCCAACCCAACCCATCCCATCCCAATCCAACCCAACCCAACCCAACCCAACCCAACCTAACCCATCCAATCCCAACCCAACCCATCCAATCCCAACCCAACCCATCCCATCCCAACCCAACCCAACCCAACCTATCCCATCCCATCCAATCTAATCATGTACATATCAGAGAAAATTAATTCAAACCCCTCACATCCTGGACATATATTGTTTCAATTTCTACCCTCAAAATGACGCTATAGGGCACTGCACACCAGAACAAGTAGACACAAGGACAGGTTTCCCCCACATGCCATCACTCTGCTAAACAACTAATTCCCACAACAGCTTTCCTTAGCTTTCCTCCTAAGTTGACCCCTGTTCTTTAGCGGTTCCCTTCATCTGGCAACTCTGCACATGCAACTTGCAAAGCATTCCTCGCCTGCTCTCGAGTTGCCATAGGCAAGTGGGGGAGAAGGTGACGGAGCAGCACGAAGGCCAAAACCAGAAGCACATTCCTCACATCTCTTTCTCAAGGTTGTGTCCCAGATTACCTGCAACAGCCGGAGGGTCGTGATCTCTAGAGCCTGCGAAAGTGCTCCAATGGAGAATGTGATTTATAGCACACCCTGGGGGGGATGGGGGAGGGGAAACTGGGTCATATGTGGGCCGTAACGTATCTGGGGTCAAAGCTGGCTTCACTTGGGTACATGCCAACATGTTGCTCCTAATAATACCTGGATTTCTTTTGAAGCTCAGCTCGAGGCTCATGATTTAATTAGGGCACCCTGACGCCGCTCCTTAGAGGGGCGACAAGAAGCATCTCCCGTCCCTTCTTGTCATTCTTCTGTCTGCTGCAGTCTTCCAACCCGAACGCCGCGCCACAACTTCTGAACTACTGAATCAGCCGCACTCACAAAGAGCTCTGATCCTACTTCCTGCCTCTGCTGACTTAGAGAGAGTGTCTCAAGGTCCTTTGATGCATTTGCCCTAAACACACACACATAACACACACCTCCCAGCAAAACTTGGTGTGTAACCGTAGAAGTTGGCTTTCATGTTGCTTATTGGAAGTAACCAAAGCTGGCACCAGAAGCGTCTGTGTGCGTCTGCTCCATCGCTACCCCAATCTCGGAGGAGCTATTTCCACATTCGCGAGAGCCCATCGTTTTGTCGGGAGGGCCATTAAGGTGTTATGTGCGAAGGGGATTGTCTAATGCAAACGTGGCTCCAGACAGTCTGAGAGGGGAATACAAATGGTGGTGAAAGTGTCAACCACATTAGGCTGTTGATTAAACACGAGGTAACCTAGCCTCGGATTATCAACCGGGGATGAGACAAAGGATAGGGAGGTAAGATTCCCGACAGGAAGGTGGTGCTTTTTGTTTTTTGTTTAACTCTGCTTGCAAAAAATAAATATCTTCCTTTTCCTTAATCTTGCTTACGATAGGACTTTAAGGTTTCTATATTCAACAGCCGCAGCTTTCTTATCCACCAGGCAAGCTTGTCAGAAAAGAGAAATTATGCACAGAAAGTTTTGTCCTTCTCAGCAAAAGATGGTAAAGATTTCTGCAATACGTGGTCTCTTTTGTTTTCTTTGTTTTATCTTCTGGTCTACAAGACAATCCAATGTCTCACCGATGTATAGAAAGTCTCCATACTTTCTGAATAAATGAAATAATAGGGTAGAGTAGGGTAGGGTAGGTGTTGTGGCCCAGCCGGCTCCGGATGAGCTGCTGATGGACTCCTCTAGTGAGGAGTCCTATGAGTCTGCTCTGGAGGAGGAGGACGACCTTGAGACAGCAGAGAGCCCGGCTACTCATCAGGAGGCACCTGGGTCTTGGAGTAGTGGGGAGGATCAAGGCCAGTTTGTCCCTGATGCTAGATTGAGAAGGGCTGAAAAAAGGAGGCTTCAATTGCATCAAAAGCAAACTCGTAGGAGTTGAATTAGTCCCAGCTGCCTAATGACCGGCCCCTCCCAAGAGGGTTTAAAAGGAAGCCTCTGCTAAGGAAGTTTGCAGAGAACAACGTTGGATTTCTAGGTTCAAGTGTTGAGTTGAGTTCGTGTGAAGAAACTTCGTCTCTGTCATTCAGGCAAGGAGCCAAGAGTCTTGTAATTAGTTGAAGGAAGGAGGGGTCAGAACAGGTAGGATAGGATAGGATAGGATAACAGAGTTGGAAGGGACCTAAGAGGTCTTCTAGTCCAACCCCCTGCTTAGGCAAGAAACCCCATCCCATTTCAGTCAAATGGTTGCCCAATCTCTTCTTAAAAACCTCCAGTGTTGGAGCATTCACAACTTCTGGAGGCAAGTCATTCCACTGGTTAATTGTTCTAAGAGTCCGAAAACCTCTCCTTCATATGAAGTTGCTTCTCTCCTTGATTGGTTTCCACCCATTGCTTCTTGTCCTACACTCAGGAGCTTTGGAGAACAGCTTGACTCCCTCTTCTTTGGGGCATCCCCTGAGATATTGGAAGGCTGCTATCACACCTCCCCTAGTTCTTCTTTTCATTCCACTAGGCATACTCAATTCCAGCAACCATTCTTGATATGTTTTAGCCTCCACGATAGGGATAGGGATGGGATAGGGATAGGGATGGGATAGGGATGGGATGGGATGGAGTGGAGCGAAATGGATAATTTCTCAGCCCTCTTTCTGGTTCATGTATTATATAGGTCCTCAGTTGTTTGCAATAGTTTTTTTTTCTGCAGACCTAACTATTCGTTATCTATATCTATAAACTGATGGGGTCTGAACTCCTTGCAACTAACCAGGAAAGGGACCTTGGTGTCCTGGTGGACAGCTCAATGAAGGTGTCAACCCAGTGTGCCGCAGCAGTGAAAAAAGCAAACTCATTGCTAGGGATCATTAGGAAGGGTATAGAAAATAAGTCAGCAAGTGTCATTTTGCCTCTTTATAAATCTATGGTGAGGCCCCCTCTGGAGTATTGTGTACAGTTCTGGTCCCCAGACCTTCAGAAGGATATGATGGAAATGGAAAAGGTGCAGAGGAGGACAACCAGAAGGATTAGAGGGCTGGAACACCTTCCTTACCATCTGAGGCTGCAACGGCTGGGCCTCTTCACTCTAGAACGACGGCGCCTGAGAGGTGACCTGATTGAAGTCTATCAAATCATGCACGGTGTGGACAGAGTAGAAAAGGAAAAACTGTTTTCCCTATCGCACAACACTAGAACTAGGGGGCACTCCATGAAACTTTTGGAAGCTAGACCTCAAACAAATAAGAGGAAGTACTTTTTCACCCAGAGGATCACTGGTCTATGGAACTCCCTGCCAGAAGAAGTGGTGACAGCCGTCAGCCTCGACACCTTTAAGAAAGGATGAGAGGAGTTCATGGAGAACAAGGGTATCCATGGCTATCATGATGGATGCCTAAGGACACCCTCCGGGTTGGAGAGATAGGCAGGATATCTCTCAATGCCATTTGCAGGGAATCATAAGCAGGTGAAGACATCTGCTTGGGAAGACCCTGAAGCAAATGGGGAGCCACTGTGGGAGACAGAAGGCTGGACTGGATGGGCTGTGGCCTCTTCCAGCAAGGCTGTTCTTATGTTCTTATGTTAAGAAAGAAAGAAAGAAAGAAAGAAAGAAAGAAAGAAAGAAAGAAAGAAAGGATGAGAGGAGTTCATGGAGAACAAGGGTATCCATGGCTATCATGATGGATGCTTAAGGACACCCTCCGGGATGGAGAGATAGGCAGGAGATCTCTCAATGCCATTTGCAGGGAATCATAAGCAGGTGAAGACATCTGCTTGGGAAGAGCCTGAAGCAAATGGGGAGCCACTGTGGGAGACAGAAGGCTGGACTGGATGGGCTTTTGCCTGTTCCAGCAAGGCTCTTCTTAGGTTCTTATGTTGATGTTGTACATTAATATGAAAATCTGATAGGGAAAGCCATTTTTAAAAACGCAGGGTGACACTTTTCCACGTTAGCAACTCTGGAACTGGCTTCATGAGTCCCGTTTCTATTTTGTTTGAGGGATTTTTTTTTCTGTTTCATTTGTTTTCCTTTGGGGCTTTGTGTGCATCTTCAAGTCAGCCTTGACTCCTGGAGATTGCTCGAGAGCCATTGAAACACGGAGTGGGGGGAACTGGTCTGCCCATTTACTATGTCGGCTATTGTATTTATATGATTCATAGTCAGACTCGTCATAAAAAGTTACCAGCTTGCTTTGCAAAACAGAACAAGCCTATTTACGCCGCCGATTTTTTTTCTTTTTTCTTGGAAACAGAATCGCAGAATATATCGGGTATGTCAAACCTTCTCGTGGAAAATTTGCTGAAGCAACCGAATGAGAAAGTATTTCATCCGAATTTACATCCTCCCCTGTAGAAAAGAGAGGAAAACAGAATGTCATCAGTGGGTCGGCTTGCCTTCAAAGGTTGTGTTGTGGCCTGCCAGCGGCCAGCAGATTCGGACAGTGAGGAGGTTGGGGAGGAAGATGGGCCAGTCCTGGAGTCGGGGGAAGGCTCTGAGGAGGGCTCTGTGTCAGAGGCAGAGAGGGGGCCAGGGCCGTCTGACAGTTATCAGCTGCCTTCGGAGTCAGAGTTCAGTGAAGAACAGCTGGAGCCTGTTCCCAGTGTGTGCATGCGCAGAGTTGCCAGGCGAAGGGAACAGCTAAAGAACAAGGGTCGACTTGGGAGTAAAGCCACAGGTGGATGGTAAATGGCCCCTCCCATCGGGGCCTAGCTACCTACGAGACCGCCTACTGCCCCATACGTCCCTACGACCGATACGCTCTCACAGAGAGGGTCTACTCCGGGTGCCGTCAACCAGGCAATGCCGGTTGGCGACGCCCAGGGGAAGAGCCTTCTCTGTGATGGGCCCAACCCTCTGGAACGCTCTCCCCCCTGAACTCCGTGTCATCTCGGACCTCCGCCTGTTCTGCCAGCGGTTAAAAACGCACTTCTTCCAACAAGCCGGCCTGGCATGATCTTACCCGACACTGTACTGCCTCTAGTTACCAAAGTTTTAATTCAGGGGTTTTAATATGGGTTTTTAGCGCAGGGTGGGTTAATTTAATTGAGTTTTAATAAACGTATTTTTGTATTTCTGTGTATTTACATTTTATATTCCCTGTGCGCTGCCCTGAGTCCCTATGTGGTGAGATGGGTGTGGCTTATAAATTCGAATAATAATAATAATAATAATAATAATAATAATAATAATAATAATAATAATAATAATAATAATAATAATAATAATAATAATAATAATAATAATAATAAAATAATAAAAGAGGAGCGAGAGGGGAGTGGAGTTTGCAGGAGACCATTAGTTCATTCCTGCAATCTTGCCAAGTATTGCGGCATCTGAAAGATATTGGCCTGGCCACTCTCCAAGCCTAGTAAAGGTCGGTAATTGTGAACTATCTTGAAAGACTGTGGTGGGTTTCTGCAGGTTCGCACCTACTCGCGAGAGCCGGTTGGTGAAATTTAGAGAACCGGTGAGAGGGGGTTCCACTGGCGTACCTGGAAGTAAATCTGGCCCGCCGCTGCCAGTGACCCAACGGGAAGGAAAGGAAAGGAAAGGAAGGAAGGAAAGGAAGAAAGGGAAGAAAGAAAGAAAGAAAGAAAGAAAGAAAGAAAGAAAGAAAGAAAGAAAGAATTTATCATTACAATTGAGTCCAAAATTTTGGTTGCTAAGCAAGAGCGTTGTTAAATGAGTTTCACCACATTTTAAAAGGTGGCCCCTCCCACCCTGTCACATGACTGCCAAGCCACGCCCACAAAATAGGCCACACCTACAGAGTAGGTTCTAAAAAATTTGAAACCCACCACTGCTTGAAAGGCTGTGGATACCCAGCTTATCTCCCTGGGAAGGCTGCCAGAGACCGAATGGCCAAATGCAGAGCAAGGGCCAAATTTTAGCACAGAGTCAAACAGAACTTTGCAAAGCTTGAACCGACCAGATGAACTAATTGCTCCCTGCAAAAGCTCGCGTCCCATTCGCTCCTCTTTTATGTCTTATAGGGAGGGTCAATCATCTCCAAGCCTTACTTCCAAGTCGACCCTCTTTTCTTAATTGTTCTTGGCTCTTGGCAACCCTGCGCATGCACACACTGGGAATAGGCTCCCGCTGTTCTTCTGCCGTGCTGATGTCAGACTCTGGAGGCTCCGGAGGAAGCTGATAACTGTCAGATGGCCCTGGCTCCATCTCTGATAACAGAGCCCTCCTCAGAGCCTTCCCCAGACTCCAGGACTGGCCCATGTTCCTCCCCAACTTCCTTCCCTGTTTGAATCTGCTGCCAGCTCTGCTGGTGGGCCACGGAACCTTTTTTAAGTCAAAGCCTACTGGAAAAGTGTGAAAGTTTTGCTTCGGCTTGCTTGCATTTCAAGCAGTTTTATTCTATCCTTCTTCCTTCAACTGGGTTTTTTTTTTTATCACCAGGGTCTCAGAAAGTTGGCTAAGAAACACGGGCACAATTTGCACTTCAACACTTCTACAAAAAGAAACAGGCTTTGAGAGAGGTGGCTGGCTGGGGCCTGTGTAGCAAAACCTGACAGTTTTAAAAACTTCCCCGAAATAATGAGGGTTTCACTGTCATCCAGAAAAGGATGGGATTGTGACGCAAAGGAGTGTCAAATGTTTCTTGATCACATAGGGAGGCCTCAAGGCTGTCCGATCTCGTTTCTGCTTTGAATTCCCTTTCTTCCCTTTTGCTTTCAAAGTTTATCACTCTAATTCTCAGGATGATACATAGTGGGTTGCATAGTACTCAGCACCGATTGTAGGGCAAAGCTAAAATCATCCCCAGTTTAGTTTGACCATTTCCTTCCTTCCAAGAAGAAAGTTCTAAAATTATTATAAAATTTCCCTCCTCCTTCTTCTTCTTCTCCTCCTCCTCCTCCTCCTCCTCCTCCTCCTCCTCCACTACCACTACCTCTTCTTCTTCTTCTTCTTCTTCTTCTTCTTCTTCTTCTTCTTCTTCTTCTTCTTCTTCTTCTTCTTCTTCTTCTTCTTCTTCTTCTTCTTCTTCTTCTTCTTCTTCTTCTTCTTCTTCTTCCCGTCCTCCTCCTCCTCCTCCTCCTCCTCCTCCCCTCCTCCTCCTCTTCTCGTCCTCCTCCTCTCCTCCTTCTCCTGCTCCTCTTCTCGTCCTCCTCCTCTCCTCCTTCTCCTGCTCCTCTCCTCCTCCTCCTCCTCCTCCTCCTCCTCCTCCTCCTCCTCCTCCTCCTCCTCCTCCTCCTCCTCCTCCTCCTCCATCTCTTAGATTTTGGAGCCTTGAGGTTCTTCTTCTGCCTGGACCTCATTTGCCTTCAATCTTTCCCTGGAGGATTAAGTGAAATATGCCTTATTTTTCTTAATCCTCCAGGGAAAAATTGAAGGCAAACGAGGTTAAGGCAGAAGAAAAACATCATGGCTCCACAATATAAGGGACATGTCGCACCCCATGTCCTCTTCTCCTAGCTAAGGCTTTTATCCAAGTTAGGTGATGAGAAACATGGGTGAATGTCCTGTCTTTCGTTACCAGTGATTTGTCTTATGGATTTGCAGGTTGGTGAGCTTCCTAGATTTCAACCCCCAGAGAAAAAAAGGCACAAAGGGACTTCCTCCTAGGCTGTTTAGATTTTAGATTTAGTCTTTTTTAGATTTAGAAATCATAAACAGAGGTGGTATTCAGCTGATTCGGACCGGTTTGCCTGAACTGGTAGCAGAAATCGCAGGTAGGCCCGCCCCCCCGCCCCAAATCTATGCTGTCCTATTTAGGCACATATTTGAGGCCAGGGGCATGCACGGTGTTAGGGGTAAAAACATCCCCGTTGGAAAAAGCAGGCGGAATAGTGCAATACACCGGACAGCAAAAGATATGTTGCTTAAACCACACAAGAACTATCAAACACTGATAGTAGAAAAATAAATAGTCTTTACTCTTGATGTAACTAAAATACTTCTTCCAAATAGTGACAACAATAAGCAGTTTTTCACCAAACACAATTATCTTACAGTCAGTCAAAACAATGATTCTTCTTCCATCTTCAGTTTCAGCTCCTTCCTCAGTGGCAATCAAGAAGCAAAGGAAAGCCAAAAAGGGATGAACTGTGTTTCCAGCTGCCTTTTATGATTAAGCTGGGAAGCACAGCCAATCAGATTCCACATAGTCTTTAAAGATACATATACCCTCTAATAATCCTGGCTTATATATATATTGTCAACCCAACATCAGAATAATTATCCTAACACATGGTAGGTGCGGGTGTGAACAAAGTGCATATGCAGAAGGCTGGGCGTATTCAAGGAGGGGGTGCATGAACCCATGAACCAGTGGTAACAAAATGTAAAACCCACCACTGATCAGACAATGATAGCATTGGAGAAGACAGCTATAGAATAGGTGGCTCAATAATAGTAACTGTGAGAAGGATCTTGGAGTCCTAGTAGACAATCACTTAAAGCAGCCAAAAACGCCAACACAGTTCTAGGCTGCATTAACAGAGGGATAGAACCAAGATCATGTGAAATGTTAGAACTGCTAACATTGCACAGGACCTAGTTATTTGCGGGATCGTATCCTGCCCCATACATCCCTTCGGCCGATTCGCTCCCACAGAGAGGGACTTCTCCGGGTGTGGTCCACTAGGCAATGCCAGCGGGCGACGCCCAGGGGAAGGGCCTTCTCTGTGATGGGCCCGACCCTTTGGAACGACCTGCCCCCCGATATTAGAACTACCACGGACCTCCGCTCCTTCCGCCAGAAACTTAAAACTCATCTGTTCCATCAAGCCGGCTTGGCCTAATTTTTGCTTCTCGCCCAGTCTGTAACTTAAATTGTTTTATTTGGTTTTAATGGGTTTAGTTTTTAACGTTTATAAATTTGTACCAGGGTTATTTAATTCGATTTTAATTTTGTATGTATTGTCATGTTTTTAGTAGTTTTAATTTTCCTGTACACCGCCCCGAGTCTCTTCGGGGAGAGGGGGCGGTCTAGAAATAAATAAATAAATAAATTTAGGTTAGGTACTTTTTTTTAAAAAAAATGTATTTTTAATTAAACAAACAAACGCAACACAAAGAAAAAAAATCATCTTTTGTTACATATTGCAGAAAGTGTGTGAATTGGCAACAAATAACTTTCGTGCATCTTTTCCACAGTCATCGCTTATCAGGCCTAGCTACTTGCGGGACCGTCTCCTGCCACATACCTCCCTGCGTCCGATACGCTCCCACAGAGAGGGCCTGCTGAGGGTACCTTCCGCCGGTCAATGCCGGCTAGCGGTGCCCAGGGGCAGGGCCTTCTCTGTGGCAGGGCCGGCCCTCTGGAATGACCTACCCCCCGAACTTCGCACCATCACGGACCTTCCCCTCTTTCGCCGTTCACTTAAAACATATCTTTTCCAACAAGCTGGTCTTGCATAACAGTTAGACCTTTTTATATAGTATCTGCCAAAAACGCAAATGGATTTTAGATTTTTAGGGGGAATTTTTAGTATAGGCTGGGTTGCATTTTAATGTTTTTAGTTTCAGTACAGGGTAATTTAATTCGTTTTTAACTTTATATATATTGTATGTTTTTTGATGTTTTTAATTTTCCTGTACACCACCCTGAGTCCCTTCGGGGAGAGGGGGTGGTTTATAAATTTGAATAAAATAAATAAATAAAAAATAAATTCATTTTAAATTATGTATTTTAAATTGAAAATCTTTATGTATCTTAGTATCAGCATACCACAATTCTCATTTGACCATAATTGTTTTAACGTCCTTTGGCATAAAATAATCCAAAATTAAAAACACAACCACACAATGGCATTTCCTTAGTTACTTCAAACATTATCCCAATAGCGTTACACCTTTATAACGTGTTCTGAGCAAAAATCAATTATGCTTGATAACAAACTTTCTAAACCTCTTTTCCAAATCGCTGTTTACAGTTTGTATCCAAATTCCTTTTGTTAAGCCAGTACGTATATATATATTGTTAACTATATCCATTGTCGTATTATTATTATTATTATTATGATGATGATGATGATGATGATGATGATGATGATGATTATGATTATGATTATGATTATTATTATTATTATTATTATTATTATTATTATTATTATTATTATTATTATTATTATTTAACAGACAATCATTTGCTATTTATATCAAATTTCCCCTCATCAAACCAATACATGTATGTACCTTGTTATCATCATCATCATCATCATCATCATCATCATCATCATCATCATCATCATCATCATCATCATTTAATTTATAACCTGCTCTCTCTCCCCAAAGGGACTTGAGGCGGGGCACAGGAAAATTAAAAATACATATAAAAACCACAAACAATACAATATTAAAAAAAATTAAACTAAAACCCTGCGCTAAAATCCCATGTTAAAACTAAGACAAACCCCTAAAAAACCCTAAAAACAGTTAAGCTATCCCAAGCCGGCCAAGCAGAAGAAATGTGTTTTTAATTTTTGACGGAAGGAGCGGAGGTCTGTGGTTGTTCTAATTTCGGGGGGAAGGTCGTTCCATAAATTATCAATTATTTATTTAACATAGCACTCTAGAAATTACTAAATTACTAATGACTAAAATTGCTGCTTTAGGTACTTTTGAGGACTACCTTAGTAAGGCCACACTTGGAATACTGCATCCAGTTTTGGATGTAGAAAAGATGTGGAGACTCTAGAAAGAGTGCAGAGAAGAGCAACAAAGAGGATTAGGGGACCGGAGACTAAAACATATGAAGAACGGTTGCAGGAACTGGGCATCTCTAGTTTAATGAAAAGAAGGACCAGGGGAGACATGATAGCAGCCTTCCAATATCTCAGGGGCTGCCCCAAAGAAGAGGGAGTCAAGCTATTCTCCAAAGCACCTGAGGGAAGAACAAGAAGCAATGGGTGGAAATTAACCAAGGAGAGAAGCAGCTTAGAACTAAGGAGAAATTTCCCGACATTGAGAACAATTAATCCGTGGAACAACTTGCCTCTAGAAGTTGTGGGCACTCCATCACTAAAAGTTTTAAAGAAGAGATTAGATGACTATTTGTCTGAAATATATTAGGATTTCCAGCTTGAGCCGGGGGTTGGACTAGAAGACCTCCAAGGTCCCATTCAAGTTCTCTTATCTATGGAGATTCCCAGTCATTCCAGGTCACGATTGTCCCAAAGGTCCCTTCCAATTCTGTTGTTCTTCTGCTAACGCTCATACAGACTTTGTGTTTTCAACTGTCAGCTATTAAATCTAGCTGAACTATTTCAACATCTGACTTGGAAAAAGGGCCCGACATCTGGAAGCAAACATTCTCACACTCTGTCAAAATTGGTTAGATATTTTAAAAAAAAAACATAGATAAGATAAATCACTCCACTTCCTTTGTTGCGCTACATAGTTAACGGTAGCACTTTTTGTCAAATTTGTGCTGTTTCCATGCTTCGCATTAAATTACACGGTGCATTAAATTACACCAAACAAGATGCATTTGCTAGCACCATGTCTCCTGGTAATGTGTTTTTTCCCCCAGCCTGATGTCAGTGGCAACATCGACACCAGTCATTTAAAAGCTGCCACGCATTATCATTTAGATATAATTCCTGACCCAGCCTCGGTATAAATAACACCGTGGGAAACGAATCTACCCAGATTTCCCTGGAATTGAATCTAATTGCTTTTCACTCGCGCTCCTCCCCCAAGGTTTACACTTGACAGTGTCAAAGAAAGACCTGTCCATATTCAGAAGTTCCCCTCAGGCTTGTATCCTTCGTGAATTCACACAGCTTTTCATGATAAACAATCGATCCATCGTGTAATAATTTTATAATAATAATAATTTTTTAATTTGTTGACCGCTCCCTCTCCCCGTAGGGACTCGGAGCGGTGCACAGGGAAAAACTAAAACAATAAATATACAGACATATTAAAAGACAAATTAAACGATACCTGTGCTAAAATACCCATTTACATACTAAAATTCCCACTTAAACAACTAAAACCCCATAGAGAGAGACTACCCTAGGCCGGCCAAGCAGAAAAGATATGTTTTTAATTTTAGACGGAAGGAGCGGAAGTCCGTGGTCGTTCTAATGTCGGGGGGAAGGTCGTTCCAGAGGGCTGGGCCCGCCACAGAGAGAGCCCTTCCCCTGGGCGTCGCCCGCTGACAAAGTCTAGTGGACGGCACCCGGAGAAGTCCCTCTCTGTGGGAGCGAATCGGCCGTGAGGATGTGTGAGGCAGGATCCGATCCCGCAAATGTGCCGGTGGTCCTTCACTTATGACAGTTCGTTTATTGACCATTTGAACAAAGTACTTTAGGACCGGTGGTGAGATGCAACCGGTTTAACAACTGGTTTGGTGAGTGCAGCATTCAAAAACCACCCATTTTAAGCTTAAAAACGTACCTTCAATGTCAGCGCCAGCAATCCGCTGTGCCGTGTGAATCAGCTGAGCTAAAAAAACCAGGGAAATATAGGATAGGAAAGGTCAGGGGTGGGTGGGTGGGGCCAACTCAGAAGTGAAATCCAGCAGGTTCTGACAGGTTCTGGAGAACCGCTAGAGGAAATCTTGAGTAGTTCAGAGAACCGGCAAATGCCACCTCTGGCGGGGTGTGAATGGGATCTTGCAGTATCCTTATAATAATAATAATAATAATAATAATAATAATAATAATAAATTTTAATTTATAACCTGCTCTCTCTCCCCGAAGGGACTTGAGGCAGGGCATAGGGAATTTAAAATACATATAAAATCACAACATAATACAATATAAAATAAGATTAAACTAACCCTGCGCTAAAAACCCATTATTTAAGACTAAAAATTAATCATAAAAACCCTAAACAGTTGACTATCCTAGGCCGGCCAAGCAGAAAAAGTGCGTTCTTAATTTTTGACGGAAGGAGCGGAAGTCCGTAGTTGTTCTAATTTCAGGGGGAAGGTCGTTCCAGAGGGTCGGGCCCGCCAGAGAGAAGGCCCTTCCCCTGGGCGTCGCCCGCTGGCATAGCCTAGTGGACGGCACTCGGAGAAGTCCCTCTCTGTGGGAGCGAATCGGCCGCAGGGATGTATGGGGCAGGATGCGATCCCGCAGATAGCTAGGTCCCGAGCCATGGAGCGCTTTAAAGATGATAACCAACACCTTGAAGCGCACCCGAAAGGCGACAGGCAGCCAATGCAGCTCGCGCAGGAGCGGTGTTACATGGGAAAACCTAGAGGTTCCCATAACTGCCCGTGCGGCTGCATTCTTCCCCTGCCACTTCCACCAAGCCATGTCCACAGAACTTGTAGTAAAAAAAAATGCATTTCACTAATGGGCCAACTGCTCATTGGAACTACCAGTTTGCCCGAACCCGTCTAAACCGGTTGAATCCCACCCCTGCAGCATCCTCATGGTCATGTGATCAAAACTCAGCCGCCTGGCAACTGACTCATGTTTTTCAATCAATCAGAATAGAGCTGGAAGGGACCTTGGAGGTCTTCTAGTCCATCCCCCTGTTCAAGCAGGAGATCCTATACCATTTCCGACAAGTGACTCTCCAGTCTCTTCTTTAAAACCTCCAGTGATGAAGCACCCACAACATCTGAAGGCAACTTCTGTTCCACTGGTTAATTGTTCTCACTGTTAAGGAAGTTTCTCCTTAATTCCAAGTTGCTTCTCTCCTTGATTAGTTTCCATCCACTGTTGTTTTTTTGTTTGTTTTGCCTTCTGGTCCTTTAGAAAGTAAGTTGACCCCTCTCTTCTTTGTGGCAGCCCCCTCAAAATACTGGAAGACTGCTGTCGTGTCAATCCTAGTCCTTCTTTTCTCTAGACTGGCCAAAGCCAAATCCTGCAGCCCAGTGGTGGGTTTCAATTTTTTTAGAACCTACTCTGTAGGTGTGGCCTATTTTGTGGGCGTGGCTTGGCAGTCATGTGACAGGGTGGGAGTGGCCACCTTTTAAAATGTGGTGAAACTCATTTAACAACGCTCTTGCTTAGCAACCAAAATTTTGGACTCAATTGTGATGATAAATTCTTTTTCTTTCTTTCTTTCTTTCTTTCTTTCTTTCTTTCTTTCTTTCTTTCTTTCTTTCTTTCTTTCTTTCTTTCTTTCTTTCTTTCTTCCTTCCTTCCTTCCTTCCTTCCTTTCCTTTCCTTTCTTTCCTTCCCATTGGGTCACTGGCAGCGGCGGGCCATATTTACTTCCAGGTACGCCGGTGGAACCCCCTCTCACCGGTTCTCTAAATTTCACCAACCGGCTCTCGCGAGTAGGTGCGAGCCTGCAGAAACCCACCACTGCTGCAGCCGTTCTTCGTATGTTTTAGTCTCCGGGACTTTGATCATCTTAGTTACTCTTCTCTGAACTTTTTCCAAAGTCTGACATTTGTGAACCAGTAGCGAAAGTAAGTAGATTTCACTGGCCTCACTAGAGCAGTATTTTGTGGTTGCTGTCCATCATTAAGTCATGTCTGCCTCTTTGTGACCCATGGACCGCAGCATACTTTGTCCCTCTGTCCTCCCAAATCTCCTGGAGTTTGCCCACATTTGTGTACATTGCATCCATGGCACCATCTGACCATCTCATCCTCGGTCATCTTTATTTATTTATTTTATTTTATTTATTCGATTTATATACCGCCCTATTTCACCTGAAAGGGACTCAGGGCGGTGCACAGAAAGATAAAAATCCCACAATATACAACATATAAAAAACAATTAAATTATTAGATCTGTGCTAAAATTTGAATAAATAATTAAAACCAATAAATATTGAATTAAAATCTTCCCTAATCTATGTCACGCCAGCTAAATGAAAGAAATGTGCTTTTACCATCCGATGGAAGAGGCGTAGGTCTGCGATGGTACGGATATCGTGGGGAAGGTCGTTCCAGAGTGTCGGACCCGCCACAGAGAAGGCTCGTCCCCTGGGAGTCGCCAGTTGGCATTGACCGGCTGACGGTACCCTGAGAAGGCCAACTCTGTGGGAGCGGACAGGTCGAAGGGAGGAATGCGGTAGGAGACGGTCTCTCAAGTAACCAGGACCCGTGCCATGGAGCGCTTTAAAGATGGTAACTAACACCTTGAAGCGCACCCGGAAGACCACAGGCAGCCAGAGCAGCTCGCGCAGGAGAGGTGTTACGTGGGAGTAACGAGAAACTCCCTGAATCCCCTGTGCGGCTGCATTCTGCACTAGCTGGAGCCTCCGGGTGCACCTCAAGGGAAGCCCCATGTAGAGGGCGTTGCAGTAGTCTGGGCGGGAAATAACGAGGGCTTGAGTGGACTGGCTGCTAAAGCAAGGCCATGGCACACACTTGAAAGCAAATCAGGAAGACTGTAATAAGGGGGTGGGGTGTCTGTCTGTCTGTCTCACAAGAACAAAGAATGCTTATCAACAGGAAATATGCATGTGTAAAGCTTGTAGCAATTATGGGTAGCTAGAAAGCTGATAAAAGCAACAAGATTTAGACAATTTGCAGACCTCAGCTAAAAGTTAGGAATAGAGATGGACGGCAACAAATGAAATGTCTGTTAGATAACTCCTGGGGCATTCATTAGCTAAGACCTAGGAATGGGACAGCTATAGACCAATAGAACAAATTGTAGAATTAGTGCTAAAATGTTTATTAGAGGATATTTCTTATTGTTTCACCTTGTCCCGCCTTCTTCTTTACTGAAAAGGTATAAAGCTTTCTTAATCCTTTGTTCTTGGTTCTTGGCCTTTGGACCAGAACCCTTTTTACTTGGAGGACTCCAATAAAAAGCAATCAGAAAACCTGCACCTCGTGTCTGGCGTTCATCATTGGCTTCGGCACCAGGCTCAGACCCGAATTGGGGACAACAATCTCCTTCTCCTTTTGCCTCTCATCTTCCCCCAACATCAGGGTCTTCTCCATGTGTTCTCTCTCCTTATTAGACGGCCCAACTATTTGAGTTTCAGCTTCAGGATCTGCCCTTCTGTAAGGTTTTTCAATTCAGCTCAGAATCGAATAATTCCAATGAAACTCTGAACACGAGGCTATATGGCTCGGGACCTAGCTACCTGCGGGATCGGATCCTGCCCCATACATCCTCCCGGCCGATTCGCTCCCACAGAGAGGGACTTCTCCGGGTGCCGTCCACTAGACTTTGTCAGCGGGCGACGCCCAGGGGAAGGGCCTTCTCTGTGGCGGGCCCTGCCCTCTGGAACGACCTTCCCCCCGACATTAGAACAACCACGGACCTCCGCTCCTTCCGTCAAAAATTAAAAACATACTTTTTCTGCTTGGCCGGCTTAGGTTAGTCTTTAGGGCGTTAGGGAATGCTAGTTTTAATATGGGGATTTTAGTGCAGGGGCAATTAAATTTAATTCGTTTTTATTCTATTGTATTTATTCTTGTATGTATATTTTATAATGTTTTAATTTTTCCCTGTGCACCGCTCCGAGTCCCCCTGGGGAGAGGATGCGGTATATAAAATAAATATTATTATTGTTATTATTATTGATAATCAGCTTTTATTTTCTGCAGAAAGCAAAAAACTTAACTATGTTTTTGTCTCCCACCTTAACCGAGCAGTTAGACAGGGAAAATAGGCGTGTGCTTCACCATCGTGGAAAAAAAAACATTTTGTCAAACTTCTTATAGTCTTACACAGCTTGCATAGCTTGTCATAGTGTTAGAAACATTATTTCATGTTCCGCAAACCTCATGATTTTTCTCAGCGCTCTGAAAACAATGGACCTTAGAAGCGGAAAGAAATACATTTTCTGGCGGATAAGTTACAGCTTTGTTACGGAATGCTATTGCTGAGAACACCCATTTTAAGGTACAAGCAAGGTTGCTTGGCAGAAGCTACGTTTTTGCATTGCACAAGTTACTTTAGCTACTTGGCAATTCGCCTAGAAGTTTTATCTCTGCAGTTGGCGCATTACTATACAATACAATACAATTGGAAGGGACCTTGGAGGTCTTCTAGTCCAACCCCTTGCCTAGGCAGGAAACCCTATACCACTTCAGACAAATGGCTATCCAACATTCTCTTAAAGACTTCCAGTGTTGGAGCATCCACAACTTCTGGAGGCAAGGAGTTCCACTGATTCATTGTTCTCACTGTCAGGAAATTTCTCCTTAGTTCTAAGTTGCTTCTCTCCTGGATTAGTTTCCACCCATTGCTTCTTGTTCTGCCCTCAGGTGCTTTGGAGAATAGCTTGACTCCCTCTTCTTTGGGGCAACCCCTGAGATATTGGAAGATGCTATCATGTCTCCCCTGGTCCTTCTTGTCATTAAATAAGACATACCCAGTTCCTGCAACCATTCTTCCTATGTTTTAGCCTCCAGTCTCCTAATCCTCTTTGTTGCTCTTCTCTGCACTCATTCTAGAGTCTCCACATCTTTTCTACATCGTGGCGACCAAAACTGGATGCCGTATTCCAAGTGTGGCTTTACCAAGGCCTTATAAAGTGGTATTAACCCTTCACGGGATCTTGATGTTAGGTTACAATGGAGCTTCTCTCAACAGCAATGTAACAAAAGCTGACTTAAGTTACACTCTGTGTATGCTCTAATCCTTCAGGGTTCCATTCCTTTCCAAAAGAACGCTTGATTTAGGAAACACTAGGATTCATCGAGAGGAAATATTTAGCCACTCAGATGAGGAAGCAGGCCACTTCGGAGTCCTTTTCTTTTTTTTCTTTCCAAGGCCAATTACTTGCCTCACCGCGACTTAAAAGTTTAAAAGCTTTTTTCTTTTTTGACGTGGTGGCTAATCACGCTGCCAACCTTTCTATTATCGGCTTGATCCATTTGGCTTCCGTTTTAACTCCGGCATTAAAAAAAGAAAAAAAACCCACAAAGGCAACAACATTGTTTTGTGTTTTGCCTCCCGTGGTTTTTCCCCCTTCCTCGGGCAAGCTTTTGAAAGCGTTCGAAGGCATAAACAAGAATCCCTTCTGAGGCAAATCACAGCACGTTTTATTTATCTCTTTTCTTGCTTTGTGAGGGGATATCGAAAGCTAAAGGGCGGTTGACCTTTCCTTTGCTTGGCCGGTATTACTCTGAGGGGGAGTCAATAGCATCTCTGTGAGGAGGGAAGAAAACAGAGCAAATGGAAGACGTTTTTTTTAAAAGGGTTTGGATTAAATTGTCCGTGGTGGCGTATCGAGCTTCTATCAAGGGAAGAAAAAGAAGGAAGAGATCAGGAATTGGCACAAAATGGTGAAAAGGTCTCTGGAGAGAGACCAGCTGATTTTTCTTGTTCAGTTTCCAAGTGTTGCATTCTAGAATCTTCCATTTTCTTTCCGTCGCAACAAGCCCCACCGTTCAAGTCCTCTGGAAGTAAAACAAAGGAACAGTTTGTGGGATCCGGCCCTGAATTGAAATGAAATGTTTTTATACAACCTCATTTTCTCCTCAAAATAGAATATGTGGAAATGGTTCTCCTCAGAGTGGGTCTTCTACGCGGGCGGGATAGAAATCTGTTACTGGGAAAATCACCTCCCTCAGAGCAGTGATGGGTTTCAATTTTTTTTAGAACCTACTCTGTAGGTGTGGCCTATTTTGTGGGCGTGGCTTGGCAGTCATGTGACAGGGTGGGAGTGGCCACCTTTTAAAATGTGGTGAAACTCATTTAACAACGCTCTTGCTTAGCAACCAAAATTTTGGACTCAATTGTGATGATAAATTCTTTCTTTCTTTCTTTCTTTCTTTCTTTCTTTCTTTCTTTCTTTCTTTCTTTCTTTCTTTCTTTCTTTCTTTCTTTCTTCCTTTCCTTTCCTTTCCTTTCCTTTCCTTTCCTTCCCGTAGGGTCACTGGCAGCGGTGGGCCAGATTTACTTCCAGGTACGCCGGTGGAACCCCCTCTCACCGGTTCTCTAAATTTCACCAACCGGCTCTCGCGAGGAGGTGCGAGCCTGCAGAAACCCACCACTGCCTCAGAGCCTCTGCTTAATAATATTTAATGTTAGTGTTGTTTATTATTGGAAGGAAAGTCAACACAGAAGTGCCAACGAAAACTTTACTTTCAAATGAGGGTGTTTTTTTTAAAAAAAATTAAGATTTTTTTTATTTATTTTGGAAAAAAAACACAAATAAGGCAGGCATATTCAAAAAAGAAAAACATAAGAAGCCATCTTTCGTTACAAATTACAAATCATAAAAATTATGTCAATTAATCACAAAATTCCATACATTTTTTCCATATTAATTTTACAATTATTAATTCTAAGCCTCAATTTAATTAATTGTCAAAACATCCTTTTATATGTAAAATCAAAAATATAAAATGACATTCCACCACCAAGATATCGTCTTTCCTTACAAATTAGAAATCATAAAAGTTATATTGGTTAATTACAAAAATCCATATATTTCTTCCATATCCATTCTTGCAATTGTTATATCTCAACTCAAATTTAATTGATTGTTTTAACATTCTTTTATGTGTAGAACAAAAGTATAAAATGGCATTGCACCAATAAGACAGAAAAGTAAAGATAAAAAGGAGAATCGTCACTCTACAATACATCCTTTAGAAAGCATACCGGCCAGTCTCACATAGCTTCTATGCGTCTCTGAAATGATTATCATTAATGAATAAGGGTGTTGTACATCTCAAAAAATTAGTCAGGTTGATGTGGAGCTAAGTGTACTTCCAGCTCCTGGTCTCCAGTTGCAGAAAATTTAAAAGAAAAAGAAAAACTGCTCTTTAATTTGTGCTTCTGAATGAATTTAATGGAAAGGAAATGTTATAGAAATCCTTTGAATAAGGATCAGCGAAGTAAGGGGGGGAGGAAGAGGAGGAGAGGGAGAAGGAGAAAAGGAGAGGAGGAGGAGAAGGAAAAGGAGAAAAGAAGGAGAGGAGGAGGAGGAAGATTCAGGAATGATTCTTCTTCCTTATTTTGCCCTGCTGGATTATTTATTAGGACAGTGTCTAGAATAGACAAATTTCACTTGATTCTAATTTCATCTTGCCTGGTGGAAGGAAAAAAAAACATATAATTGTTTTATATACCTTAAAGAAGGTGGATATTATACACCTGGTTCAAATCAGGCTATAATTCCAAAATCTGAGATAAAGATACGATAAATTAGCAGCAGAATGGCTGTTGATTTCACATTTTGTTACCGCTGGTTCACCGCGCATGGGCATGCTTTGCTGTCGCCCATGTGCCTGCTTTGCTCCCATGCATGCCTTCCGCACATGCGCCTGGCCTCAAAAATGTGCCTACATAGGACAGCATAGAGCCAGGGCGGCTCAATTTCGCAATTTCCACTACCGGTTCGACCGAAGCGCTCCAAACCGGCTGAATACCACCTCTGACTATGAAGGTGAATCATCCAGAACTTTTTCCATCTGAAATCAAGTGGCTCATTTCTCTAACTTGGGGGTCTCCAACCTTGGCAATTTTAAGACTTGTGGATTTCAGTTCCTCAGTTGGCCATGCTGGCTGAGGAATTCTGGGAGTTGAAGTCTGCAAGTCTCAAACAGTGGTGGGATTCAAAAAAATTTACTACTGGTTCTGCGTGGCATGGTAGGCATGGCATGGCTTGGTGGGCGTGTCAGGGGACGGATACTGCAAAATCCATATTCCCTCCCGGTCAGCTGGGACTCGGGAGGCAGAGAATAGATGAGGGTGGGGCCAGTCAGAGGTGATATTTACTGGTTCTCCTAACTATTCAAAATTTCCACTACCGGTTCTCCAGAACTGGTCAGAAGCTGCTGAATACCACCTCTTAAAGTTGACAAAGTTGGAGACCCCTACCCCAGTGGTCGGCAAACCGTGGGTCACGAGCCGCATGCGGCTCTTTGGCCCCTTGAATGTGGCTCTTCAGTCTCTCTCTGATTCCCTCCCTTCCTCCCTCTCTCTCTGTGCCTCTCTCTGTCTGCCTGTTGCTGTCTCTGTCCGCAGGGTGACGCGTGGAGCGGCGGTGGGTCTCTGCGCTGCTGGTGAGGCCGTCCGCGGGGTCCCCCTTGCATTCCTTGTCTTCCCCGATGGCGTCTGGAGTGATCGGGGGCTGTGCGGGGGCTTGCCGCTTTTCCGCACCGTGGAGGAGGTGGGCGCGTGCAGGTCCCGCAGGGTTGCAGCGCGGGTTCCTGCCACTGTGGGGTCTCCGAGACTGTGGTTGGGTGGGGCATGCGCGCGCCTATCTTTTCTGCGAAGGGGATGGGCGCACGCATGCCCCGCCCGGTTGCAGTCTTGGGGACTTCGTGGCGGTGGGAGTTTGTGCTGTGGTTTCGCGGGGCCTGCACGCGCCTGTCTTTTCCGTGGTGTGGAGGGGCGGCGAGTTTCTGCACGGCCCCTGGTCACTCCAGGCGCCATCGGGGAGGACGAGGAGCGCGGGGGGACCTCACGGATGGCCTCACCGGCGGCGCGGAGACTCGCCGCTGCTTCGTGCGGTGTTCTGTGGACAGAGACAGTGACAGACGGACAGGGAGAGGCACACAGAGAGAGAGAGACGGAGGGAGGGAGGGAATCAGGCCACACCTTCTGGCTCTCAAAAGAAATTTCAATCGTGGTATTGTTGATATTTGGCTCTTTTGACTAATGAGTTTGCCAACCACTGCCCTACCCTAACTAAAAGCTTATTTCACATGTGTAGATGTGGCTCTATGTATCATAAGACCAAGGGACAATGGCCTAATCTTACCATTGGTGAAACCACTCCTGTTCTATATGTAAATAGTAAGACTTAAGCCTTTTCCCATCCAGGTGAAACTTTTGGTGGTACCTAAAATCCTGGTTTTTGTCTGATTTATCACGGAAAACGCAACATATATTTGCTTAAGGGAACAGGCGATTCCATCTGGGGGAAAAGCAGTGATGTCTTTATAGATTCTTAGTTAAATTTATGCTTATGAGGGAGATATATTGGACACAGGTGCGTGGCTATCAGTTTTGCAGTCCTAATTTCTCCATTTTTGGTACATTTTTTTTTCTTATTTCATTCTCATCTCAGCAAAAAGTCTTGACTCCCTAGAAGCTCTGTACTTTAAAAAAAAAAAAAAGACCCATAATTCAAATTGTACTTTCCATAGGTATCAATAACGGCTCCATCTGTGATTTTTATGATTTAAATTAATACCAAAGTGCCGGTTGAATTCTAAACATCTCCCGGGCCGATTTCAAAATAACTCTTGGGAGCTTCATTAAATCTTTTTAATGGGTCCTGTCAAATGAACCCTCTGTTCTTGGTAAAACTGTTATATTTCTTTCTCCTCTCAGCTTCTTCTTCAGGAAGGCTGAAATTGCTCTAAAGCAATAGAGCAGAGAGAGAGAGAGAGAAATATCCCTGAAGTAAAACAGATTTTGTTTTTGGAGAAAAAAATCTGTTTATTACTCAGTTTTCCTTTCCTGCGTCTCAAAGTCCCATTTCAGACAAGATTTTTCTCAACAGAGTTTTAAAAATTCATTCCTTTAATCTATTCAGGATTAAATTAAAAAAAAATAGGGAGAGAAAAATTTAATGGAACAGCAAAGGTTGCTTCGAAAATGCTGTCACATTTATTATGAGGTAGAATTAAATTTATTCCAGCTCATAAACTTGACTCTGCTTCATAATAATTGCTACAGTGCTACCAGGTTCTTATTAAAAGCATTGAATACTTCTTGTTCAGTTATGCAAAATCAAAAACAATTGGGATGCGGAGAGAAAAAAATAAAACACCATTCAGACAAAGTGAATATATTTATTCAGCCAACTGAAAGTAAAAAGAAAAAGAAAAATAGGTTGTGAACTTTGGTGTCTTCAAAAACTCTTCAAGAATTCTTTAAAAAAACAACAACTTTAAATTAATAATTAAGAACAGCAAACCGTGTTTAAGCTACAGTATATCTGAATGTTAAGATCTGACAATCTGATCGCAAATTATTAAAATAGATAAAATTTGATTGACTTGAAAAGATGGGTAGTCCTCGACTTATGACCAAAATTGTCACTACCTAGGATAGAACTCTCAACCTTCTAAGGTGAGTGTCTTCACCTGTAGGCCATTGCATTAGACATATTATACATGCATGCATACATACATACAATTTGTCTGTCTGTCTGTCTATCTATCTATCCCAAGTTGCGAGCCCTCTCTGTGGGGGCCAATGATTCGCCCCCAATAGCCAGAGCTGGCACCAACTGGCTATATCGTGCCGCCGGAAGCCACAACCACTCGGTCTTGGACGGGTTGAGTCGGAGCCTGTTTCTCCCCATCCAGACTCGCACGGCCTCCAGACACCGGGACATCACTTCCACGGCATCATTGGGGTGGTCCGGGGTAGAGATGTACAGCTGAGTATCGTCAGCGTACTGGTGGAATTCTACCCTGAAACCACGGATGATCTCACCCAATGGCTTCATATAAATGTTGAACAGGAGAGGCGAGAGGACCGACCCCTGTGGTACTCCACAAGTGAAGCACCTTGACATCGACCTCTGCCCTCCTGCCAACACAAATTGCGACCGGTCGGAGAGGTAGGAGGAGAACCACCGTAAAACGGTGCCCCCCCACCCCCAGTCCCAACAGGCGGCGCAACATGATACCATGGTCGATGGCATCAAAAGCCGCTGAGAGGTCTAACAGGACCAGGATAGAGGAACAACCCATATCCCGAGCCCTCCAGAGATCATCCACCAACGCGACCAATGCCATCTCTGTGCTGTGCCCAGGCCGGAAGCCGGACTGGCGTGGGTCCAGATAGACAGTTTCCGCCAGGTGCTGAGGCAGTTGTCACGCCACCACACTCTCAACAACCTTCGCAAGGAATCGGAGGTTGGAGACTGGACGGTAGTTGGCCAACACAGCAGGGTCCAGGGAGGGCTTCTTGAGGAGGGGTCTCATCACTGCCTCTTTCAAAGCGGCCGGCAGATACCCCTCACTCAAAGAAGCGTTGACAATTCCCTGAAGCCAGCCTCGTGTAACCTCCCCGGAGGCCAGTACCAACCAGGAGGGACACGGGTCCAATAAACATGTGGTGGCGTTTAGCCCCCCCCCCCAGCATCCTGTCCATGTCCTCAGGAGTCACAGGATCGAACTCTTCCCAGATAACAGACTCAAGACCTGCCTCCGTCAGCCCGTCTGAACTAGTCCAATCGGAGGCCAACCCGTCCTGGGTTGATAGATAGATAGATAGATAGATAGATAGATAGATAGATAGATAGATAGATAGATAGATAGATAGATAGATAGATAGATAGATAGATAGATAGATAGTAGGTAGGTGGAGAGAGAGAAAGAGAGAGAGATGGATATCAGGCCTTCTGCTAGGGGTTTACTTGGAACCCTGACAATGGATGGATGGATGGACATTTGTCTAGCTATCTGTCTATCTATCTATGTATCATCTCTCTCTCATCTATCTATATTATCTATCTACTCTATCCACTCTATCTATCTATCATCCATCTATTTCTGTCTGTCTGTCTGTCTGTCTGTCTGTCTGTCTGTCTGTCTGTCTGTCTCTCTCTCTCTCTCTCTCTCTCTCTCTCTCTCTCTCTATCTATCTATCTATCTATCTATCATCTATATTATCTATCATCCATCTATGTCTGCCTGCCTGCCTGCCTGCCTGCCTCTATCTATCTATCTATCTATCTATCTATCTATCTATCTATCTATCTATCTATCTATCTATCTATCTATCTATCTATCTATCTATCTATCTATCTATCTATCTATCTATCTACCTACCTACCTACCTACCTATCTATCTATCTAAAAATGCATTAAAAAATCAACTTAATACCTCATCTCTTTATCAGCATTTCAAAACTACAGGACATGACATTGACTTTCAAGGAACTAAAATGATCTCCAAGGCTGAACAACTGAACAGGAGAATAATCAGAGAAGCCATTGAAATAGAGAAGCAATCTAACAGTATGAACAAACGTGATGACACCTCCCGCCTACCAGACATCTGGAAACCAGCACTGACCAGCAGACGAGCCCCACCCTCCACCCAAGCCGTTGAAATTCAAAATAAGGAGAAACATACAAATGAGACCAATCAGCATCAATATACCAGTCATGATGCAGCTGCACAGCCAATCAACACACTCACAACAATAGTCACCACTCCCCCCTCTCCCCCCAAGATTTAAAAAAGGGCCATGCCTTCGCAGTCACAGTCACAGACCAAAGCCTGACGATGACAAGTGAGATCTTGTCGAAACGTTGCAATAACATTTCCATGCCTTATACACGGGAAAATACCCGAAGCAAGCAATGCCAGCATACCTACACCCGTGAAAATCTACGAAAGCATCTATCTATCTATCTATCTATCTATCTATCTATCTATCTATCTATCTATCTATCTATCTATCTATCTATCTATCTATCTATCTTATATATCTATCTATCATCCAATTCTGTCTGTCTGCCTGCCTGCCTGCCTGCCTGCCTGCCTGCCTATTTCTGTCTCTCTTTAATCATCTAGTGAGTCAACTGGCAATTTCAATGACTTATAACTAAACCCCACAGCTCAATTGTGGTCCTAAATCGGAGACTACTTATACAAATAGATGATATGGATATATTTCCAACTCCAGAACATTTCTGCTGGAAACGGTGAGCTCATTCCCCCCCCCCCCCTTAACGTTTCCTTTTAAAGTAGGGGTGGGTGGAGGTGGAACCACAGGACGGTGTCTATTCCATTTAAATCATTGACTTTCAGCTTTGGAAGAGGAAAAACAAATGTAAATAAATAATATAATAAGCTCGGCTACCTCCTGTTGTTGTTGCACCATTACGGAGCGGGGTTTCTCGTGTTGGACCCTCCTTCTAAATGGAGCCCCCCTGCCTAATTTGGCACAGTCTGTTCCACTTTTCTAATTTCGAAAGAGAAAAGACTATTTTAAAACATGTTCTGCTTCATTTCACTCCGTGTCAAATTGCTCTTCCTTTAATTGGACGAGAGCTTCGCTGACTGCACAATGGAGCCCGCAAAAAAAAAAAAGAAGAGAGATTTCCAGGCTGCTGACATGCAATTTTGTATTTTCGGTTTCAAATACAATATTGTATAAAAATGTAGCTAATCATGCTTCCTAAGCCAAAAGGATGTCCCCCCCCCTCCCCACTCCACCCTCTTAAAAGATCCATTAGAAAGCAAAAGGAATCTAGTTTGAATGCCACCGAGGTTGCCAAGATTCCCAGGAGTCAGAATAAATGCTTCTATCTTTTCAGACAAACACATTTTATTAAAAAATATACACGTTGGTAGCTCACTTCCCCAAGCGCATTCTGAAAAATTTCTACCTTTTAATAAAGCTCTGAAAAAGTACTACCAGGTTTCTCCTGATTGTAGGGTCCCTTTATCATCGTTATCGTTCTACATTATTTATGCCTACAGTATAATCCATGTACCCAAGTAACACATTTTACAATACAATACAATACAATAGCAGAGTTGGAAGGGACCTTGTAGGTCTTCTAGTCCAACCCCCTGCGTGGGCAGGAACCTTATACCATTTCAGACAAATGGCTATCTAACATCCTTTTAAAGACTTCCAGGGTTGGGGCATTCACAACTTCTGGAGGCAAGCTGTTAATTGTTCTGTCAGGAAATATCTCCTTAGTTCTAAGTTGCTTCTCTCCTTGATTAGTTTCCACCCATTGCTTCTTGTCCTGCCCCCAGGTGCCTTGGAGAATAGCTTGACTCCCTCTTCTTTGTGGCACCCTCTGAGATATCGGAACACTGCTATCATGTCTCCCCTGGTCCTTCTCTTCATCAAACTAGACATACCCAGCTCCTGCAGCCGTTCTTCATATGTTTTAGTCTCCAGTCCCCTAATCATCTTGGTTGCTCTTCTCTGCACTCTTTCCAGAGTCTCCACGTCTTTTCTACATCGTGGCGACCAAAACTGTATGCAGTATTCCACGTGTGGCCTTACCAAGGCACTATACAGTGGCATTAACACTTCACGTGATCTAGATTCTATCCCTCTGTTTATGCAGCCTAGAACTGTGTTGGCTTTTTTGGCAGCTGCTGCACACTGCTGGCTCATATTTAAATGGTTGTCCACTAGGATTCCAAGATCCCTCTCACAGTTGCTACTATTGAGCAATTTTCCTAGCAACGTTACAAAGAAAAGAAGAGATTCACGTATGAAGCTTGTTTTAATAAAGGTATTACTCAATTCCTTTCTTTTAGTGTCAAGCTTTTTTTTTTTTTTGGTACTTTCCATGGGGTTTGTGAAGAGGAACTAAAGAGCCTCTTGACGCAGGTAAAGGAGGAGAGTGCAAAAGTTGGCTTGAAACTCAACATTAAGAAATCTAAGATCGTGACAACCAGCCCTCTCAATTCCTGGCAAATAGATGGGGAAAAATGGAGGTAGTGATAGGTTTTATTTTCCTGGGCTCCCAGATCACCGCAGATGGGGGACTGCAGCTGAGAAATTAAAAGACGCTTTCTCCTGGGGAGGAAAGCTTTAGCAAATCTAGACAGCATCCTGAAAAGCAGAGACATCACTGTTGTGGCCCAGCCGGCTCTGGATGAGCTGCTGATGGAGCTCCTCTAGTGAGGAGTCCTATGAGTTTGCTCTGGAGGAGGAGGGCGATCTGGAGAGAGCAGAGAGCCAGGCTGGTCATCAGGAGGCACCTGGGTCTTGGAGTAGTGCGGAGGATCAAGGCCAGTTTGTCTCTGATGCTAGGTTAAGACGGGCTGAAAAAAGAAAGCTCCAGTTGCAGTAGAGGCGAACTTGGAGGAGTTGAATTAGTCCCAGCTGCCTAATGACTGGCCCCTCCCAAGAGGGTTTAAAAGGAAGCCTCTGCTAAGGAAGTCCTTGCAGAGAACAACGTGTCATTTCTAGGTTTGAGTGTCTTGAGTTGAATTTGTGTGAAGAAGCTTCGTCTCTGTCATTCAGGCAAGCAGCCAAGAGTCTTGTAATTAGTTGAAGGAAGGGGGGGCAGAACACCCTGCCAACAAAGCTGTGTCTAGTCAATGCAATGGTTTTCCCAGTTGCAATGGATGGCTGTGAAGGTTGGACAATCACAAAGTTTTATATGCCAGCAATCAAAGGGGGAATACACACAAAAAACCCAACGAACACATCTGATAAAAATGGAGCAAAGGACCACCAGTCTAAAGGACATTCCTTGCCACCGTTGGCTCCAAATGCTGGCTAGAACAATCCAGAAATCTGCAGAAGGGCCCTGGTGACATCAAGATGCACCTCCTTCAACTTCCCATGGGGGGTCAGGAATCTCAGTGATCACCCCACCCACCCGCAACAAGAAGTCTTGTAATAAGGCCAACCTGGGTGGGAGAGATGGCCCTGTGAAGATCCAGGAGTCAAGCCATGCAGGGCTTTGGATATGACTACCAATTGAATTGGACCTGGAAACAGACCAGTGCAGGGTCTCTAGCAAACCAGAGGCCTACATTTATTACTTGTGGTTGGTAGATGGATGATTGAACTTTGGATAAATGGTAGCTTGAGAATTCCTTGGTGCTCTTTGAGGTTGGTTGTTTTCCTGCAGATGTTTCATTACCCAAACTAGGTGCTAGAAGAGAGTGGGCTTGGAGCAGTGGTATACAGTGCAACGGGGCCCAGTACCCACCACATGAACATATGCAGCGCACACATGCATACCTACCGCCTGTGATGCTCTGTGACGCCTCTGTGACGCTCCAGCTGCTCGGTGGAGTGACGCGCAGGCGCCATACGCTCTGTGCATGGAAGCCCGGAAAACTTCAAATACCGGTAAAGAGCGAGGGCAGGCGGGTGGACCCTCCAGAGCACTGTACCGGAACGGTACCTGGTGCACCCAGCAGGCACCGATATGTTCGTACCGGGGCGTACCAGTCGTAACCCACCATTGGATTGGAGGAGGAGGGGGTGGTATAGGAACCTTGGTGCTCTCTGAGCCTTGTTGAACTGGAGAATTAAAGAAGACCAGAAGGTTTCACACAGTGGTGGGATTAAAATAATTTAACAACTGGTTCTGTTCCCTAATGACCAGTTGGGTAGGTGTGTCTCAGTGGTCATGTGACTGGGTGGGCGTGACAACTTAACATCACTCATGTAGATGGGCGCTTTGCCTTAGCTGTTACAATGTAATGAGGGTTAACTGGAGAGGCAGTTTCTGTAAGGAGGGCAATAAAGATGAGGCTAGAAACAGCACCAGAATGTTTCCTTCCAGCCTCCCTTACAGGATTAGCCATGGAAAATGTGAAGAAACAAAAGGAGATTTCTTCCAACAACTAGTTCTCCCAACTGCTTAGAAAGTTAACAACCGGTTCTCCCGAATAGGTGCAAACCGGCTGAATCCCACCACTGGTTTCACACCTTCAGTCCAGGCCCTGATACACAGAACACCCATCACGATCGCTAATGTGGGATCCACCTCACATCCAGGCCTCATATAATTTCGTACAACTCATTGATTGATTTCTCAGCATTGTACCTCTGAAGTAATTTATGAGACATAAGCAGGATTTAAAATTCACAGCAAAGCAGTACATTACAAAACCATCAGAGGTCCGGCTGTTTAATTCAAAGCTTGAAGAAATAAGACCCAAGGACCAAAAATTATTGAACTTCTAGAACGGGCCAAGTGCTATACGCCAATATTTTGTTTCTTACAATAGCTAACCAGATAGTTCTGGATGCTAACACATTGGAGTGGATTTGGGTGCCGCTGGTACTACTCGCAACATGAAAGGTAACACTGACACCTCAAAACGAACAGTCCTGAATAGCCTAGAACTGTGTTGGCTTTTTTGGCAGCTGCTGCACACTGCTGGCTCATATTTCAATGGTTGTCCACTAGGACTCCAAGATCCCTCTCACAGTTGCTACTATTGAGCAAGGTACCACCTATACTGTACCAGTGCATTTCGTTTTTGTTGCCTAAATGTAGAACCTTACTTTTTTCACCCTTGAATTTCATTTTGTTAGATAGTGCCCAATGTTCAAGTCTATCAAGATCCTTCTATATCTTAAGCCTATCTTCTGGAGTGTTGGCTATTCCTGCCAGCTTGATGTCATCTGCAAATTTGATGAGTTCCCCATTTATCCCCTCATCCAAATCATTGCTGAAGATGTTGAAGAGTATTGGCCTAAAACAGAGCCTTGGGAGACTCCACTGCATACTTCCCTCCATGTAGATGCAGTTCCATTGAGGACTACACGTTGAGTGCGGTTGGTCAGCCAGTTGCGAATCCATCTGGTGGTGATGCTGTCTAACCTGCATTTTTCTACTTTATCTAATAGTAGGTTATGGTCTACTTTATCAAATGCCTTGCTGAAGTCCAACTAAATTATATTGACAGCATTCCTCTGGTCCACTAATTTTGTCACTTTGTCAAAGAATGCAATAAGATTAGTCTGGCCTGATTTGTTTTTGACAAACCCATGTTGGCTTTTGGCTATTACTTTGTTTACTTCTAGGTGTTCGCTAATTCGTTGCTTAATTATCTTTTCCAGAATCTTCCCTGGTATTGTGGTCAGGCTGATGGGTCTATAGTTTCCTGGACCTATTTTTTCCCCCTTTTTTGAAGATGGGAAGTCTAAGTGCTGTTGCTATTCTGTTATTCCAAATTTTTCACCCAGAATCGAAACTCTACACAGGTAACCACTCTTCCTTCAGAAAGACACACCTCAAGGAAATACTCTTTTGAAAACTCTTGCTGAACAATATCCTATGTGCTTAAACATAGTCATTGGCATCATGTAAATCATTGCTTCTCTCTAATGCTGGAAGGCGGCTGCCGTTTCACAGCTGTTGGTTTCTGGAAGAGTTCCAAGTCTCTAAATCACACACACTCACACACACACACCCCTCCCATTTTGCCCATATGTGCTGGCAAATATGCAAGAGCCAATTTCAGCCCAGCCCTAATTTTATCTAATTTATTGCTGGTTTCTGCATTATCTCAGTAGCTTTATCATGATAAACCTAGTTACCTGCGGGATTGCATCCTACCCCATACATCCCTTCGGCCGATTCGCTCCCACAGAGAGGGGCTTCTCCGGGTGCCATCCACTAGGCAATGCCAGCGGGTGACGCCCAGGGGAAGGGCCTTCTCTGTGGCGGGCCCGACCCTCTGGAACGACCTACCCCCCGAACTTAGATCTATCCCGGACCTCCGCTCCTTCCGTCAGCAACTAAAAACCTACTTTTTCCAACAGGCCGGCCTGGCCTAACCTACCGTTTTTAGCCTTAGTTGTTTAGTAGAGAAATTTTAAATTGGGCTTTAGGGATTTTAACAGGGTAGTTTTTAGCACAGGGTGTAATTTAATATAGTTTTAATGTATTTATGTATTTATTGTGATGTATTGTATTTTTATATTTTCCTGTGCACCGCCCCGAGTCCCTTTGGGGAGAGGGGGCGGTTAATAAGTCGAATAAATGAATGAATAAATGAATGATGCTTTAATGTTTATTGGTATACTAGCTGATAACCCCACAGTTGCCAAGGTATTTACTTATCCCAGGGGTGTATTAGACAGGAATGGCGACGTCAAGCGGCAACGTAAGTGCGGAATCGGCTGTCCCTCCCTCCTTCCATTAACGTCGCCACAATTCCTGAAGAGGCGATGGCAACAGCAACTGCTCCCTGGTTTTGGCGACAATTAAATTAGTTTAAAATGTTGTCCCTGTGCCCCCAGAAATGTAATTTCTAATGTTGGATTTTCCCCCTTACCAGGGGGAGCCCCCATGTGGAGTACTGTGAAACGGTTACCATGGCAACTCCACCACGCTGCACAGTAGAAGGCATTTTACAGCAGAACAGTAGAAGCCACTTTAAGGCACAACAGGCTGCATCTTAACAGAAGACACACCCCGAGGGGTGTTAGGGGTGTCTTACCCCCTCACAGTATTTTTCTCCACAGAGTAAATCCTCTATGTACCAAGTTTGGTTGAAATTGCTCGAGGTGTTCCAGAATTATGCTGGAATACGCACACACACAGAGTCCTTTATATATAATGTATTTTTCGAATTGTAAGACGGACCAAGATTTTGAAGAGGTCAATTAAAAAAAAAAGTTTTTGCACTCTACAGGCCTCCCAGACCCTCTGCATGCCTCATTTTTGTGTGAAAAAGGGGCATGCACTGAATTTGAGATGCCTGCAAAGTGCTCCTAGGGGCCACGGGGGGCAAATACAAGCAAAAACCAGCTGATTTTTTGTGAAAATGGGCCCATTTTCTGCAAAAAGCCAGCGCTTTGGGAAGCACTGCATCAGTGGTGGGTTTCTGCAGGCTTGCACCTACTCGCGAGAGCCGGTTGGTGAAATTTAGAGAACTGGTGAGAGGGGGTTCCACTGGCGTACCTGGAAGTAAATCTGGCCCGCCGCTGCCAGTGACCCAACAGGAAGGAAAGGAAAGGAAAGGAAGGAAGGAAGGAAGGAAGGAAGGAAGGAAGGAAGGAAAGAAAGAAAGAAAGAAAGAAAGAAAGAAAGAATTTATCATCACAATTGAGTCCAAAATTTTGGTTGCTAAGCAAGAGCGTTGTTAAATGAGTTTCACCACATTTTAAAAGGTGGCCACTCCCACCCTGTCACATGACTGCCAAGCCATGCCCACAAAATAGGCCACACCTACAGAGTAGGTTCTAAAAAAAATTGAAACCCACTACTGCACTGCATATCCATTTTTGTGAAAGCAGTGGGGTTTTGAGAGGCCCAAAGTGCTGTATTCAGTGTATTCAGATCTTCACCCTCTTTTTTGGCGTGTCTGATACTCTGAAAAATACGGTGTATAGATTCTGTAAGCTGCTTAAAGTCGGTTTTAGATAGGACCAAAGAAATAGAAATTGGCTAAAGAAAATGAAGACGGGACAAGGAAAAGGAGAGAAAAAGATCACCAGTTATATACTAGAATGATTCGGAATGATTAAACTCTCAGAATCTTAACATGTTTAGTTTTCTCTAACTTGGCAAAAAGGTCCCTTAATCCACTGGGACCTCAGCTGTTTCTCACCAAGTTCGGGAGAGACCATGCATTTATACTGTTCACTTTTCCTAAAGTTTGTGGGAACCAGATGGAATAATAAAGATGCAGCCTCACCCCATTAAATGCCACCAAACTTGTGATTCGTATGCTAACGAGCAGATGGGAAGGGATATGTAATATAAAATGTGTCGAGAGAATAAATAGTCCCACATTTAGGAGGTAGAATGTGAACATGGTGAAAAAGGCATGAAAGAATATACTGGAACCACAGAATCTATATAAATAAAAATGTAAGTATGAGTTTGTTCAAAACAGGTAACCTCCGAAAGTACTGCACCAATCGCTTCCAAATTTTCACACAACGTTCCTTTCAAATACGATATATATAGATTGTGTAGATGTCACACCTGTGCCAGGTACATGCAACGGGAATGTAAAAAATGTAGGTAGATGGATACAGAGAGAACAGTATTATGTCATCCTTTATGACATAAAATACTCTGTCCATATGTAGGTAGGTAGATAGGTAGTCTTGTGAAAAGAGGGACTAGGGGTGATATAATGGCAGTCTTCTAGTACTCGAGGGGGTCAACTTATTTTCCAAAGCACCAAAAGGCAGGGCAAGAAGCCATGGATGGAAACTAATCAAAGGAGAGAAGCAACCTAGAATCAAGGAAAGGTTTCCTAACAGGGAGGACAATTAACCAGCGGAGGAGAAGTTGCCTTCAGAAGTTGTGAGTGCTTCACCACTGGAGGTCTTTAAGAAGAGACCGGACTGCCTCTTGTCTGAAATGACATATGGCCATGAACCTATGGCACGGGTGCCACAGGTGGCATGTGGAACCATTTCTTAGGGCATGCGAGGCGTTGCCCTGTCAGTTCCAGCGCGCATGTGTGTGCTGGCCAGATGATTTAGGCCTCCTTTTGAGGCCATTTTTCGCCCTCTGGAGGCTTCAGGGAAACTCCTGAAGCCTCTGGAGGTGGGGAGGGGAGGCTGTTTTCACCCTCCCCAGGTTCCTAGAAAGCCTCTGGAGCCTGGGGAGGGTGAAAAAAGCACGCCAAAAGCAGGGGGTCACGCACATAGCCTTATGGGTGTGGCACGCCCATGCACGACCCCCCCCTGCGCTCCCCCCACTTCTGGCACGCGAGCCAAAAAAGGTTAGCCATCACTGATATAGGGTCTCCTGCTTGAGCAGGGGGTTAGACTAGAAAACCTCCGCGTTCCCTTCCAGTTGTATTCTATCTATTCTATTCTGATTCATGAATTCAGCCCCAGAGGTGATATTTAGCCAGTTCGGAGCGGTTCATCCGAAGCAGTTTTGGAAATCGCCGTTAGGCCTGTCCATCCACCCCAGCTCTATGCCATCCTATTTATGTACATTTTGGAAACTGAGAGCATGTGTGGAAGGCACGCGCATGACCAAACCACATGCGTGGAGGGCAGTGGGGGGTTCCAGATCCCATTGCAACCGGTACGCTGCAATGGGGCCGGGCATCCACCACATATATGCGCGCATGTGTACTTACCACCTGTGACACTCCAGCTCCTCCGCGGAGCATCGCACAGGCACCTTGATCGGCTCAAATACAGGTGAAGAGGTCGGGCAGGTGGGTGGGTCCTCTGGAGCACCGTACCAGAACAGTACCTGCATACTGGTCATATCCCACTACTGATGGAAGGCCAGGCCCATGCGCAGAAGTGGCGCATGCACCTGCAAAGCGAGCGGGAGGGTACACGGTGAACCGGTGGTAACAAAATGTGAAGCCCACTGGTGTTCAACACCTTTGAGTTAAAGTTCTCTGGAAAAGTTAAAGTTAAAGACTCTGGAAAGAGTGCAGAGAAGAGCAACCAAGATGATTAGGGGACTGGAGGCTAAAATATATGAGGAACGGTTGCAGGAACTGGGTATGTCTAGTTTAATGAAAAGGAGGACTAGGGGAGACATGATAGCAGTCTTCCAATATTTCAGAGGCTGCCACAAAGAAGAGGGAGTCAAACTATTCTCCAAAGCACCTGAGGGCAGAACAAGAAGCAATGGGTGGAAACTAATCAAGGATAGAAGCAACTTAGAACTGAAGAGGAATTTCCTGACAGTGACAACAATTAATCCGTGGGACAGAAGTTGCCTCCAGGTTGTGAATGCCCCAACACTGGAAGTCGTTAAGAAGATGTTGGATAGCCATTTGTCTGAAATAGTATAGGGCTTCCTGCCTAGGCGGGGGGTTGGACTAGAAGACCTCCAAGGTCCCTTCCAACTCTGCTATTGTATTGTATTCTCCCCCATTCGCTCCATGCAAGGAAGGAAACATAATGATGACCTGCTTAGACCTAATATCCTTTGGAACGAGGAATCGGCAGAGGGATGAAAAGCTACAGCCATAATGAATGACCCTCAACCCTTTTTTTCTGGCCAGCCTGCTATTTTATTGGCCAAAACAATCTCATTCATTTTGAAGTCACGGGCTATGAAAATTACTTTTGGCGGAGTTTATTACAGCAAGTAATGAGACCATAAATCTGTTTGCTTAGCTTTTGAGCCAGGGAGGACAAAGAAGAGGGAATAAAAAGTTCCTCTTTGGATAAAGACGAAAAAGAAAATATAAAACCGTGGCTTTAAAAAATAATAAAATAAAATGCAGGTAGCCCTTGACTTACGGCCATTCGTTTAGTGACTGTTAGGAGTAGACTCCTAGAGTTGGGCAGGCAATATATAACACCATGATGACAAATGGTCATTGTGGCTTTAAGGATGTTGGAATGTTAGAATGCAATTAGAGAATGTAATTATCTCCACTGTAAGAGGAAGCCAGCAGAACGCATGCTCTCTCTCTCTCTCTCTCTGCCGGATTTGCTGATATCTCTGCTTGATAACTGACTGCTCGTGTGCTGTGACTAACTGTGTTTGAAGAAGGAAGAAGGAAGAAGTGTGGCTTCCATGGTGGGATCCTGCCAGTTTAACAACTGGTTAATACTGAGAACATGGTGGCTGTTTGGAAAGATGGTTTGCGCCCCTTTATTTATTTTATTTATTTATTTATTTAATTTATAGACCACTCCCTCTCCCCGAAGGGACTCGGGGCGGTGCATAGGGCTTTAAAAATGCATTTAAAAAGTACAAACAATACAATATTTAAGATAGAATTAAATAATTTACCTGCGCTAAAATGTAAACTCTAAAAACCTTAAAAACCCATTAACCCTAATTCCCAACAAACCCTATTAAAACATTTTAGGTTAATATTACAATTTAGGATAGATAGATTAGGCCAAGCCGGCCAGATGAAAAAAGTACGTTTTTAGCTTTTGGTGGAAGGAGCGGAGGTCCGTAGTTGTTCTACGATCGGGGGGTAGGTCGTTCCAGAGGGTCGGGCCCACCACAGAGAAGGCCCCCGCTGGCACTGCCTAGTGGACGGCACCCGGAGAAGTCCCTCTCTGTGGGAGCGAATCGGCCGGAGGGATGTATGAGGCAGAATGCGATCCCGCAAGTAACGGGACCGGGACGCCCTTCGCACAGTCACTCAAGCACTTGTGATATCCCGTCTAGACCACTGTAACGCTCTCTACATGGGGCTCCCCTTGAGGTGCACTCGAAGGTTACAGTTAGTTCAGAATGCGGCCGCACGGGTGATCAAGGGAGCCTCAAGACAGTCCCATATAACACCTCTCCTGCGCGAGCTACACTGGCTACCTGTGGCCTTTCGGGTGCGCTTCAAGGTGTGGATTACCATCTTTAAAGCGCTCCATGGCACGGGGCCTAGTTATGTGCGAGACCGTCTCCTGCCCCACACATCCCTTCGACCGATCCGCTCCCATAGGGAGGGTCTTCTCCGGGTGCCATCGGCCGGGCAATGCCGGTTGGCGACGCCCAGGGGAAGAGCCTTCTCTGTGCGGGCCCTACCCTCTGGAATGACCTGCCTCCCGAACTCCGCACCACCTCGGACCTCCACCTTTTCTGCCAGCGCCTGAAGACGCATCTGTTCCATCAAGCCGGCCTAGCGTGACCACCCGTTAACGACTGAGTTTTAGTCTACAAATTTTTTAATTAGAGGGATTTTAATATGTGGTTTTAGCACAGGGTTCTTAAGTTTAATTGTGGTTTTAGGATGTTATGTATTTGTATATTTATATGGTGTTTTAATTTCCTGTGCGCCGCCCTGGGTCCTTTTGTAGGAGATAGGTGCAGGATATAAATCAAATAAAACTAAATTAAACTAATGATGAACAGGATCACATGATTTGAGGTCCTGGGCAAAAAAGGCACAAGGAAGAGGGGGGGGGGGAGAGAGGGAGGGAGGGAGAAAGAGAGAGAGCTTCTGTTGGGCTTTGACTCTGACCTTGTATTCTGATTGGTTGTCAGACTCCCATGGGGCCATGCAGGGGCAACTCTGTAGGCTGTCCTGAGTCCCAGGCTTGGTTGACTCTTGCTGGGTGATGATATAATGAAAGGGCTTTGGGATTCCTAATACATCTCTGCCTGAAGGAGGTAGATCTTTGTTATGTAGGATACACTGGCCCAGGCCTTAATGGCCCATTGACAAAGGTGGGTGTGGAATGAGTTTCTGCCTCCCTTTTAGGGGGACATATCCTTCCCTTTTAATATCTCCTAAAATATTTCATTTTTTATAGGAGAGGGGGGTGGGTGCAAACTTCATACAGTGCCATCCATTCCCCCCAAATACTTCCTTATGCGTGTCTTCCAACGACCGTAATTACAGGGTTATGATTCAATATAACTAATGAGAGATTAAATCAGCGGATTTAATCACATGCCCCATATGCTGGAATGATACCCGTGTAATCAGCATGGCTTTTAATTTATCCGTTTATCTATCATGCCATTGATAGGCTGCCAGGAAGTTCACCATCGAAGCACGGGGACTAAGTAAGGCTCGTATCCTGAAAACTGTAAAATAAATAAATAAAACCCAACCATGACATAAAAGCAATTTAAAAATCGGGGAAATTTAAAGCGGAGAGAAATAAATTTTAAAAAATCCCATCTCCAGCATCTCACCCACAAAGGGAGCAGGAAATACATGATTTAATTCTCCAAGAAGGGCTGCTGTGGCCTAGAGCAGGGGTCTCCAACCTTTGCAACTTTTAAGTCTGAAGGACTTCAGCTCCCAGACTTCTCCAGCCAGCTTTGCTGGTTGGAGAATTCTGGGAGCTGAAGTCCTTCAGACTTAAAATTGCAAAGGTTGGAGACCCCTGGCCTAGAGGAATTTCCCTGTTTTTTTCCAGTTTGGGGCAAATACCCTTCTGTAATAATTGTAATAATTTGCATTATTAAGTAGATTACCCCCTTGTTATATTTATCATTTAGGATTCTCGAAGGAAATAGCTCTGGTTTGAATTCTATTTCCTCTTCGGTTTTCTCTATTAGCTGCCTTTGGTAATTTCCCGCCAATATTCTTTTGTTTTTTGGCATGGCCACCACATATGGTAGTACGTGCCTGATTCATAATCACATTCATTCACTCAGATCTTTCCATGGCCATCAAAGAAGAAGAGAGAACTTCTTGGAGAAGACCCTGATGTTGGGAAAGACGGAAGGCAAAAGGAGAAGGGGACGGCAAAAGGAGGATGAGATAGTTAGATGGGATCATCGATGTAATGAAGGTGAATTTGGAAGCCAGAATAGCTGCTATAGTACTCTGTTCTGTCCCGGGCCTCTGAATAGACCAGAACACAGGCTTGGCTGTTTGTCACTGTTTAATTAACAAGATAACAAGTCCTTTGGCTGAGAGCCCAGACAACTCACGTTCACGAGCTTAGCTCTGCAGCGACCTTTCACACAGATATTCAAAACTCCTTCACAGAACAGGCACGGATGGAATTCACAGACAGACCTTCTTGGCTACTAATTCTGAACTGTTGTTTCCTGCAAATGTCCCCCCCCCCATCGCCTCACCTATAAGCTCTCTTGGGAGAGGCCAATCAACAACCACCTGGTTCTTAATCATTGTCTGTGAGCCTGCCTACGGAGTTGTTGCCTCCGCCTCTCAGCCCTGCTCACTCTGGCGTCATGGACAAACTGCCTTTGATCCTCCCCACTGCTCCATGACCCAGGCGCCTCCTGGTGGCCAACCAGCCTCTCTGCTTCCTGCTCTGACTCTGAACACCCCCCAGAGTCTTCCCCAGCTTTCAGGGCAGGCGCCTATGGTTCCTCGCTATCAGAGTCCACCTGCAGCTCAGCCGGTCCCTATTGGGCCACAACAGTACTCCATAGAGTAAATATTTTGGCCAGAGCTTCATTTTCCAAGAAGAAATAAAAAGGAAAAATGAATGTAATTCACAACTGGCTTTGCATGTTTTGTATGATAAACAAATCATAAATGAATAATAGCATTTGGATTGTCAGTGGCAGCATTTACAGAAGAAAAAGTTTTGGAAGGATGCATCTGCAATCTCCTTCCCCGAGTTACACATGGGACTCACTGCTCATTTAAGGAAAGCCTAGCTCAGCGTGACATTAAGGGTGGGGGGGGGGGCGGTTTGGTTCTCTTGATTTATTCCTCTTTGGAATAACCTCTATTTCTCTTTTGACTATCTCCCCCTTCCCCCCTTCCTCCTTCCGTTTCTACTGTATTTGCATGAAGACAAATACATCGCCTTTTTACAACTAGCTCACGCAGCAGCTTTGAGTATTTATGGCTTCCTTTTCGTGTTAGTCATGTTTTCGTTATTGCAACCGGTTGCCATGGAGAGAAAAACATAGCCATAGGGCAGGCTCCAATTTAGACAGCAAGAATTGGAGGCAAATTGTAAAATTGTACCACTGACGCAATTGCGATGTTATACTACGGTTTGTTGCCGGGTGTATTCCTATTGTCTTTATTTACCTGGGGCTGCTAAGTTTTGGAGTTCAGTCTTCCATGGAAGATCTAAAGAGTTAATAGAAAAACATAGAAAGAGTGCAGAGAAAAATCTAGAAAGAGTGCAGAGAAGAGCAACAAAGATAATTAGGGGACTGGAGACTAAAACATATGAGGAACGGTTGCAGGAACTGGATATGTCTAGTTTAACAGAAAGAAGGACTAGGGGAGACGTGATAGCAGTCTTCCAATATCTCAGGGGTTGCCCCAAAGAAGAGGGAGTCAAGCTATTCTCCAAGGCACCTGAGGGTAGAACAAGAAGCAATGGGTGGAAACTAATCAAGGAGAGAAGCAACTTAGAACTGAGGAGAAATTTCCTGACAGTGAGAACAATTGATCAGTGGAACAGAAGTTGCCTCCAGAAGTTGTGAATGCCCCAACACTGCAAGTCTTCAAGAAGATGTTGGATAGCCATTTGTCTGAAGTGGTATAGGGTTTCCTGCCTAGGCAGGGAGTTGGACTAGATGACCTCCAAGGTCCCTTCCAACTCTGCTATTGTATTATTGTATAGTTGGAAGGGATCTTGGAGGTCTTCTAGTTCAACCCCCTGGTCAACCAGGAGACCCTCGACCATTTCACACAAGTGGCTGGTCCAATCTGTGATGGGGCATCCGCAGCCTCTGAAGGCAGCCTGTTCCATTGGTTAATTGTCCACACTGTTAGAAAGTTTCTCCTTCATTCCAGCTTGCTTCTCCTCTTGATTACTTTCCCTTCATTGCTTCTTAACAGATTAGCAGAGGTACGCCAGTTGCGCCCCCTATGGGATCGGGATGCCCTTTGCACAGTCACTCATGCCCTCGTGACATCCCGACTGGACTATTGTAACTCTCTCTACATGGGGCTCCCCTGGAGGTGCACCCGAAGACTTCTGCTGGTCCAGAACGCAGCCGCGTGAGCAATAATGGGGACCGCAAGGTACGCCCACATAACACCGCTCTTGCGCGAGCTGCACTGGCTGCCTGTCGTCTTTCGGGTGCGCTTCAAGGTGTTAGTCATCATCTTCAAAGCGCTCCATGGCTCGGGACCTAGCTATCTGCGGGATCGGATCCTGCCCCATACATCCTCACGGCCGATTCGCTCCCACAGAGAGGGACTTCTCCGGGTGCCGTCCACTAGACTTTGTCAGCGGGCGACGCCCAGGGGAAGGGCCTTCTCTGTGGTGGGCCCAGCCCTCTGGAACGACCTTCCCCCCGACGTTAGAACAACCACGGACCTCCGCTCCTTCCGTCAAAAATTAAAAACACACTTTTTCTGCTTGGCCGGCCTAGGGTAGTCTCTTCCTTGGGGTTTTTAGGGATTGTTAGTTTTAATGGGTATTTTAGCGCAGGGACAGTTAGTTTAATTTATTTTTATCTTTTGTATTTATGGATGTATATATTTTATGTGTTTTAGTTTTCCGTGTGCACCGCTCCGAGTCCCCTAGGGGAGAGGACGCGGTATATAAAATAAACATATTATTATTATTATTATTATTATTATTATTATTATTATTATTATTATTATTATTATTATTATTATTATTATTATTATTATTATTATTATTATTATTATTGAGTTGGAAGGGACCTGGTAGGTCATCTAGCCCACCCACCCCAAGCAGGAGACCTGCACCATTTCTGACAGATGGCAGTCCAGTCTCTTCTTGAAAGCTTCCAGTGATGAAGCTCCCACATATCTGATAGAATTCTTCTTTTCCCTGGATTTCTTTAGTTAATTTGTCCATTTCAGCACAGTCCATAACCTTTCTTATTATTTCATCTTCGCTTGGAATTAGTTTATTTTTCCATTTCTGGGCAAAAGCAATCCTTGCCGCCGTGATTATATGTATTATTAAATGCTGGATTTCTTTTTTATATTTCGCAGACCCTATTCCTAATAGGAAGACTTCCGGTTTCCATTCTATTTTAACTCCAGTTATTGCCTCCAGCCAATTTTTGATCCCGCCCCTGGTTGTAAGTCAAGGACTAAAACTACTGCAGTCCATTGAGCTGGAAAGCTGTCAATTTATGTCCTTTCTTTTCAAGAGAGACACATTTTTCCCCTCTTCAGTTTTACTCAGCAAACTGGCCATCCGAATTGCAAATAAGCCGCTATTTTTAAAAAAAAATAAAAATCTCGGTGCTTAATGGATTCCTTCACAACTTAAAACTAGCCACAAAACTTTTTCCTCTTAAGTTTCAGCCCTCTGTTTCCCACCCACCCCGCCACTTAACCCATCTTAGCCGAAGCCCATTTTTGGATTATGCTCTGGTTTTTGGCCTGAATCCAGTCCATTATCGACTACCCAGCCATTACTGACACCTTAGACCAATTTAGAACTTGCATAGATCCTTAAATCTCTTTAAATGAAAAAGGAGACAGGGTGGGATATGATCGCACTATCAATTAACACCAAACACAATTATCCAGACAACCCCCTCCATTGATTTTGCGCAGATGGTGTGATGGAAACCAAAGCCATAGGCCAACCAGTGAGTGCCCATCCCAGGGATGACTTTTTATGGCTTTCAGGACAGTCATTAAATCTATGTGTGTATTTTATCTATGTGCTCATTATTTATTTTTAGTAGTGGGGGGGAGGAGATTCCCCTAACGGATGCTCTGGATAGTGTACAGCTAAGCAAAAGCCGTGGCTCGGGGGCCCTTTTATCAGGTCCGCCTGATACGCCAGTTGCGCCCCTTTCTGGATCGTGACGCCCTACGCACGGTCACTCAAGCCCTGGTCATCTCCCGCCTGGACTACTGCAATGCTCTCTACATGGGGCTTCCCTTGAGGTGCACCCGGAGGCTCCAGTTAGTTCAGAATGCGGCCCGCGGGGGATCCTGGGAGCTCCTAGATTAAAGTGACCGGATTTTCAAAATCCCAAAGCGGGACACTGTCGATGGGGGGGGGGGGGGAAGCGTGATGTGCGCGCACGCCTGCGCAGAGGGCATCGGGGCAGGGGCACGCTCCCAACAGCTGCCGCGAGGGCCACTTTAAAGGCAACGGCGGTGGACCGATCCGGCGGCTCTCAGAGCGTGATTGCAACCACTTGTCCTTTTTCTTCAATAAACCTTTGAATTGTTAACCAGACTTGTTTCTGTATTGTGAGGATTAAACTATTTGGGTTTTAAATTCACAGCAGGAGGAGGAGGAGGAGGAGGAGGAGGAGGAGGAATTAAGCTATTAAACTATTTGGGTTTTACATCTCACAGGAGGAGGAGAGAAGGAGAAGGAGGAGAAAAAGAAAAGAAGAAGAAGAGGATGAGGAGGATGAGGAGAAGGAGGAGAAAAAGAAGAAAAGGAAGAGGAGAAGGAGGAAAAGGAGAAGAGGAGGAGGAGGGAGAAGGAGAGGTAAAGGAAAAAGAGGAGGAGGGGGAAGGGGACGAAAACGAGGAGACGGAGAAAAAGAAGAAGAGGAGGAGAAGGAGGAGGAGAAAAAGGAAAGAAGAAGAGGAGGAGGAGGAGGAGAAGGAGGAGAAGGAGGAGAAGGAGGAGGAGAAAAAGAAGAGGAAGAGGAGGAGAAAAAGAAAAGAAGAGGAGGAGGAGGAAGAAAAGGAGAAGAGGTGGAGAAGGGGGAGAAGGGGGAGGGGGAAGGGGAGGAGGAAGAGAAGAAGAAGAAGAAGAAGAAGAAAAGGAGGAGGAAAAGAAGGAGAGGAGGAGGAGGAGAAGAGGAATGAAGATCTTTAAGATTTTCCCTTCTTTTATTTTTCCACCTTGTTTCCATATTTCAGTTCTCTGCATCTACGTTAGTTTTTTTTTTTTTAAATGTCTGATCAGCTCGAAGAATGTAAGACAGCCATATGTTTATAATAAACTCTCAGTCGAAAAGAAAAGAAAACAGATTGATTAATTATGGTTGGGAGGCTGTCGGAGCTGATCAGAAACACCCACGGGATGGAACTTTGATTCGGATCTAATTGAGAAGGGGGTGCAAATTAGCTCCCTTCGAAGAGAGCCGTTCGCCCGCCCTCTCGTTCGACTCCCTTCACCGGCAGAAAAGTAATAAGATCTCTTTCTACTCTGAGCTTTACTTCTTCAGGGTTTTCCGCATCTGATTTTGCTATTTGCTCGCAGTCCTTTGGAACAGAGGGAGTCCTTGACTTACCACGATTCATTGGGCGAACCGTTTCGAAACGAGAACAGTATTGACAAAAAGTGACTTGCCGCCAGGTCCTCGCATTTACAACCGTCGCAACATCCCCATGGCCAGAGTTGGCAAGCCAGCATTTGCCATCTTCCCAGAGAGCTTCTGACAAGGAAAGGGAGGAAGCCAGTTTCATACAACAGCCATCGGATTCACTTAACAACGGTTTTAACGAGGGGGTTGCTTTCAAATTTTTTTCCTACGGGTTTGGTGGGTGTGGCTAGATGGGGGGGCATGTGACGGAGTGGGTGTGGCCAACTTGACATCACTCATGCACACTCAGTCACATGACACCCCCCCCCCTAACCAAGCCATGCCCACTAAAGCTCTAGCTAAAAGTTTTGACGGGGATGGGGTGGAGCTATAGCCTCGCCAGAGCTAATGGAGCGCCTGCAAAAAATGGGCCGTTTTTCACAAAAATGGGGGCATTTTTCCCTTCCCCCAGCTCTGCTGAAGCCTGCAGAGTGCTTCTGGAGGATGGGGGAAGGCAAAAATGCCTCCATTTTTGTGAGAAACGGCCCATCTCTGGGATGTCTTTCATTTAATTGACAGCGAATTCCTCTCCAGCAAAGTCTTTCCCTTCCCACAGTTTTTCAAGATAGGTCACAATTACCGGCTTTGATCAGGCTTGGAGAGTGGCCGGGCCGATATCTTTCAAACGCCTCAATCCTTGGCAAGAATGCAGGAATGAACAAATGGTCTCCTGCAAACTCCACTCCCCATTCGCTCTTTTATTCCCTGTGGGAGGGGCCATTCACTGTCCACCTGTGGCCTTCCTCCCAAATTGACCCTTGTTCTTTAGCTCTTCCCTTCATCTGGCAGCTCTGCGCATGCGCACACTGGGAACAGGCTCCAGCAGTTCATCTGCCTCACTGATGTCAGACTCCGAAGGCAGCTGATAACTGTCAGACCCATTTTGCCTCCAACGCAGAGCCCTCATCGGAGCCTTTCCCAGACTCCACGACTGGCCCATGTTCCCCCCCAACCTCCTCACTGTTTGAAAGATGTGGAGAGTCTAGAAAGAGTGCAGAGAAGAGCAACAAAGAGGATTAGGGGACTGGAGACTGAAATATATGAAGAACGGTTGCAGGAACTGGGTATGTCTAGTTTAATAGAAAGAAGGACTAGAAGGAGACATGATAGCAGTGTTCCAATATCTCAGGGGTTGCCCCAAAGAAGAAGGAGTCAAGCTATTCACCAAGGCACCTGAGGGTAGAACAAGAAGCAATGGGTGGAAACTAATCAAGGAGAGAAGCAACTTAGAACTGAGGAGGAATTTCCTGACGGTTAGAACAATTAATCAGTGGAACAGAAGTTGCCTCCAGAAGTTGTGAATGCCCCAACACTGCAAGTCTTTAAAGAGACATTGGACAATATTTGTCTGAAACGGTATAGGGCTTCCTGCCTAGGCAGGGGGTTGGACTAGAAGACCTCCAAGGTCCCTTCCAACTCTGCTGTTGTATTGTATCGAATCTGCTGTCAGCTCTACAGGCCACAATAGTGTGAACCCACCCACTCCCAAGCTCTATTTTCTGTAGCAGAGGGTTGCGGGAGGCCGTTGCAGCCGAAAATGGAGCTTGGAAGCCCATTTTCACTGGCAGAGGACTTGGGCCACCACAGGTGTGACGTCGAAGTGGCCACACACCCCGCCGCCCCTGAGGTCAAACACAAACTGGATACGGCCCTCAATGAAATCGACTTTGACACCCCTGAGTTAGGGGATCCATGTCGTAGTCCTGGTCTCTAGTGACGCATGGTTTTGTGAAACTGGGCCCGTTCCTGAGAACGAGGTAAATTAAGCCACTTCTCTAATTGTCACAGCGAGAATATGGCTAAGGTAAAACCATCTGCATGCTAATGCGATCCACGTGGGAAGAGAAACTCATAAAGCTTTAGGACTATGGGGTGGGGGTGGGGGGGAAACCAGACAATATGGTACGAAATCTCTGAGCAGGATGTTTGAAGGAGCTATCCATCCACCTTTTCCCCTGACAACAGAGCAGCAGATTGTCACAAGTATGGTTTTCTCTGGGGTGACAGACGGCTGTGAAAACAGAAGAAAATCAGAGAGGATGGAAGGAGGGGAAAACGGAGGCCTTTGAACTGTGGGGCTGGAGAAAAAAGTTGCAGATACTTTGGGATTCTGCAAGTCGAATAAAGCCCTCCTATTCCCTATGATATGAAGCCGACTGCGGCCTGGAAGCTCTAAGTAATAACGGAATAATAGAGTTGGGAGGGACCTTGGAGGTCTTCTAGTCCAACCCCCATGCTTAGTCAGGAGGCCCTATGCCATTCTGGATAAGTGACTCGACTTCTCTAGGGATGGAGCACTCACAACTTGTGGAGGCAAGTTGTGTTCTACTGATTAATTGTTCTCACTGTCAGGACATTTCTCCTTAATTCTAAGTTGGATGGATTTCTCTTGATGAATTTTCATTTATTACTTCTTGTCCGTTCTCTCTTCTCTTCTCTTCTCTTCTCTTCTCTTCTCTTCTCTTCTCTTCTCTTCTCTTCTCTTCTCTTCTCTTCTCTTCTCTTCTCTTCTCTCCTCTCCTCTCCTCTCCTCTCCTCTCCTCTCTTCTCTTCTCTTCTCTTCCCTTCTCTTCCCTTCCTCTTCTCTTCTATTTCCTTCCATTCCTCTTCTCTTCTCTTCTCTTCCCCTTCCCTTCCCTTCTCTTCCCTTCCTCTTCTCTTCTATTTCCTTCCATTCCTCTTCTCTTCTCTTTTCTTCCCTTCCTCTTCTCTTCTATTTCCTTCCCTTCCTCTTCTCTTCTCTTCCCTTCTTCCCTTCCCTCTTTTCTCTCTTCTCTTCTCTTCTCTTTTCTTTTCTTCTCTTCTCCCCTTTCATTCCCTTCCATTTTCTCTTCCCTTCCCTTCCATTTGTTCTTATCTTCTCTTCTTTCATTCCATTCCATTCCATTCACCCTTCCCTTCCCTCTTCTCTTCCCTTCCTCTTCTCTTCTTTCCTTCCATTCCTCTTCTCTTCTCTTCTCTTCTCTTCTCTCCTCTTTTCTTCTCCTCTTCTCTTCTCCTCTTCCATTCCATTCCATTCCAATCAGCGGAGTGACTTGCCTCCAGAAATTGTGAATATCTCATCCCTGAGCAGGGGGTTGGAATCGAAGCCCTCCAGTCATTCTGCTATCTTCTGTTCTTTTGGCCGCTCCTCAAACACCGGAGCACTGCTATCATGTCACCCCTAGTCCTCCTTTTTTTTATTAGACTAGACATACCGATATCTGCAACCATTCTTCAAGCGCTTCAGTCTCCAGTCCCTTATTTTTCCTGTCCTCTCCTTATCTTATCTCTTACCCTTAATTTCCATTTCCCTTTTTTAAAAAATTCTGCATTTCGCTTACTCAGGAAAGCCATAATGTGATGGTGAATATGCATCTCCATAGCTAGCCTGAAGCTCCTGTATAGGCAGGTCTTCCGTTGATCGATAGAGGTTGCTTTGGGGCGGCAAAGGGAATGAATATTAACTTTCAAACCTTCTGGATGGATTTCCTCCGGGCCTTTGAAGGAAATTAGGAAACAAACAAACACGACAGTAAGTCAATGTCTGGGGTTGCTGGATAGAGCTCTGGGCAAGATTTTAGCTGTAGAGACACAACACTGGATTCTGAACATACTGTATGAAGAATGGTTGCAGGAATTGAGTATGGCTAGTCTAGAGCCATGATGGCAGGGGTCGCTTCCTGCCAGTTCTAACCTCTTCTACGGAAGAGGTTCCACAAATCTCCAGGGCCGTTTAGAACCGGTTCCAGCTCCCTCCCCCCGCCCGTCCACCCATCATCCAGAGGAAGAGCGAGAGGAGGAATTCTGGGAGTTGAAGTCCACAAGTCTTAAAGCTGTCAAGTTTGAACACCCCTAGGGGTTTTTTTCCCCTAAAGGGTGAGGGGTGCGAGGGTCTTGTCACTTGACAGCTTTAAGACTTGCGTGCTTCAAATGCCAGAGTTTCCGAGCCAACATTTTGGTTGCTCAGCAAGAGCGTCGTTAAGTGAGCATCACCACATTTTACAAGTTGGCCATGCCCACCCAGTCACATGACTGCCAAGCCACTCCCACTTGGTCACGAGGCTGGCAAGCCACTCCCACTTGGTCACATGGCCAGCAAGCCACTCCCACTTGGTCACATGGCTGGCAAGCCACTCCCACAATGCAGGCCACACCTACAGAAGAGGTTCTAAAATTTTTGTTTTTCAGTTTTGGTCGCCACGATGTAAAAAAGATGTGGAGACTCTAGAAAGAGTGCAGAGAAGAGCAACAAAGAGGATTAGAGGACTGGAGATTAAAACATATGAAGAACGGTTGCAGGAACTGGGTGTGTCTGGTTTAATAGAAAGAAGGACCAGGGGAGACATGATAGCAGTCTTCCAATATCTCAGGGGTTGCCCCAAAGGAGGGGGAGTCAAGCTATTCTCCAAGGCACCTGGGGCAGAACAAGAAGCAATGGGTGGAAACTCATCAAGGAGAGAAGCAACTTAGAACTGAGGAGAAATTTCCTGACAGTTAGAACAATTAATCAGTGGAACAGCTTGCCTCCAGAAGTTGTGAATGCCCCAACACTGGAAGTCTTTAAGAAGATGTTGGATAGCCATTTGTCTGAAATGGTATAGGGTTTCCTGCCTAAGCAGGGGGTTGGACTAGAAGACCTCCAAGGTCCCTTCCAACTCTGCTATTGTATTATAGAGTCTCAAGATGAAATATCTGCCGATATTATTGTATATTGTCTGAAATTAGTTGTTTTCTACCCTAGCAAATTGTAACCTTAATACTGGACTGCAAATGTTATCTCACTCCTGCGTCTCGCTTCTATTCTTGGCTTCAAAGCTTGGCACATTTTGGAAGCTAGTGGAAGAAATTGTTACACGGGAATATCAAACTGTATCAATAAAGGTAACCAAACTAGGGAGTTTTCCTGGCTCATCAATCCTTAAAGCATTCAGCCGGAAAAACAACTTGGCAAAGGGGGGAAGCCACCCCCTACACAAGGCTATAGAAATACTCCATAGATAAGGTAGACAGAGACAGGAGCTTGAACCAAAGGACGCTTTAAAAATCACGTTGGTAACGAATCTTTGTCTCTGATTGGATAAACTTTGTTTCTCTCTGCCTAAAATGTATATAACCCTCTGAGCCCCTCTTGCAAGGGGTGGCTATTCCTTACATGCCTTTGTTTGCGTACTTTGGAGGTAGTTTTGTCGACCCAATCTTTGCTATGGCCATAAATAAAAGCTGATACTTTTTGCAAGCCTTATCTGGAGTCTCATTTTTTTGGCATCTCAGTGCCATCTTCGGGGGAAACTGCTGGAACCTTACAACAACGTGGAAAAAAAAACCTCACAATAATGCTGGAAGGAACGCTATCCTGATGGACAAAGAAACCTAAATAATCCCGTTTCAAAAATTATCGCTCTAGCTCCTCCTCTTCCACATTTGACTTCCGTTCTATTCCTCCCGCAAAGTGTGGAGCCTACAGAGCAGTGGTGGGTTTCAATTTTTTTTAGAACCTACTCTGTAGGTGTGGCCTATTTTGTGGGCGTGGCTTGGCAGTCATGTGACAGGGTGGGAGTGGCCACCTTTTAAAATGTGGTGAAACTCATTTAACAACGCTCTTGCTTAGCAACCAAAATTTTGGACTCAATTGTGAGGATAAATTCTTTCTTTCTTTCTTTCTTTCTTTCTTTCTTTCTTTCTTTCTTTCTTTCTTTCTTTCTTTCTTTCTTTCTTTCTTTCTTTCTTTCTTTCTTTCTTTCCTTCTTTCTAACTTTCTTTCTTTCTTTCTTTCTTTCTTCCTTCCTTCCTTCCTTCCTTCCTTCCTTCCTTCCTTCCTTTCCTTTCCTTTCCTTTCCTTTCCTTTCTGTTGGGTCACTGGCAGCGGCAGGCCAGATTTACTTCCAGGTACGCCGGTGGAACCCCCTCTCACCGGTTCTCTAAATTTCACCAACCGGCTCTCGCAAGTAGGTGCGAGCCTGCAGAAACCCACCACTGCTACAGAGATACATTTACAGTCACCTTGGGGGCTGATTGTCATTCAGGTTTGCAGACAACCTTGGGGAAAACGTCTTGTGATAATATCTTATTGTCCCGCATCTTACTGGTGCCGCTGCTCCTCTATTCGATCCCTTCCTGGACAAGATTTATGGCCGGGCTTCAAGTTGTCAGGGCCAGCTCCAGATTGCGAATTCCTCTTTTCTTTTCGTCTCCCTTCCATTAAAAACAAACAAGCCATTTACTTCCCACTCAGATATATAATACAATAATACAATAGCAGAGTTGGAAGGGACCTTGGAGGTCTTCTAGTCCAACCCCCTGCCTAGGCAGGAAGCCCTATACCATTTCAGACAAATGGCTATCGAACATCTTCTTAAAGACTTCCAGGGTTGGGGCATTCACAACTTCTGGAGGCAAGCTGTTCCAGAGGTTAATTGTTCTCACTGTCAGGAAATTTCTCCTCAGTTCTAAGTTGCTTCTCTCCTTGATTAGTTTCCACCCATTGCTTCTTGTCCTGCCCTCAGGTGCTTTGGAGAATAGTTTGACTCCCTCTTCTTTGTGGCACCCTCTGAGATATCGGAACACTACTATCATGTCTCCCCTGGTCCTTCTTTTCATTAAACTAGACATCCCCAGTTCCTGCAACCGTTCTTCATATGTTTTAGCCTCCAGTCCCCTAATCATCTTGGTTGCTCTTCTCTGCACTCTGCATATATAGAAGAGACACGAAGAGTTGAATTTTTGGGGGGTGGGGGAAGAGAAGAATGAGCCCTCATGTCTGTTCCTAAGATATTCTCTGGAGTTCTGAAGTCTTGAGGTCCAGATTTAAGTCAAGTGTTCTGACCGAGGCTTCCCGAGAGCCTGAAGCAAACTCCTTGTCCCAACAAAACTCCTTTTTATTAATTGGCTGTGAATTCTGCTCATTCACAGACAGCAAAGTCTTTCGAGGGAGGATTTACAGTCACAGACCTTATCTGGCTGGGAGAGCTGCCAGGCCGAGATCTGCAAAACTTGTCAAGGCGTCTCGGAGAGTCACGAACCAATGAAGCGAACTTATTGTCTCCTGCAAACTCCACTCCCTTGTCGCTCCTCTTTTATTCCTTCTGGGAGGAGCCATTCATCGTCCACCTGTGGCCTGACTCCCAAGTTGATCCCTGTTCTTCAGCTGTTCCCTTCGTCTGACAACTCTGCCCATGCGCGCACTGGGAACAGGCTCCAGCTGTTTGTCTGCCTCACTGATGTCTGACTCTGAAGGCAGCTGATAATTGTCGGATGGCTCTGGCTCCCTCTCTGCTTCTGACACAGAGCCCTCCAGGACTGGCCCAGGTTCCTCCCCAACCTCCTCACTGTCCGACTCTGTTGCCAGCTCCGCAACAAGTAGGAAGGAGGAAGTGAACTGGCACAATGAAGGCCTAATGGTTAATGCACCGAGCTACAAACTGGAACACTATGAGTTCTAGTCCTACCTGAGCCATGGACGCCAACTGGGTGACAATCACCAAGAGATGATGACTTCTATTTCTGTCTTAGACATAAAAACTGACTGGGTGACCTAAGGCCAATCACCTGGAGACAGTGAGTTCTAGTTCCACACAAACACACCCACACCCCTCCATGGATACAGACAGACACCCTTTCATAAGGAATGTGCAAATACAATAACAATACAATACAATACAATACAATACAATACAATTCAAAATACAATACAATACAATACAATAGCAGAGTTGGAAGGGACCTTGGAGGTCTTCTAGTCCAACCCCCTGCTCCCCTTTGGGGGAGACAATTAATATGGGCAATATGAGATTTTTCAGAAGGAGCATTAAATTAAATTATTGCAACTGCGAAATATTAAGAAGAATGAAAAAAGAAACAAGCTCTTGTTTTTTTTCCTAGCTACAGTCGGTATAAAAAAAAATTAGAAAAAAAAAACATTTGATGTTTTGCTTTGAAGTCCCTGACAGCCTTTGTGGCTTTGTTTTAATGAATAGAAATGTCTCCTCCTATCAATCAAGATCTGACAGGGGACTATTTGTAACATCTTTGTTATTATTCCCAAGATCCTTTTAAAACTTAAATAGACTTCAAGGTGCGGTGTTATTGTATTCTAAAAAGATATGGATTATTGTTGGGGGACTAGAGAACAGAGACAGCGTGAGAGGGTCAATATTTGGAAACTTGGAAATTAATTTATCTACCTTGTAACCGCTGGATGAAATGGATGTTGAGCGAACAACGAACCAGAAATGTCCTTCTTCGTATTTAGTTCAAGAGGAACAAAAACAGATTCTCCAGTGATATCATAGGTTCTATTACACAAACAAACCCTCCTTCTAAACCAAGTTAATCCTCCGGTGATTATCATAATGGAGCCTGCAATTTTCTTATTTACTATCCAAGATATCGCCTAAGAAAAACCAAATGCGCAGGCCTGGGGATTCAGGGCTGGGGATTCAGCCGGTTCGAACCGCTTTGGGTGAAGCGCATGCTCAGCGAACGGGTTGTTACACCGGTTGAATCCCACCACTGGGCCCAGTATAGGTGGTACCTCGCTCAATAGTAGTAACTGCCAGAGGGATCTTGGAGTCCTAGTACACAAAAAACAAGATGGCCGCACCTGAGAGAAGTGGGGCACGGCAGGCTGAATTACTACCTTCTTGGCCAAACCAGTCCGAATCGGTAGGAACCCACCTCTGCTCCACCTCAAACTATTCTCCAAAGCACCTGAGGGCAGAACAAGAAGCAATGGGTGGAAACTAATCAAGGAGAGAAGCAACTTATAACTGAGGAGAAATTTCCTGACAGTTAGAACAATTAACCAATGGAACAGAAGTTGCCTCCAGAAGTTGTGAATGCCCCAACACTGCAAGTCTTTAAGAAGGTGGTGGATAGCCATTTGTCTGAAATGGTATAGGGCTTCCTGCCTAGGCAGGGAGTTGGACTAGATGATCTCCAAGGTCCCTTCCAACTCTGCTATTGTATAGGGCTTCCTGCCTAGGCAGGGAGTTGGACTAGATTTATTTATTATTATTATTTATTTGTTTCAATTTATAAACCGCACCCTCACCCCGAAGGGACTCGGGGTGGTGCACAGGAAGTTAAAAAACATATATACATAACAAATATAAATATTTAAAACCCAAATTAAATAGTTATCACCCTGTGCTAAAATCTTAAAAACTTAAAACTATATCCCTTAAAATCCCAATTTAAAACAATTTAGACTACAGACTGCAGGCTAGGTGAGGTAGAATTAGGCCAGGCCGGCCTGATGGAAAAAATAGGTCTTTAACTTTTGGCGGAAGGAGCGGAGGTCCGTGGTAGTTCTAAGTTCGGGGGGTAGGCCATTCCAGAGGGTAGGGCCCGCCACAGAGAAGGCCCTTCCCCTGGGCGTCGCCCGCTGGCATTGCCTAGTGGATGGCACCTGAAGAAGTCCCTCTCTGTGGGAGCGAATCGGCCGAAGAGATGTATGGGGTAGGATACGATCCCGCAGATGACCTCCAAGGTCCTTTCCAACTCTGCTATTGTATAGGGCTTCCTGCCTAGGCAGGGAGTTGGACTAGATGACCTCCAAGGTCCCTTCCAACTCTGCTGTTGTATTGTATTGTAATATAGAGGTGGGTTGCTCACAGTTAAGCCCGGTTCAACTGAACCAGTAGTGGCGGCGGCGAGAGGCTTCGCCCACCTGCCTGGGCGCTTCTACACATGTACAGAAGCATTGTGCATGTGCGCGAGAGCGAGCAAACTGGTAGTAAACCAGTTAGCAACCCACCACGGCCTAGCCCCCTCTCCCCTCAAATCTCTTTCTACCTTCCTCTCCATTGCTTCTAAAGTGATTTCCCATAGATCAGGTTCTCTTTCCTTGAAAAGATCAAACATATCACCGCAATTGATTCCATTTAATCTTGCTGGAGCAGGTCTGTTCCAGCCTTCCAGGATTCTTTTACTCCAGACAAGGCGGCAGCTGAAAAAATCACTACTCCTGAAGCAGTGATGGGGAACAAGCAGTTAATCTCTAACTCAATAGGAGCTAGCAGTTTGACAAGGCTGCTAAAAAGGAAAATGCTATTTTAAGTTGTACCCAGCGAAAATAGGATTTTGCAGTCCTGGGAAAGTCTTACTTCCATTCCGTTCTGCGTCCGTCTGACCCCGTTTCAGGTGTAAATGCTCGGGATGGATAGACCTTCTTACCACCATAATAGTGCCGGGAATTTTTGACGTAAGCCATGATGGTTATAAATCAAAGCATCTCCTGTGGCCGGCTTCATTTTATGATCCTTTTGCAGTGGTTGTCACTGTAGGAAGTCAGCACCCACCCCCCTCCTAGGAAAAGGAGATATTTTAGGACATATTAAAAGGGCAGAATATTTCCCCCTAAAAGTGGAGGAAGAATCCCCTTTATATACCATATATATGATAGCTGATAGAGATAGAGATAGAAGATAGATAGATAGATAGATAGATAGATAGATAGATAGATAGAAAGATAGATAGATAGAAGATAGATAGATAGATAGATGATAGATGATATAGATAGATAGATAGATAGATAGATGATATAGATAGATAGATAGATAGATAGATAGATAGATAGATAGATAGATAGATAGATGATATAGATAGATAGATAGATAGATAGATAGATAGATAGATAGATAGATAGATAGATAGATAGATAGATAGATAGATAGATAGATAGATAGATAGATAACATATTATAAATATCTTATAGCAGGTCACAAAACGTGATCACGTGATTTTGAGACACAGCAATGGTCATCGATATGAATCAGTTGCCAAGCAACTGAATTTTGATCACATGTTCATGGGGATACTACAAAGGTCATAACTGTGAACAATAGGCATGTTCCTATTTTCAGTGCCGTTGTAACTTTGAATGGCCACTAAATGAACTGTTGAAAGTCCAAGATCACATGTACCCTGTTGCTTTGCATGTACATTGAGAGATTTTGCACCAGAAACAAATTCCTTGTATGTCTATTCTATTCTGTTCCACTCCGTTCCGTTCCATTCCGTTTTGTTAAGTTCCATTCCATTCCATTCTTTTGGATCTCCTTCTTGATCAGAGGGGTTGGTCTAGAAGACCTCCAACGTCCATTCCAGCTCTATTCTGATTCTGATGTTCTGTTCTGTTCTGTTCTATTTCTATTCTATTCTGATCTGTTCTATATCTATTCTGTTCTATATCTATTCTGTTCTGTTCTATTTCTGTTCTGTTCCGTCCTATCCAGTGGTGGGTTCCTACCAGTTCGGACCGGTTTGGCCGAACCTGTTAGTAGCTCGGTGGCCTGGGTTGCTAGACCCGTCAGCGACCCAGGCGTGCCATGCTCTTGAGCCAGTTTGCCTATGGCACCGCCATCTTGTTTTTTGCTTCTGCGCATGCGCAGAGCAATTTTAGTTGTACTGCGCATGCGCCCCTGAGCGAACCGGCAGTAGTCTCTGCCGGAACCCACCACTGGTCCCATCCCGCCCCGCCCCGCCCCGTCCCATTCCAAATTGTCAGGAACGGCATTCCATCGCAAACAATTACAAGAACGAGAAGCAGAAGTGAATGTCGTTGGTCCATTGATGGCCATCTACTGAAGGGAAGAGGCAAAAGAAGCACAAACGGCTCGCAATTAATTCCGATGTAATTGCCCAAAGGAGGCAAAACAGGAATTAGGAGCCGCAAGGAATGGTTCAATGATGCCGTCACTCTAGGAATACATAGCAAGTTTCCCTGCCAGGCAACAACTGATTTAAAAAAATGGCTGGAATTATTTTAGTGTTGAGAAAGAGAAAGAGAGAGACAACCTTAATTATACCATTCGCATGTAACGTTCTCAGAACATTATCCTTCTCCTTCCTCCTCCCTCTCCCCCTTCTCCTCCTCCTCCTTCCCCTTCTTCTTCTCCATTTCTCTTGTTCCTCCTTCCATTTCTCCTCTTTCTCTTCCCACTCCTCCTCTTATTTCTCCCTCCTCCTTCCCATTCCCTCTTCTCCTCCTTCTCCCTGACCCCTTCCCCTTTCCTCCTTCTCCATTTCTCCTGTTCCTCCTTCCATTTCTTCTCTTCTTCCTCTTCCCCTCCCCCTCCCCTTCCTTCTCCTCCCTCTTCCTCTCCTCCACCCCTTTCCACTCCCCCTTCTCCTCCTTCACCCTCACCCCTTTCCATTTCTCCTCCTTCTCCTCTTTCCCCCTTCCTTTGCCTTTGAACTCTGCTGCTGGAGAAGACTCCTGCAAGGCCATCCACCCGGTCAGTCCTAGAGGAGATCCACCCCGATTGCTCTTCAGAAGGCCAGATCCTGAAGAGGAACTCAAAGTCTTTGGCCACCTAATGAGAAGGAAGGACTCCATGGAGAAGAGCCTCATGCTGGGAACGATGGAGGGCAAAAAGAAGAAGAAGGGGATATCTATCCATCTATCTATCTATCTATCTATCTATCTATCTATCTATCTATCTATCTATCTATCTATCTATCTATCTATCTATCTATCTATCTATCTATCGTGAGTCCCTTGGACTGCAAGGCCATCCAACCGGTCAGTCCTAGAGGAGATCCACCCTGACTGCTCTTTAGAAGGCCAGATCCTGAAGAGGAAACTCAAAGACTTTGGCCACCTAAGGAGAAAGAAGGACTCCATGGAGAAGAGCCTCATGCTGAGAACGATGGAGGGCAAAAGAAGAAGGGGACGGCAGAGAAGGAGGTGGCTGGATGGAGTCACTGAAGCAGCAGGCGTGAGCTTAAATGGACTCCAGAGGATGGGAGAGGACAGGAAGGCCTGGAGGAACGTTGTCCATGGGGTCATGATGGCTCGGACACAACTTTGCAGCTAACAACAACAAACCTCTGAATCTCGAAGTAAGAACGATCGGTTTGCGTTGCTGTCTTCTGTCTCTCTGATTGGATTTTTCCATGACACTCAACAAAGAATTCTCTCTCTCTCTCTCTCTCTCATCCTGTGAACCCTCTTTTCTGCCTGAAAGGGTGCAGCTGAAGGAATTTCCTGCTACTTCAGTGACGACAAAGGTTGTAGGTCTCTCTTGCTCCTCTTGGTATTAAGGCTTTATTTTAGCAATGCAAATCTTCCCACCGGAATCAATGCGAGATTGTACGAAGAACAATCTTTTGATGGGCTCCAAAGAGATGCGCCTTTGAAAGCCTCCTGTACAAACGGAGCAGAGCAAAGGCAGAAGCATGAGTGGATATGGCCGTGTTTATCACTCCGATCGCTAATGCCGCGATGATCAAAAGACATACCAATTTTCCAGAGGAGGCCGGGCGGAGGCATTCGGTTTGAAAGGAGCTGCTACCAAAACAGATTACTCCGGAATACTATTTTCATACATTAGAAGCGTCTCTTAATACAATATTCATCCGTCGCATTAAAAACAACCCAAAAAAAAGGCACCTCGTCGTGAATCGATTTTGCCCGATGAGAACAGATAAGGGATTGAGTTCTTGCCTTCGACAACAGTCACGCAGGGACACACAAAACACAGCGACTGCAGCGTCTTTCATTTCTTTCAGAACAAAAAAAGTAAAGACTCTGGTTATGAAAAATAAAACCCACGTAATGTTCTCCAAAACAGAAGCCAGTCTATTATGTTATCATTGGGGCATTATTATCTTACTATCTTATTTATTCCTTGGTCATCGTTGTCCTCCTCCTCCTCTTCTTCTCTTTCTCTTTCTCCTTCTCCTCCTCCCCCCCCTCCTCCTCCTCCTCCTCCTCCTCCCCCCCTCCTCCTCCTCCTCCTCCTCCTCTTCTCTTTCTCCTCCTCCTCCCCCCCCTCCTCCTCCTTCTCCAGGGATGAAGGTACGAGACTAGAAACTGGGAGATTTTGAGTTCTAGTCTTGTCTTGGGTGCAAAGCCAACTGTGTAACTTGGGCAGTGGCGGGTTCCAAAATTTTTAACAACTGGTTCTCGGCTGGGTGGGTGTGGCTGGGTGGGTCATGTGGCTGAGTGGGCATGGCCCACTCTACGTCACTTGTGTGGGTGTTACCTGTATGGGACTGGCATGGTTGGGGAAAGGAACCCCCCCCTCTCTCTCTGTCTCTCTCTGTCTCTCTCTCTTTTGTCTTTCTCTCTCTCCCACTCTCTCTCTGTCTCTCTCTGTCTTTTTCTCTTTCTCTCTCTCTCTCTCCCTGTCACTGTCTGTCTGTCTCTGTCTGTCTCTCTGTCCCTCTCTGTCTCTCTTTGTCTTTCTGTCTCTCTCTCTCTCTCTCTGTGTCTGTCTGCCTCTCTCTCTCTCAGTCTCTCTCTGTCTTTCTCTGTCTGTCTGTGTGCGTCTCTCTCTGTTTCTTTTTCTCTCTCTCCCACTCTCTGTCTCTGTCTTTTTCTCTCTCTTTCTCTCTCTCTCTCTCCCTGTCACTCTGTCTCTCTCTGTCTGTCTGTCTCTGTCTCTCTGTCCCTCTTTGTCTTTCTCTATCTGTCTCTGTCTCTGTCTCTCTGTGTCTGTCTGCCTCTCTCTCTCTGTCTTTCTCTGTCTGTCTCTCTGTCTGTGTGTGTGTGAGAGAGAGAGAGAGAGAAGGAGGGAGAGTGAGAGAGACTATGTCAAGCTAGACTGGGAAAACTGGTTGCAAGAGGAAGGGAAGCTGGGTAATCTGTTTTTCAGGCATTTTTCGAGCTACTTTCAGGCCTTGGGGGGGGGGTATTTTCAGGCCATTTTTGGGCTGATTTTGGCTGGAAAATGGCCTGAAAACAGCTTGAAAACAGCCTGTTTTGTGGGCATTTTGGGGCCATTTTCAGGCTGATTTTGGCCCCAAAAATGTTGGCCTGAAAAGTGTCCACAAAACAGGCCATTTTTCAGGTTGTTTTCAAGCTGGTTTTTTTTGTGTGTGGCTAAAACCAGCCTAAAGAAATGGCCTGAAAACAGCCCGAAAACCAGCCTGAAAACATGGCCATTTTTCGCCCTCCAAGAGCCTCCGCATGGGCTTACCTGACATCCAAAATGGGCCACGTCAACTACCAGTTCAGCAAACCAGATGTAAAATTAGCATCCGATTCGCCCGAATCTGTGTGAACCAGCTGAATCCAACCCCTGAATGTGGGCCAGTCACTCTCCCTCAGCCCTAGGATGCAAGGTTTACTTCTGTCAAACTTTGCTAAGGAAACTGCAGAGGCCCCTCCATGGATCACTAAGAATCCCCATGGATTTGAAGGCATCAAAATACTCTTTCAGGTGCACCACGATTCCTGAAGATCTCATGCACACAATGAAGTTGTTTCTTTGGTGACAATAGGAAAACGGTTTGGCACTAACTTCCAACGTATATATTTTATTTAATTAATTATACATCGTCAGGTTGGGTTGATTCTTAGCAGACCCACAGGCTCTAGAAAAAGTACAGAGAAGAGCAACAAAAGAAGATTAGGGGACCGGAGGCTAAAACGTTTGAAAAAGGGTTACAGGAACTGGGCATGGCTGGTGTCAGGTCTGCCTCTAAGGCTAACCAAGAAAGAATCCACTCAACTCCATTTTGAAAAGAATTAAGAGTACTTTTACTGGTTATGAAAAGATAGCAGCGAGGTAAAGCAAGGTCTGAGACCAAAGCGCGCGAAATCGTACATATCAATATCTGTCCAATCTCCCTTTCCCCAACAACTCCCACCCCATTGTCCAATGGGCAATCCACTTTGGTGTCACGTGGGCTGCATCTCCAGGAGCATAATCAGGATGGCATGCAAGACCGTTGACCTTGACCACCGCATGGCTCCAGGCAGTGGTATACGAAGTAGGTGGTGAGAGCATACTCCCTTCTCCAAATCTCCCTCCTGCACCATACAGTCCCATTCCCAATTACCAAAGCCCCCCACCCTCCCCGTTTCAATGGCAGCCGAAGGAAGCAGCAAAGCAGAGGTTGACAGCTGGTCCAGTGAAGAGAAGGACTAGGGGAGACAGGATAGCAGTGTTCTGACCCAGGAATGGGTCAAGCTATTTTCCAAAGCACCTGAAAGCCAGATAAGGAATAATGGATGGAAACTAAACATTGGTTGCAGGAATTGGGTTTGTGTAGTCTAGGGAAAACAAGGACTAAGGGTGAGATAATAGCAGTCTTCCAAATCCTTCCAGTTATAGAATAGCAGAGTTGGAAGGGACCTTGGAGGTCTTCTAGTCCAACCCCCTGCGTGGGCAGGAACCTTATACCATTTCAGACAAATGGCTATCTAACATCTTCTTAAAGACTTCCAGGGTTGGGGCATTCACAACTTCTTGAGGCAAGCTGTTCCACTGGTTAATTGTTCTAACTGTCAGGAAATTTCTCCTCAGTTCTAAGTTGCTTCTCTCCTTGATTAGTTTCCACCCATTGCTTCTTGTTCTACCCTCAGGTGCCTTGGAGAATAGTTTGACTCCCTCTTCTTTGTGGCACCCTCTGAGATATCGGAACACTGCTATCATGTCTCCCCTGGTCCTTCTCTTCATCAAACTAGACATACCCAGTTCCTGCAACTGTTCTTCATATGTTTTAGTCTCCAGTCCCCTAATCATCTTGGTTGCTCTTCTCTGCACTCTTTCCAGAGTCTCCACGTCTTTTCTACATCGTGGCGACCAAAACTGTATGCAGTTCTGTTATTCTTTTGTTGTTCTGTTTGGTCGTTCTCTTGTTCTGTTCTGCTGTTCTGTTGTTCTGTTGGTGATTTTATAGCTTGACTGCTGGGGACTTGCTTCGAATGGCTGGTTTTTACGACGCACAGACTCAACTGTAAACAGCTTAGAGCTGTCTGTGGTGGAAGCTGCCTAACATCACATACATACAAAAGACAATAAAGTCACAAGTGAAAGCACAGAAACAAGGGGGAGATAATTTCTACAAGACTTTCTCTTGTACCAACCTCTTGTTTCCTAAACTCGTATCCTCCTGGCACATTGGATTAAAGGTCTCAAAGTGGCTCAGTTATCCAGCATATCTGTTTAGGAGAGGAAAAAAATGAATTATTCCATAAAGACCCATGAAACCTCTGCTAATAACAGAATAGCAGAGTTGGAAGGGACCTTAGGGGTCTTCTAGTCCAACCCCTCCCATATTTGGGGCATACCAGGTGTTGTGACACAGTGGTCTAGTGGCAATTACAACTGCCTCATATGTAATACTTCCCTGGTTCGAATCCCAGTAAGGGTATGGCTAGCTGATGAGAGCTAAATAGCTTGAAATAGATCTATACTAGTCTCCCTTTTTTATTTATTTATTTATCAGCTCAAAACCTAGCACACATGTAAAAAAAGACAACGAAACAAGTAGCTTTCTGTCTGCATGGTCTCTGGTGATGAGCCGAAGGGTAGAAAAGGAGAGCAGTATGCTTCCTCCCTTAATTGGGGCTTAACAGGGTGTTGTGACACAAGTATATACTTATTTCGCCTGTCTCAGCTGAACAGGAGGAGAACCTGGTGGCTTAGTGGCTAAAACATCTGCCTAACATGTAATACAGCCCCGGTTCGAATTCCAGTAAGGGTATGGCTAGCTGATGAGAGCTCAAAAGCTCAAAATAGATTTATCCTAGTCTCCCTTATTTATTTATCAGCTCAAAAACCTAACACACACACACACACACACACACACACACACTCACATATATGGCTGTGTCACAACACCCTGTTAAGCCCCAATTAAGGGAGGAAGCATACTGCTTTCCTTTTCTGCCCTTCGGCTCATCACCAGAGACCATCTAGACAGAAAGCTATGAGTTCCGTTGTGTACTTTTTTTTTTATGGGTGTTAGGTTAGGTTAGGAACAGCCCCAGTTCAAATCCCAGTAAGGGTATGGCTAGCTGATGAGAGCTAAAAAGATCGAAATAGATTTATCCTAGTCTCTCTTATTTATTTAATTATCAGCTCAAAAACCTAACACACACACACACACATATGTTACGTTTTTGAGTTGATCAATAAATATATCAATATATATACAGTTTTGTCACAACATCCTGTTAAGCCCCAATTAAGGGAGGAAGCACACTGCTTTCCTTTTCTGCCTTTTGGCTCATCACCAGAGACCATCTAGACAGAAAGCTATTAGTTGTAATATAATACTTATGTAATACTTCCCTGGTTCGAATCCCAGTAAGGGTATGGCTAGCTGATGAGAGCTAAATAGCTCGAAATAGATCTATCCTAGTCTCCCTGATTTATTTATTGATCAGCTCAAAAACCCAACACAGACACAGACACAGATACACACACACACAATTGTTCCACAATACCCTGTTAGGGCCCCAATTAAGGGAGGAGACATACTGTTTCCTTTTCTGCCTTTCGGCTCATCACCAGAGACCATCTAGACAGAAAGCCATGAGTTCCGTTGTGTGATTTTTTAAATATGTGTGTTAGTTTTATGAGCTGATCAATAAATAAATAAATTCCTGAAGAAGCCCTCTCTGGACCCAGCTTTATTAGTCAACTATCGTCCCGTCTCCAACCTTCCCTTCCTGGTGAAGGTTGTAGAGAGTGTGGTGGCACAACAGTTTCCCCGTCACCTGGAGGAAGTTGATTATCTAGACCCGTGCCAGTCCGGCTTCCGGCCCGGGCATAGCACCGAGACGGCATTGGTCGCGTTGGTAGATGATCTCTGGAGGGCCAGAGATGGGGGTTGTTCCTCCATCCTGGTCCTATTAGACCTCTCAGCGGCTTTTGATACCATCGACCATGGTATCCTATTGCATCGGCTGGGGGGGTTGGGGGTGGGAGGCACCGTTTTACGGTGGTTCTCCTCCTACCTCTCCGGTCGGTCGCAATTTGTGTTGGCAGGAGAGCAGAGGTCGACCTCGAGACCCCTCACGTGTGGGGTGCCTCAGGGGTCGGTCCTCTCGCCTCTCCTGTTCAACACATATATGAAGCCGCTGGGTGAGATCATCCGTGGTTTTGGGGTAGAGTGCCACTTCTATGCTGACGACACGCAGTTGTATATATCTACCCCAAACCACCCCAACGATGCCGTAGCGGTGATGTGCCAGTGCCTGGAAGCCGTGCGGGCCTGGATGGGAAGTAACAGACTCAGACTCAACCCATCCAAGACCGAGTGGCTGTGGTTTCCGGCCGCCCGATTCAACCAGTTGACTCCATCACTGGCCATAGGGGGCGAACACCTTACCCCTGTGGATGGGGCGCGCAACTTGGGTGTCCTCCTGGATACCCGGCTGTCCATGGAAGATCAAGTGACAGCCGTGGCCAGGAGGACGTTTTACCAGGTTCGCCTGGTATGCCAGTTGCGCCCCTTATTGGATCGGGATGCCCTTCGCACAGTCACTCATGCCCTCGTGACATCCCGACTGGACTATTGTAACTCTCTCTACATGGGGCTCCCCCTGAGGTGCACCCGAAGACTTCAGCTGGTTCAGAATGCAGCCGCGCGAGTAATAATGGGGACCTCTAGGTTCACCCATATAACACCACTCTTGCGCGAGCTGCACTGGCTGCCTGTCATCTTTCGGGTGCGCTTCAAGGTGCTAGTTGTCATCTTTAAAGCGCTCCATGGCACGGGACCTAGCTATCTGCGGGATCGGATCCTGCCCCACACATCCTCACGGCCGATTCGCTCCCACAGAGAGGGACTTCTCCGGGTGCCGTCCACTAGACTTTGTCAGCGGGCGATGCCCAGAGGAAGGGCCTTCTCTGTGGTGGGCCCAGCCCTCTGGAACGACCTTCCCCCCCCGACATCAGAACAACTACGGACCTCCGCTCCTTCCGTCAAAAACTCAAAACATACCTTTTCTGCTTGGCCGGCCTAGGTTAGTCTCTACCTTTGGGGTGTTAGGGAATTTTAGTGCTATAACTTGGAGATTTTAGCGCAGGGATAATTCTAATTTAATTCGTTTTTATTCACTGTATTTATTCTATGTATGTATTTTTTATAGTATTTTAATTTTTTCCCTGTGCACCGCTCCGAGTCCCCTTGGGGAGAGGGTGCGGTATACAAAATAAATTTATTATTATTATTATTAAATAAATCAGAGAGACTAGTATAGATCTATTTCGAGCTTATTAGCTCTCATCATCTAGCCATACCCTAGACAGAAAGCCATGAGTTCCGTTGTGTGATTTTACACACACACACACACACACACACACACACACACACACACACACACACTTATTCCCCTGGCCCAGCTGATCAGGAGAAGAACCAGTGGTCTAGTGGCAATTACAACTGCCTCACATGTAATACTTCCCAGGTTTGAATCCCTGTAAGGGTATGGCTAACTGATGATGACATTCGATTCTCTTCTTAAACTGAATGCATTGAATTGTATTCCTCGGGACACAAACAACGGGAATGACTTGCTTTGCAACAAATTAATGAAGTAACAAAAACAAAAAGGAGAACAAAAAATTCCTGTAAAGAGAAATGTCTATTTTCTACGCTCTGCAGCGTAAAAATTTCTTTGAATCTATAACGGCCGAAAAGAAACAATAAGTAGAAACAAAAAAGAAATGACAATGTCAGCAAAAACACAAGCCCAGAGCTAAACAAAAGAGAAAGAGGGAATGAGAGGTAGAATAAAACACGTTAAACTATCTACAGAGGAATTCAGCTCTTCAAAAACCAAGCAGAACTTCACCGAAAAAAATCTCCCACTGACCTCATTTTCCATAATGTTGATAAAAAGACGATTCATATGTTAAAAAGGCTAGAAATGCTACTGCTGCAGCCCTTTACCCATTCAGCCCAAAATGATGTTGTGTCTGGCTTATCAAAGAATACAGTTGGATAAAGTTTATGTTCCAATTACGACTAAACGATGCAATTTTTTGAGCTTCAATTTTGGGGTCAGAGAAGAAACTAGGCATTTTTTAAAAAATCCCCATAGCCAATTTCTGCAAATAGTCTCCTTTGAATAGCCGGCAAATACGGTAATTTGTTTTGACCGCTATTAAAAGAAAACATAGCAAAATAAAGCTTAGTTTAGATTTTTCAGATAGTGAAAGAAGAGATGCTAACACACCAACTCTTTTTCTATTCCAAAAATAAGGCATTAGCTTTTAGTTCCAGCCTTGAGATGAAATGTCAAGAATAGAAAATGGAATGGAAAGGAAAGGAATGGAATGGAACGGAATAGAATATAGAAATTAGACAAGAATAGAAATAGAAATTAGAATAGAATAGAAATTAGAATCAAATAGAATAGAAATTAGAATAGAATGGAATAGAATAGAACTAGAAAATAATAGAAATAGAAATTAGAACAGAACAGAATGGAATAGAATAGAATAGAATGGGAATAGAATAGAAATTAGAATAAAATCGAATAGAAATTTGAATAGAATGGAATAGAATTAGAAAGAATTAGAACAAATTATAAATTAGAACAGAAATAGAAATCAGAATAGAGCAGAACAGAATAGAAGAATGGAATGGAATAGAAATAGAAATTAGAATAAAATAGAGTAGAAATTATTAATAGAATGGAATAGAATAGAATTAGAAAAAATAGAAATTAGAAATAGAAATTAGAAGAGAAGAGAATAGAAGAATGGAATGGAATAGAATAGAATAGAAATTAGAATAAAATAGAATAGAAATTAGAATAGAATGGAACAGAATTGAATTAGGAAAAAAATAGAAATTAGAATAGAACAGAATAGAACAGAAGAATGGAATGGAATGGAAAGGAATAGAATAGAATAGAATAGAATACTTTATTTGGCCAAGTATGATTAGATTTTCCTTCTGTTCCCATTTATTTGTACCCATTTCCTGTGTTCATATCCATACCTGTTATCTCATATGTGTTTGACAGACTGACTGACTGACTGACTGACTGACTGACTGACTGACTGACTGACTGACTAACTAACTAACTAACTAACTAACTAACTAACTAACTAAATAAATAAATAAATAAATAAAATGTAAAGCAGAATGTTTATGTCAGGAACAACCAAAGCATCAGCAGTTCTTGATTGGTAATCGTTTGGGAAACAGTTCCAGAGTTCTCCTAGCAGTTGCGTTCAGAATTGCCCTGTTTTCCAAATCGCCTTTGTCTACCAGAGGACATTGGCGGAAAGTCATTCGGCCTGCTTAGACCGAGCATTGCACTCAGTGGTTTGTTATGCACAGATCATCTAAACAGCCGCCGGTCTGATCCTGCTGTCCCCAAAGTGGTGCATTAAGGGACAACCTGTTGTAACCCGCTTCTATTTTTACACCGTGTTTGCATTAGCGGGTACAAACCAGCAAAAGGAACAGAAATGGAATATAAATGGGTTAATTGGCTCAAACGAAGCGTGAAGCCACCAAATGCACAAGCTAACATTTCATTTTGAGTGATTTTATTTTGTTTTTTAAAAAAATAGTCTTGGATTGAAAGGTGTGTCGGGCCTGGATTTAATTTTGGATGCTATTTGGGACCCTGACATTGTGAGTAAGCCTCTTACCTTCCATACAGAGGCAGGGTTAGGTCTAAGCATCATTATTCCAAATTGCTATAATGTGCTCCGATTCAGTCATCCTGCGTGACCAGGTGTGGAAAGAGCATTTTTACAGGTGAGCTGATTTTTCTTAGATGCTGCCAGTGGTGGGTTACGAAACGGGACGCCCTGGTACGGATGTACCGGTGCCTGCTGGGAGCACCAGGTACCGTTCCAGTACGGTGCTCCGGAGGGACCACCCGCCTGCCCTCGCTCCTTACCGGTATTTGAAGTTTTCGGGGCTTCTGCACAGACACACAAAGCGCAAAGCGCCTGCGCGATGCTCCGCCGAGCAGGTGGAACATCATGGAGGCGTCGCAGGTGGGAAGGACGCATGTGTCTGCTGTGCATGTTCATGTGGTGGGCACCCGGCTCTGTTCTGCCTGGGGCGTTGTGGGCTTGCTTGGGGCATGCAGTTAACTCCATGCTTAGGAATCTCTTTCAGATCAAGTTTATTATCAGACATTCTTAATAGCAAAACAGTTCAGTGTTAAGATACTTCTGACCAGTGGTGGGTTTCTGCAGGCTCGCACCTACTCGCGAGAGCCAGTTGGTGAAATTTAGAGAACCGGTGAGAGGGGGTTCCACCGGCGTACCTGGAAGTAAATCTGGCCCGCCGCTGCCAGTGACCCAACAGGAAGGAAAGGAAAGGAAAGGAAAGGAAGGAAGGAAGGAAGGAAGGAAGGAAGGAAGGAAGGAAGAAAGAAAGAAAGAAAGAAAGAAAGAAAGAAAGAAAGAAAGAAAGAAAGAAAGAAAGAAAGAAAGAAAGAAAGAAAGAAAGAAAGAAAGAAAGAAAGAATTTATCATCACAATTGAGTCCAAAATTTTGGTTGCTAAGCAAGAGCCTTGTTAAATGAGTTTCACCACATTTTAAAAGGTGGCCACTCCCACCCTGTCACATGACTGCCAAGCCACGCCCACAAAATAGGCCACACCTACAGAGTAGGTTCTAAAAAAAATTTGAAACCCACCACTGCTTCTGACCCTCCATGATCTGTCCCATCACGTAGTGTAAAAAGATGATGATTTTACCCCCCCCCCCCCCCCCCGTGCTGAGCGGAGATGTAACGCTGCTATGCCGGTTGACGAAGGCATTCAAACTGCACGGCTATAAACTTTCCATGTGGGCAGAATACCCTGGTGGCCAATCAAGAACATAGATGTGATCACATGCTATGGAACTACCTTTCCCATAAGGCAGCCTCCTCCTACATTTCCCATGAGGTAGTTTCTTAAAGGAGACGGTTCTTAATTCCTACACTAGCTATATACCGCTGGGGCAGCACAGGCTCCATGGCACCAGAGGTGAAATGCTGCCAGTTTGGGCCAGTTCACTAGAACCAGTAGTAAAAAATGCAAAGAAAACGTTTGTAAAAAAATTCCCACAATCGCACATCGCACAGCTGATCTTCGGAACTTTTTAAAAACAAAAACTTTTAAAGCATTTTTTTTAACCACAGGTTCCCTGGAAATGCGGGGTTTTTTGGGTGTGTGTGTGTGCCCGTTTTTGCTCCCAGCATGCTTCCCACATGCATGCTCCAGTTTTGGTGCTGAAAAAATTAACTATCACTGGTCTAGTGTCTCCTGCTTGAGCAGGGGATTGGACTAGAAGACCTTCCCAGGTCCCTTCCATTATACAATACAAACAAATCTCCCCCCTTTCCTTCTCTTTTTAATAATACAATAGCAGAGTTGGAAGGGATCTTGTAGGTCTTCTAGTCCAAACCCCTGCATGGGCAGGAACCTTATACCATTTCAGACAAATGGCTGTCTAACATCTTTTTAAAGACTTCCAGGGTTGGGGCATTCACAACTGCTGGAGGCAAGCTGTTCCAGAGGTTAATTGTTCTTACTGTCAGGAAATTTCTCCTTAATTCTAAGTTGCTTCTCTCCTTGGTTAGTTTCCACCCATTGCTTCTTGTCCTGCCCTCAGGTGCCTTGGAGAAAAGTTTGATTCCCTCTTCTTTGTGGCACCCTCTGAGATATCGGAACACTGCTATCATGTCTCCCCTGGTCCTTCTCTTCATCAAACTAGACATACCCAGCTCCTGCAGCCGTTCTTCATATGTCTTAGTCTCCAGTCCTCTAATCATCTTGGTTGCTCTTCTCTGCACTCTTTCCAGAGTCTCCCCGTCTTTTCTACATCGTGGCGACCAAAACTGTATGCAGTATTCCAAGTGTGGCCTTACCAAGGCACTATACAGTGGCATTAACACTTCACGTGATCTAGATTCTATCCCTCTGTTGATGCAGCCTAGAACTGTGTTGGCTTTTTTGGCAGCTGCTGCACACTACTGGCTCATATTTCAATGGTTGTCCACTAGGATTCCAAGATCCCTCTCACAGTTGCTACTATTGAGCAAGGTACCACCTATACTGTACTTGTGCATTTGGTTTTTCTTGCCTATATGTAGGACCTTACTTTTTTCACAATTGAATTTCATTTTATTAGATAGTGCCCATTGTTCAAGTCTATCAAGATCCTTCTGTATCTTAAGCCTATCTTCTGGAGTGTTGGCTATTCCTGCCAGCTTGGTGTCGTCTGCGAATTTGATGAGTTCCCCATTTATCCCCTCGTCCAAATCGTTGATGAAGATGTTAAAGAGTACTGGGCCTAAAACAGAGCCTTGGGGGACTCCACTGCATACTTCCTTCCATGTAGATGCAGTTCCATTGAGGACTACACGTTGAGTGCGGTTGGTCAGCCATTACTCTATTAGTATTTAAAAGAGGGCATAGGCAAGAGAGTTTGTAACCCAGTCATGTCTTCTCCTCCTCCCCATAAATCATCCCGCCCTCTATTTTTATTTCCGGGGACGGGTCTGATGACTTTGTGCATGCGTCCATGCACACAGATATATTCCTCGCAAGGGAGCGAGCTCTTTCTCTGGGCTGATGGTTTAAGAAAGATAGAGAAAAATAATGCTTGGAGTTAAACATCGCGGGAAGAGTGATGCGTTTGTTTTTGGTCTCATCTCAGCGCCAAGGTGCACTTTGAGGGGCGGTGTGATGGTGGAAGATAAGAATTCACATTTAGAAGGAAAAACATCATTTTTTGGGTGTCCTCCTCGGCAAGGTCTTTCCCCTGATAAATAAGATAACACCCGTAGAATGTGAGGAAATCAACTAGACTGATGTGTCTTTTGAACATTTCAGAACTATGAGTTTTCAGAAGATACGATTTATAGGGTCACATTCCCTCTATTATCAATCAGGCCTGCAGCCATCTTTTCTTTTGGCTCTTTAGCCTGCCACACTTTCTATTATTCTACCATGCATTTTCTATTGTGGGAATTGTACGGAGTGAGATGCTATGTTAGCCAAAACAAAATTCCTTTCTAGAAATCCAAGGTCATCCTTTGTCTTTGCACCTCTGCACCTGACCGGCACTGGAGGGGTGGATCTGCCAGCATGGCAGTGGGAAATTGGACCATGGGATGGACTTGTGGGTGTGGCGGGCAAGATCTTGAACTTTTCAACTGGGTGGGGAAAACTGGAAAGCTTTCCGATTTGGGTTTTCCCAGATGTGGCAACGTGACTCTCTTCATAAATTGGAACTTTGAGGAATCCTTTGCCTTCAGACTCTGATTTAGTTTTGGATGCTATTTGGAACCCCTGACACCCGGGTTTCCCCCCCCTCTTGCAGTTACTTAGAGATTAGCAGAGTTGGAAGGGGGACCTTGTAGGTCATCTAGTCCAACCCGCTTCCCAAGCAGGAGACCCTGCACCATTTCTGACAGATGGCAGTCTTAGCCACTGAACCACCTGGATTCCTAACTTAATAATAATAATAATAATAAATTTTATTTATAGACCGCTCCCTCTCCCCAAAGGGACTCGGAGCGGTGCACAGGGAAATTAAAATACCAATAAATATACATAAATAAATTAGATAAAAGGCAAATTAAACAAAGATTATCCCTGCGCTAAAATCCCCAGTTTTAAATTAACTAAAATCCCCTAAACCCTATTAAAAGACGGAAGACTAACCTAGGCCGGCCAAGCAGAAGAAATGTGTTTTCAGTTTTTGACGGAAGGAGTGGAGGTCCGTAGTTGTTCTAATTTCGGGGGGAAGGTCGTTCCAGAGGGCTGGGCCCGCCACAGAGAAGGCCCTTCCCCTGGGCGTCGCCCGCTGGCATAGCCTCGTGGACGGCACCCGGAGAAGCCCCTCTCTGTGGGAGCGAATCGGCCGAAGGGATGTATGGGGCAGGATCCGATCCCGCAAATAACTAGGTCCCGTGCCATGGAGCGCTTTAAAGATGATAACTAACTTGTGTCCTATCTTCCCATTTTTCCTGCTGCTTCTCGGAACCAGACCAACAAAGGCGTCTGTTTTGATTTTATCTTATCAGGAAGAGAGACAAACAAATCCCGTCGCCTTAGTTCGCCTTTGCGATTCTCCTTGAAGTGCCTTTTGAAATGGGAAGGCTGTTGCGTTTGCTAAACTCCCCCTGAGAAGAGAAGGATCTCCTGCAGGTTTTAAATGATCTACAAGGGCAAAGACGGTTATTACTCAACCGGCAGTGACACATCAAAACCAACAGTCCTGCAAAACAACACATCCTGAGGTGACAAAATGGCTGAAAGTAAAAATAAACATAAACCCAAACAGAGACAGTCTAATAATAATAATAATAATAATAATAATAATAATAATAATAATAATAATAATAATAATAATAATAATAATAATAATAATATTAATTTATAGACCGCTCTCTCTCCCCGAAGGGACTCGGGGCGGTGCACAGGGGAATTAAAAAACATACAAACATACATGCATCATAAATATATAAAATCCAATTAAACAATTTATCGCTGCGCTAAGAACTCTAAAATCCTAAAAACTAAACCCCTTAAAAACCCGATTAAAACAATTTAAATATTCAGACTAAAAAGGCTGGAAGGTAGGTTAGGCCAGGCCAGCCTGCTGAAAGAGATGGGTCTTGAGCTTTTGATGGAAGGTGCGGAGGTCCGGGGTTGTTCTGAGCTCAGGGGGTAGGTCGTTCCATAGAGCTGGGCCCGCCACAGAGAAGGCCCTTCCCCTGGGCATCGCCCGCTGGCATTGCCTAGTGGACGGCACCCGGAGAAGTCCCTCTCTGTGGGAGTGAATCGGTCGAAGGGATGTATGGGGCAGGATGCGATCTCGCAGATAGCTAGGTCCCGTGCCATGGAGCGCTTTAAAGATGGTGATCAGCACCTTGAAGCGCACCCGAAAGACCACAGGCAGCCAGTGCAGCTCGCGCAGGAGCGGTGTTACGTGGGAATGCCTAGGGGCACCCAGAATTGCCCACGCGGCCGCATTCTGGACTAGCTGCAGTCTTCGGGTGCACCTCAAGGGAAGCCCCATGTAGAGAGTGTTACAGTAGTCTAGACGGGATGTCACAAGGGCATGAGTGACCGTGCGAAGGGCATCCCGGTCCAATAGGAGCCGCAACTGGTGTACCAGGCGAACCTGGTAGAATGCCCCCCTGGCCACGGCTGTCACTTGATCTTCCATAGACAGCCGGGTACCCAGGAGGACGCCCAAATATAATAATATAATATAATTGGCAGTTCACAATCTTGTTCCTGTTTTACCTGAAATTAAGCTGTCAGTGGGACACCTATGCAGGTGTTACAGCGCTATTAGCTTACCCTGAAAGTCACCCTACTCTAACCTGTTTCCCACACACGCTCCTGGTCACCATTTCTACCCCATCATTTCCAACCAGGGTGGCCACTGAAAGTGTCACAGTTCCATTCGTCAAACCTGAAAAAATCAACACTTTTTAACAAAAAAGCTAAAGTTGACGCCAAGGTGGTTTTTTGGGTTTTTTTTGTTGACATTTACAAGCGTGTCGATGTTATAGGGGATTATTTTTGTCTGCCAGCACATAGGAAGATGGATTTGCATCGACCGATGCAGATAAATCTATATCCGCATTCTTGCGGTATCATATGCACTTGGTCTAAAACAGGGGTCCCCAACCTTTGCAACTTTAAGTCTGAAGGACTTCAGCTCCCAGAATTCTCCAGCCAGCTTTGCTGGCTGGAGAAGTCTGGAAGCTGAAGTCCTTCAGACTTAAAGTTGCAAAGGTTGGGGACCCCTGGTCTAAAATGTCCACAATTCTACCTGAAATGGGCCACTTTCTTTAAAAAAAATAAATGTATAGACATGGTCAATTTTGGGCCGCAAAGTCTATTGTAAAATTCCGAAAAGAGCAACATCTGATGTGGGATGGTGTTATGATCGTCACGACGAGGCTTAGAAATACAAACTTGATTCTCTTAAAAATGATCTTTAAAATCTACATCTCTTTTACAGAAGCGTACCAATGGACCTCCCTACAATCCAAAATTCATAGTCACTACTTTCTTTCTTTCTTTCTTTCTTTCTTTCTTTCTTTCTTTCTTTCTTTCTTTCTTTCTTTCTTTCTTTCTTTCTTTCTTTCTTTCTTTCTTTCCTTCCTTCCTTCCTTCCTTCCTTCCTTCCTTCTTTTTCTACCTAGCTACCATCTATCTATCTATCTATCTATCTATCTATCTATCTATCTATCTATCTATCTATCTATCTATCTATCTATCTATCTTCCTTCCTTCCTTCCCTCCCTCCCTCCCTCCCTCCCTCCCTCCCTCCATCCATCCAGGGGTGGGTTGCTGCTGGCGTTGTTGCCAGCTCACTTTGTGTGGCCTATGGTGCGCGTGGCAGTGCAGTCTATTATAAATTGTTCTGTGCATGCGCAGAACCTGAAAAAAACCCCCTAAAAAACACTGGGGAACCGGTTCTAGGGTATGGCCAGCCTGGGTCACTGCCGGTTCTGTAACCCAAGCCAAAATACCACTACTGGTTCACCAGAACCAGTGCGAACTGGTAGCAACCCACCTCTGTATCTACCTACCTACCTACCTACCTACCTACCTACCTACCTACCTATAATCCATCCATCCATCCAATCCCATCCTGTCTTGTCCCTCCATCCATCGATCCACCTACCTACCTATAATCCATCCATCTATCCATCCATCCATCCATCCCATCCCGTCCTGTCCCGTCCCGTCCATCCATCCATCCATCCACCCACCCACCGACCCACCCATCCATCTACCTACCTACCTATAATCCATCCATCTATCCATCCATCCATCCCATCCCATCCTGTCCCGTCCATCCATCTATGGCATTCTAAAATAAATATAGACCATTACAAATGCTTGACATGTCCATCCTTATTACTTACTTGTCATCTAAACCTGCTTGGATCTTACTCATCTGGACATGTGACCATGTGACCACCTGATCCGATGGGACTATTCGAAAGTAACCCTCCAGACCCAATCTGGCAAGTGTTCCCAAAGTGTCCATCAGCTTATATATATGTATTCATCTATGGGTGTCACAGCTGTCACGTTGGGTTTTTTACATTTGTTTACCTCAGTGCTTTGACGTATTTATGGTTTTGGTGGTTCCAGCAACTTTAGTTAGGACTAAGAAAGATCCGATCAAATGGGGGGCTTTGCCATACAGAAAGGATCTCTATGACCCAATCTCATTCTAATTATTTGAACCAGTTATATTTCTGTCTATTTAGGCAACGACAAAGCATTTAATGTTCAAAATTTCTCTTGGGTTGGGTCTCTCTCTCTCTCTCTCCCCCTCTCCTTCCCTTTCCCTCACTTCTCCCTCTCTCCCCATCACTCTCATGCTCTATGTCTCTCTCTCTCCCCTCGCTCCCTCCCTCTCCCTCTTTATGTCGCTTTCCCTCTTCCCCTCCATCCCTCTCTACATCCCTCTCTCCCTCTCTCTGTCTCCCATCCCTCCCTTTTGCTCTCCCCCCTCTCTCCCCCTCACTCTCATGCTCTATGTCTCTCTCTCCCCTCGCTCCCTCCCTCTCCCTCTCTACGTCACTCTCTCCCTCTCTCTCCCACCCTCTCCCTCTCTGTTGCTCTTTCCCTCTCCCACTCCCTCCCTCTCTACATCACTCTCTCCCTCTGTCCCCTCCCTCTCTCTTCCCCCTCCTTCGCTTTCCCTCCCTCTCCCCCTCTCTCCCCCTCACTCTCATGCTCTGTCTCTCTCCCACCACTCTGCCTCACTTCCTCTCTACATCGCTCTCTCCCTCTCCTCTCCCTCCCTCCTCCTCCCTGTCCCTCTCTCTCTCCCCCTCCCTCTCATGCTCTATGTCTCTCTCTTCCCCCTCTCTCCCTCCCCCCTCTCTCTGTTGCTCTCTCCCTCTCTGTCTCCCTCTCTCTCCCTCTCTACGTCACTCTCTCCCTCTCCTCTCCCTCCCTCCTCCTCCCTGTCCCTCTCTCTCTCCTCCTCCCTCTCATGCTCTATGTCTCTCTCTTCCCCCTCTCTCCCTCCCCCCTTCTCTCTGTTGCTCTCTCCCTCTCTGTCTCCCTCTCTCTCCCTCTCTACGTCACTCTCTCCCTCTCCTTCACTCTCTCCCTCTCCCCTCCTCCCACTTTCTCTCCCCTACTCACTTTGGGGAAAAGTCCCAGCAACTCTACAATTGATTTGATTTTAATCTACCAGCCCCCTTAAAGCAGTTTTAAACTAATCCCCATTTTCTTGGCATTCGAGCTCAATAAACATGAATTAAATTATTTACTCAAGGGATATATGGTTTGGCAATCATAGCGCAGGCTGAACAAGCAGCATTTTAAACAGTTTATAGGGAGCCCTTGGATCTTAACCTGTGAGGACGAAGATCTGCTGGAACGAAGCTGGGAGCATTGTAGAGGTGTTATCAGTGGCTTCTTGATGGAATCTTCTAATGAGAAACTGGATAATCGGCCCATCAGCCACTGTAATTAAAACTCTTCTGAGAATTGAACCAGGAGCCTCTGGGTTTTCTATGCTGCTCATAATTGTTGGTTGGGGTGAAGCAGGAGGGAAGAATCAATCCAGACTTAAGGAAAGGAAAAGAACTGTTGTGGCCCACCAGCGGCCAGTGGAGCTGGTGGCAGACTCAGACAGTGGGGAGGGTTGGGGAGGAAGATGGGCCAGTCCTGGAGTCTGGGGAAGGCTCGGAGGAGGGCTCTGTGTCAGAGGCACAGAGGGGGCCAGGGCCGTTTGACAGTTATCAGCTGCCTTCAAAGTAGAGCTCAGTGGGGCAGAAGAACAGCTGGAGCCTGTTCTCGATGTGTGCATGCACAGAGTTGCCAGACGAAGGGAACAGCTAAAGAACACGGGTCAACTTGGGAGTAAGGCCACAGGTGGACAATGAATGCCCCCCCCCAATAGGGAATAAAAGAGGAGCGACAGGGGAGTGGAGTTTGCAGGAGGCAATTTGTTCATTTAATTAGTGTGAAGATTTGTTTGGGACTCTCAGAGATTCCTTGGAAGTATTTTCTTGGACAGCCGTTGCATTTGGAAGATATCGGCCTGGCAGCTCTCCAATCCTGATAAGGTCTGTGGTTGTCAATTCACCCTTGAAAGGCTGTTTGCTGTGATGTGAATGAGAAGAATTCACATGAGCTGAATAAAAAGGGGCTTTTGTCGGCACAAGGAGTCTGCTTCGTGATTTTGTGAAGCTTAGATGAGAACAAAAACCTCGAGACCCACAAGATAATAATTCTTTGGCCCAAAACATTTGGAAGAAAACTATCCTTGCAACCACATTAAAAGCACTGTATACTGGAATAAGCTTTTTGGAATAAGTTATTTCCATCCAGGAGGTATTTCAGTTGTGTATTTCATAATACAATAATACAATAGCAGAGTTGGAAGGGACCTTGGAGGTCTTCCAGTCGAACCCCCTGCCTAAGCAGGAAACCCTATACTGTTTCAGACAAATGACTATCCAACATCTTCTTAAAGACTTCCAGTGTTGGAGCATTCACAACTTCTGGAGGCAACTTCTGTTCCATTGATTAATTGTTCTAACTGGCAGGAAATTTCAGTTCTAAGTTGCTTCTCTCCTGGATTAGTTTCCACCCATTGCTTCTTGTCCTGCCCTCAGATGCCTTGGAGAATAGTTTGACTCCCTCTTCTTTGTGGCAGCACCTGAGATATTGAAAGACTGCTATCCTGTCTCCCCTAGTCATTCTCTTCATTCAATTAGACCTACCCAGTTCCTGCAACCGTTCTTCATATGTTTTAGCCTCCACTCTCCTAATCCTCTTTGTGGCTCTTCTCTGCACTCTTTCTAGAATCTCCACATCTTTTTTACATTGTGGCGACCAAAGCTGAATGCTGTATTCCAAGTGTGGCCTTCCCAAGGCCTTATAGAGTGGTATTAACCCTTCGCGTGATCTTGATTCTATTCCTCTGTTTATGCAGCCTAGAATTGTGTTGGCTTTTTGACAGCTGCTGCCCACGGCTGTCTCCTATTTCAATGGTTGTCTACTAGACCACCAAAATCCCTTTCACAGTTACTTCTATTGAGCAAGGTACCACCTATACTGTGTCTGTGCATTTCTTTTTTCTTGCGTAAATGTGGAACCTCACTCTTTTCACCGTTGAATTTCATTTTGTTAGATAGTGCCCATTGTTCAAGTCTATTAAGATCCTTCTGTATCTTAAGCCTTCATCTTCTGGAGGGTTGGCTATTCCTGCCAGCTTGGTGTCATCAGCAAATTTGATGAGTTCCCCATTTATCCCCTCATCCCAATCATTGATGAAGATGTTGAAGAGTACTGGGCCTAAAACAGAGCCTTGGGGGACTCCACTGCATACTTCCCTCCATGTAAATGCAGTTCTACATGGAGACCTAGGAGATGGGTGGTTTTTCTTTTCTTTTCTTTTTACCCTGGAACATTAATAATTTACCTTTGAAGGTCTTAGAATGGCATTAAATTCCCCTCATATATTTTTTTTTACATGGTGTGTCTGAGGTAGTCAGGGTTTTCCAAGACTTTTTCATGAAAAAGCTTCCCCCCCCCCCCCGAAAAATCTGTGGCTCGCCTATTGGTTATGAATAATGAAGAGACCTAATCTTGAAAAAAAGCAGTAATTTGCATTTATGACAGTTGCCAGCTGATGAAGGCTGGTGAATTAGAATCAACACCTAAAAGGACACACAAAGACACACACACACACACTCACACACGTTTGAGAAAATGGAACTAGGCAGAAGAATGATTTCATAAGCACCTTGTACTTTGAATTTTACAGCTGGAAGACTGGTGTTTTTAACTGGGATTTCATGATTTGTCTTTTTATTTAAAAAAAAAACACCTGGTTGTTTAATTTGAATCAATCTTTTCTCCTGGTTCCTTAGAAGCGAGCAAGAAAGTCTTATTTACTTATTCAGCCAATTTATACAGCCAGCCATCTCATGAAAAGGGATGACTTACCAACATAGTAACAATTAGAAACCCCTTTTTAAAAAATAAATCAATGAAAACAAATAATATTTTTTTTTAAAAAAACCATGAGACCCCCCCCAAATAATAATAATAATAATAATAATAATAATAATAATAATAATAATAATAATAATAATAATAATAATAATTTTAATTTTAATTTTAATTTTAATTTTAATTTTAATTTTAATTTTAATTTTAATTTTAATTTTAATTTTAATTTTAATTTTAATTTTAATTTTAATTTTAATTTTAATTTTAATTTTAACTTTAATTTTAATTTTAATTTTAATTTTAATTTTAATTTTAATTTTAATTTATGGACCGCTCTCTCTCCCCGAAGGGACTCGAGGAGGTGCAGAGGGGATTTAAAAATACATATATAAACACAAGCCTAAATACAATTTAAAACGAATTAAACTTAACCCTGCGCTAAAATCCCAGACCAACTAAAATTAGACCCCTAAAAAACCCTAATAGAGCAATTCAGTTACCCCAAGCCGGCCAGGCAGAAAAAATGAGTTTTTAATTTTTGCCGGAAGGAGCAGAGGTCCGTAGTTGTTCTAATTTCGGGGGGAAGGTCGTTCCAGAGGGTCGGGCCTGCCACAGAGAAGGCCCTTCCCCTGGGCGTTGCCCGCTGGCATAGCCTAGTGGACGGCACCCGGAGAAGTCCCTCTCTGTGAGAGCGAATCGGCCGCAGGGATGTATGGGGCACGATGCGATCCCGCAGATAGCTAGGTCCCGTGCCATGGAGTGCTTTGAAGATGATAACCAACACCTTGAAGCGCACCCGAAAGACGACAGGCAGCCAATGCAGCTCGGCAGGAGCGGTGTTACATGGGAAAACCTAGAGGTTCCCATAACTGTCCGCGCGGCTGCATTCTGGACAAGCTGCAGTCTTCAGGTGCACCTCACCCGAAGAAAGAACAATAAAGAAAGAACAATCATTATTTAATTTTATCTGCAGGGAGTTGGAAATCATGTTGTCAAACCAGTGCCAACCAGAGGTGGGTTCCTACTGGTTCGGACTGGTTTGGCCGAACTGGTAGTGGTATGCCAGCCTGGGTCACAGAATTGGTAGTGACCATTGGTGCAGGTTGGCCATGCCCACTCAGTCCCATGCCCCACATCTAGCCACGTCCACAGAACCGGCAGTAAAATTTTTGGAAACCCACCCCTGGTGTCAAGCCAATTGTGTCATGTGACTATCATGACATATCACAACCTTTTTTTTTGACTTTGTGGACCTGGAGTGGGTGTGGCCTGCATTCCTCTGCACTTGTGTTGTTTGTTTTGTGAAAAATGGGGCCTGCAGAGAGTTTGAGAGGCCTGCAAAGTGCTCCTGCAGGCTGGAGGGGGGCAAAAACGAGCAACAAATGGCCAGTTTTTAGCAAAAATGGGCCCTTTATTTTTGCAAAAAACAGAGCATGCATAGGCTTTGGGAGGCTTATAGTGTGCTCCTGGGGGTGGGGGGTGGGGCAAAAAGAAGCAAAAATCAGCCTGTTTTTTGCTCCTTTTTGCATTCTTCAGTTCCCCAGGAACAGTTTGCAGGCCTCCCAAACCCTCTGCCATCCATTTTTGCTAAAAACTGGATGCAAGGAGGTGGGTTTTTTGTTAAGCCAAAAATGCCGTGTTCAGTGTGTTGGGGATATCTCCTTTAGGAGATAGAGAGTTGTGCAACGGAATTTGCAGCAAGAGAAACGTTGCTAGAAGACACACTAATAGAGCCTCAGACACTGACAGTAAAAACAAGTAGCTTTACTTGTGATGGAAAAATTAAACTACTTCTTCACAAACAGTGATAGTCAGTCCTGAATCAAATACGGTCTTTAACTCAAAAACAGTTAGCTTACAGTTGCAATCCACGATTCTTCCTTGTTCTGATGACTTAATGACTGCTCTCTACATGGGGCTTCCCTTGAGGTGCACTCGAAAGCTACAGTTAGTCCAGAACGCAGCCGCGCGGGTGATTACGGGAGCCTCTAGATGCTCCCATATAACACCCATCCTGCGCGAGCTGCACTGGCTTCCTGTGGCCTTTCGGGTGCGCTTCAAGGTCTTGACGACCATCTTCAAAGCGCTCCATGGCTCGGGACCTAGTTATATGCGAGACCGTCTCCTGCCCCATACATCCCTTAGACCGATCCGCTCCCACAGAGAGGGCCTTCTCAGGGTGCCGTCGGCCAGACAATGCCGACTGGCGACACCCAGGGGAAGGGCCTTCTCTGTGGCGGGCCCCGCCCTGTGGAACGACCTACCCCCGGAACTCCGTACCATCACTGACCTCCGCCTCTTCCGCCAGTGTTTAAAAACACATCTCTTTCATCAAGCCGGCCTAACATAAGCTCCGCTGTGACTAGTATAGATAGTTTTAATTGGGGATTTTAAATTGGTTTTAGCGCAGGACTTGGTATTTAATAGGTTTTTTAAATTTTTGTATTTTTGTATTATTTTGTATGTTATTTTAAATTCCTGTGCGCCGCCCTGGGTCCTTTTGGAGAAGGGCGGAATATAAATCAAATAAAACTAAACTTAATCCGACACCACACTATTCTCCAGTTCAAAGTCAGCAAAGCTAACTGTGCTCCTGGCTTCCTCTTATGGCTGAGTTAATTACAGCAGCCAGTTACATTCAACTGTAGCACTATAAGATGCACCCAGATTTTCACTCTCTTTTTTTGGGGGGGGGGGGGGAAAGGTGCATCTTATACTCTGAAAAATACGGCAACTTTTGATCTCTGCTTCCCTTATCAGCCAGCTGGCACAGAGCCTGGGTATCTGGATGGCCACTGAATAGAGCCAGCAGACTCAAACGCTAAAGCTTTCTCCCCATCTAATGGTGGTCTAGATTTTTGCAGCGAAGATATGACAGCTTCATTGTAATGTCCAGCACCTTGTCAGCTACTCATTGAACAGGAATCTTGTCCCCAATTTGGGTCAGAGCCTGGTGCCGAAGCCAATGATGGACACCAGACACGAGGTGCAGGTTTTCTGATTGCTTTTTTTCTTTTTTTTGGAGTACTCCAAGAAAAAATTGTTCCTGGTCAAAAGGCCAGGAAACCAAAAACAGAGGATTAAGAAAGCTTTATACATTTTCACTGAAGGAGAAGGCGGGACAAGGTGATATAATAAGAAAGATCATCTAATAAACGTTTTAGCAATAATTCTACAATTTGTTCTATTGCTCTCTAGCTGTCCCTATTCCTAAGCCTTGGCTAATGAATACCCCAGGAGTTATCTAACACACATTTCATTTGCTGCAGGCCATCTCTATTCCTAACTTTTAGCCGAGGTCTGCAAATTGTCTAACTCTTGTTACTTTTGTCAGCTTTCTAAGTACCCATAATTGTGAAAAGCTTCACACATGCATATTTCCTGTTGATAAGCATTCTTTGTTCTTGCCAGACAGACCCTGCAATTACAGTCTTCCTGACTTTATTTTAGAAGACAGCTCACCAGGAGCAATGAGTCCAGGATAAACCCTTGAGTTGCTCATTATTCTTGAATGGGGACGTGCCCCCCCCCCCCCCAAGTCACGGTCAGAGATATCACAGAATAACACAATAAGAGAGTCAACACAGTTCTAGGCTGCATAAACAGAGGGATAGAATCTAGATCACGTGAAGTGTTAATGCCACTGTATAGTGCCTTGGTAAGGCCACGCTTGGAATACTGCATACAGTTTTGGTCGCCACGATGTAGAAAAGACGTGGAGACTCTGGAAAGAGTGCAGAGAAGAGCAACCAAGATGATTACGGGACTGGAGACTAAGACATATGAAGAACGGTTGCAGGAGCTGGGTATGTCTAGTTTGATGAAGAGAAGGACCAGGGGAGACATGATAGCAGTGTTCCGATATCTCAGAAGCTGCCACAAAGAAGAGGGAGTCAAACTATTCTCCAAGGCACCTGGGGGCAAGACAAGAAGCAACGGGTGGAAACTAATCAAGGAGAGAAGCAACTTAGAACTAAGGAGAAATTTCCTGACAGTAAGAACAATGAACTTTAAAAAGATGTTAGATAGCCATTTGTCTGAAATGGTATAAGGTTCCTGCCCACGCAGGGGGTTGGACTAGAAGACCTACAAGGTCCCTTCCAACTCTGCTATTGTATTATTGTAATAACACTCCTTCTCAAGTAGGAGGCCCTGTACCACTTCAGACATTGCTGTCCAATTTTTTTCTTAAAAACTCCCATTGATGGAGCACTCACAATATCTGAAAGCAAGCTGGTTGATTGTCCTGGCTGTTAGAAAGTTTCTCCTTAGTTCTAAGTTGCTACTCTTCTTGATTTGTTTCCATCCATTGCTTCTTGTCCAGATCTCAGGTGCTTTGGAGAATAGCTTGATACCTTCTTCTTTGTGTCAGCACCTTAGATCTTGGAAGACTGCTGTCAGGTCCCCCTGGTCCTTCCCCCCACCCCCATTAAACTAGACATACCCAGCTCCTGCAACTGTTCTTCCTATGTTGACCTTCTCTTCTTTGTGCAAGCCCCTGAGATATTGGAACAGTGCTTTCATGTCATCCCTAGTCCTTCTTCTCATTAAACTAGACATATCCCAATTCCAGCAACTGTTCTTTGCAAGTTTTACTCTCCATCCTCCTAATCATCTTTTTTTTGGTTCTCTCTACAAGCTTTCTAAGAGTCTCAGCATCTTGTTTATATCATGGAGACCAACACCAGACTCAGTATTACAAATGTGGTCTTACCAGAATATTGTAATATAATTAATGTATTAATGTTTGTCAGGCGCATTAATTCAGTTGCATTGGTTTGGAAAATAAGGCTGGGGATTTGGAGGATTTTATCAGAATCCAATCCAATCCAATAGCAGAGTTGGAAGGGACCTTGGAGCTCATCTAGTCCAACTCCCTGCCCAGGCAGGAAGCCCTATACCGTTTCAGACAAATGGCTATCCAACATCTTCTTAAAGACTTCCAGTGTTGGAGCATTCACCACTTCTGGAGGCAACTTCTGTTCCACTGATCAATTGTTCTGACTGTCAGGACATTTCTCCTCAGTTCTAGGTTGCTTCTCTCCTTGATTAGTTTCCACCCATTGCTTCTTGTTCTACCCTCAGGTGCCTTGGAGAATAGCTTGAACCCCTCTTCTTTGTGGCAACCCCTGAGATATTGGAAGACTGCTGTCATGTCTCCCCTGGTCCTTCTTTTCATTAAACTAGACATACCCAGTTCCTGCAACCGTTCTTCATAGGTTTTAGTCTCCAGTCCCCTAATCCTCTTGGTTGCTCTTCTCTGCACTCTTTCTAGAGTCTCCACATCTTTTCTACATCGTGGCGACCAAAACTGGATGCCGTATTCCAAGTGTGGCCTCCCCAAGGCCTTATACAGTGGTATTAACCCTTCACGTGATCTTGATTCTATCCCTTTGTTGATGCAGCCTAAGAAGATCAAATAGTTTTTGGAAAACATTTTCCGGGTAGATGTGTTCCTTGGTTATGCCATTTGGTGTATTAAGATAGGGTTTTTAAATCAGCACCTGTGGTGGTATTCAGCTGGTTCGGACTGGTTCAGGCGAACCAGTAGTTCCGATGATCAGCTGGCCCTGCCCACCTACCCCCTGCTCTATCCTGTCCTTCATTTCATGCTTTCAGGCTCATCTCAATCGCGCGACTCAGCTGATTTCCCCCAACCCCACCCCTCGCTGTTCTACTTACCATTGGAAGGTAAGGAGCTGAGCTTCTAAATGCTCCATTTTCAGTGCTGCACGCGCGCGCAGACCGTGCGCTCCCCGAACCGGTTGTTAAGCTGGCAGCATCCCACCACTGATCGGTATAATTTGAACTCAATGGCAAAGGAAAGCAGTGCACGGAATGAACTGGTCTTGGGGGACAACGTTAGCGTTTGCGGAGACTTAATTTTTTTGTTTTTGTCTTGTGTGAGTTTTTGACTGAGAATCAATTCTCATCTCACACAGCTGACTGCCACTTACTGGTCACCACTCCATCAGTTAAAGGCCATAGCAGCTAGTTGTGTGCAACATGTTAAAGTCGGTTTATCTCTCAACGTTAAGATAGGTGGGTATTAGTTGGAAGGAATCGGTATGCCTTGTGCACAAGCATCAGGTGCAGGTACGATGACTCCCTCCACAAATATTGCAAAACACATAACTTGTGATAAACCTGTATAAGAATGCCATTTATCTATTTATTTGTTTGTTTATTTATCTATTTATCTATTTATCTATTAGGATTAGGCTTAGGGTTAGGGTTAGGGTTAGGCTGCAGCTGGTCCAGAATGCGGCCGCGCGGGCAGTTCTGGGTGTCATTAGATACTCCCACGTAACACCACTCCTGCGCGGGCTGCACTGGCTGCCTGTGGCCTTTCGGGTGCGTTTCAAGGTGTTGGTTATTATCTTCAAAGCGCTCCATGGCACAGGACCTAGTTATTTGCGGGATCGTATCCTGCCCCATACATCCCTTCGGCCGATTCGCTCTCACAGAGAGGGACTTCTCCGGGTGCCGTCCACTAGGCAATGCCAGCGGGCGACGCCCAGGGGAAGGGCCTTCTCTGTGATGAGCCCGACCCTCTGGAATGACCTTCCCCCTGACATTAGAACGACCACAGACCTCCGCTCCTTCCGCCAGAAACTCAAAATCCACCTGTTTCATCTAGCCGGCCTGGCCTAATTCCATGCTTCCCGCCTCAGTTTGTAATTTTAAATTATGTGATTAGGTTTTAAGGTTAAGTTTTTAATTTTTATAAATTTGTACAGGGGATTATTTAATTCGATTTTAGTTTATATGTATTGTTGATTGTCATAATTTTAATTTTTACCTGTACCCCGCCCCGAGTCCCTTCGGGGAGAGGGGGCGGTCTAGAAATCCAATAAATAATAATAATAATAATAATCTATTTATCTATTTATCTATTTATCTATTTATCTATTTATCTATTTATCTATTTATCTATTTATCTATTTATCTATTTATCTATTTATCTATTTATCTATTAACAGAGGCATTACCCTACCGACAAAAGTGCATACCGTATTTTTCGGTGTATAAGACGCACCTTGTTCCCCTCAAAAAAGAGGGTGAAAATCTGGGTGCGTCTTATACACTGACTACAGCATTTTTGGCCTTCCAAAACCCAGCGCTCTTCGCCACAATGGCCGTGCAGAGCCTTTAGGAGGCTTCCAGAGTGCTCCTGGGGGCTGGGGAGGGCAAAAATGAGCGAAAATGGAAAGAAAGAAAGAAAGCAAAGGGAAGGGAAGGGAAGAGAAAGGGAAGGAGATGAGAGGAGACAAGAGGAAAGGAAAGGAAAAGAAAGGGAGAAAGGGAAGGGAAGGAAGAAAGAAAGAAAAAAGGAAAGAGAAGGGAAGGAAAAGAGGAAAGGAAAGGAAAGGAAAAAGTCTCTCCAGAATCTCAAGGAAGGAGATGAGAGAAGACATGAGGAAAGGAAAGGAAAAGAAAAGAAAAGGAGAAAGGGAAGGGAAGGAAGAAAGAAAGAAAAGGAAAGAGAAGGGAAGGAAAGGAGGAAAAGAGGAAAGGAAAGGAAAGAGAAGGGAAGGAAAGGAGGAAAAGAGGAAAGGAAAGGAAAGGAAAAAGTCTCTCCAGAATCTCAATGGCAAGCCAGGGTGGTAATAATAAAAAAAAGTGGAATCCAAATACTTTTTTTCTTGCGCACGAATTGGGTCTCTTGCTGCTAATCTCTCCCCCCCTTTCTCTGTCTCTCTGTCTCTCTCTGCGCCTTCCCCACTTGATCGAGTTCCTAGCGCTCAATCACATCAAGGTCAATAGGGTGTAATTAGCAATAGGATTAAAGAGATGCCCCACTCCAGGAGAGAAGGACTCCTGGCACTAAGCTTTTTGTGAATGCATCGCACATCTCCGGCTTGTGTCTGGCTGAGGAGCGTGTGTGTGTGTGTGTGTGTGTGTGTGTGTGTGTGTGTTTGTGCGTGCAGCGGTGTTCCAGCCGGCACAGAGTCATACAGTACACCCTTCCAGGCTTCCTCCGCAAAGAGAACAGGAGCAAGAACATCCCTAAAGCCAAGTCCGTCTCGCTTGGCTCAGAGACAACCCCCCACCCCCCCAAAAAAAATTCCCCCCAAGAGGCCTCGGAAGACAACTTTGCAAGGATCCTCGCTGCACCTCGCGCCAGAGATCTGAAGCAACTTATCCTGAGCATCCCTGCAGGTGCCTGCCGTGCGACACCGCAGCGGTCTGGAACGGCGGAGCATCCCACGTCGTGAGAGGTACATCCCTAACTAGGCAATTTTTCTGTTCCTGTTGAGCATTGGTGGCTGCCTGCTTGCTTGCTTGCTTGCTTGGGGAAAGCGATGGTTCCCAAGGCCAGCTCTCCTGCAGAGGCTGGCCTGGGTTGTACGGGGAGGAAGGAAGGAAGGTGCGCGCGTTTCACAAGTCATCGCAAATCGGAATCTATCCCCGGTTGTCTTTCTTCGAAGAAAGACAACCACGTCGGAGTTGGGGCTGTTGGAGACGACCGAAGGCTGCGTGGCTGCGAAACGCTTCAGCCTTGGTGGCTGAGCAAGATAGTTTAACAGGTTTGCAGGGGACGCTTGGGAAAATAAAATAGCAGGTAGGACTTCTGATCGGTTCAGGGGTGGCTTCCTGCCAGTTCTAAGCTCTCCTATAGAAGAAGGTTCCACAAATCTCCAGGGCCGTTTGGAACCGGTTCCAGCTCCCTCCCCCCCGCCCGTCCACCCATCATCCAGAGGAAGAGCGAGAGGAGGGATTCTGGGAGTTGAAGTCCACAAGTCTTGAACCTGTCAAGTTTGAACACCCCTGGGGATTTTTTTCCCTAAAGGGTGAGAGGTGCGAGGGTCTTGTCACTTGACAGCTTTAAGACTTGCATGCTTCAAATGCTGGAGTTTCTGAGCCAACATTTTGGTTGCTAAGCAAGAGTGTTGTTAAGTGAGTTTCACCACATTTTACAAGTTGGCTACGCTCATCCGGTCACATGGCTGGCAAGCCACTCTCCTCTGGTCACATGGTTTGCAAGCCACTCCCACCCGGTCACATGGTCAGCAAGCCACCCCCATCCAGTCACATGCCTGGCAAGCCACTCCCACCTGGTCACATGCCTGGCAAGCCACTCCTACCCAGTCACATGGCTGGCAAGCCATTCCCACCCGGTCACATGGCTGGCAAGCCACTCTCACCTGGTCACATGCCTGGCAAGCCACTCCCATCCAGTCACATGCCTGACAAGCCACTCCTACCCAGTCACATGCCTGGCAAGCCACTCTCACCTGGTCACATGGCTGGCAAGCCACTCCCACCTAGTCATATGGCTGGCAAGCCACTCCTATCCAGTCACATGCCTGGCAAGCCACTCCCACCTAGTCATATGGCTGGCAAGCCGCTCCTACCCAGTCACATGCCTGGCAAGCCACTCCCACCTAGTCATATGGCTGGCAAGCCACTCTCACCCGGTCACATGGCTGGCAAGCCACTCCTATCCAGTCACATGCCTGGCAAGCCACTCCCACCTAGTCATATGGCTGGCAAGCCACTCTCACCCGGTCACATGGCTGGCAAGCCACTCCCACCTAGTCACATGGCTGGCAAGTCACTCCTACCCAGTCACATGGCTGGCAAGCCACTCTCACCCGGTCACATGGCTGGCAAGCCACTCCCATCCAGTCACATGCCTGACAAGCCACTCCTACCCAGTCACATGGCTGGCAAGCCACTCTCACCTGGTCACATGGCTGGCAAGCCACTCCCACCTAGTCATATGGCTGGCAAGCCACTCCTATCCAGTCACATGCCTGGCAAGCCACTCCCACCTAGTCATATGGCTGGCAAGCCGCTCCTACCCAGTCACATGCCTGGCAAGCCACTCCCACCTAGTCATATGGCTGGCAAGCCACTCCCACCTAGTCATATGGCTGGCAAGCCACTCCTATCCAGTCACATGCCTGGCAAGCCACTCCCACCTAGTCATATGGCTGGCAAGCCACTCTCACCCGGTCACATGGCTGGCAAGCCACTCCCACCTAGTCACATGGCTGGCAAGTCACTCCTATCCAGTCACATGCCTGGCAAGCCACTCTCACCCGGTCACATGGCTGGCAAGCCACTCCCACCTAGTCATATGGCTGGCAAGCCACTCCTATCCAGTCACATGCCTGGCAAGCCACTCTCACCCGGTCACATGGCTGGCAAGCCACTCCCACCTAGTCACATGGCTGGCAAGTCACTCTCACCCGGTCACATGGCTGGCAAGCCACTCCCACCTAGTCATATGGCTGGCAAGCCACTCCTATCCAGTCACATGCCTGGCAAGCCACTCCCACCTGGTCACATGGCCGGCAAGCCACTCCCATCTAATCACATGGCCAGCAAGCCACTCCCACCCGGTCACATGGCCGGCAAGCCACTCCCATAAAGCAGGCCACACCTACAGAAGAGGTTTTATTTTTTTTTGAAAGCCACCACTGGATCTGTCACTAATTTGACTGGCAGGCAGGGTTTCGTTCATTGCTGAGCTTCTGAAAAGTCTTCCCAATGCGCCGGGAACCAGTGGTACCACAGGGAAATGTTTTTAAAAGTCACCAGCAGAGTTTCCAATGGACTTGGAGCACGTGAAATGCTTCCAGGATGCTTTGCAGACAAGCAGAAGTCAGAAGGTATGTGTGGGGGGGTTGAGGTGAAACCCAGGAAGTCCTCGACATACGACCACAAGTGGGACCAAGTTTTCTCTTGCTAAGCGCGATGTTTGTTAAGCGGATTTTGCCTCGTTTTACCACCTTTCCTGCCACGGTTGTTAAGTGAATCAGTGCAATTGTGAAGTTAGTCGTTCGTTGAATGCGGCTTCCCTGATTTTGCCAGTCAGAAGGTCGCTGAATGGTACCCTGGGACCCTGCGGCCGTCATAAATAGGAACCAGTTGTCAAGCGTTCTGAATTTTGATCGCGTGGCCATGGGGATGCTGCTATGGTTGTAAGTGTGAAAAATGGTCGTAAGTCCCTTTTTTCAGAGATGTTGTAACTCCAAAATGTTACTAAATGAACTGTTGTAAGTGGAGGACTACCTGCACTGAAATCGAACAGGGATGTGCTGTGGGGAAAAACCTCTGGATGGAAAGTTTTAAATAAAGAGTGGCCAACCTTGGCAATTTTAAGATTTGGGGACCTTGATTCCCCAACCAGTCAAATCAGCTTGGGGACTTCAACTCCCAGAATTCCCCAACAGGTCTAGTTCACTTCGGGAGTTCAACTCCCAGAATTCCCCAGCAAGTCTAGTTCACTTCGGGACTTCAACTCCCAGAATTCCCCAACCAGTCTAGTTCACTTAGGAACTTCAACTCCCAGAATTCCCCAGAAAGTTTAGTTCACTTCGGGACTTCAACTCCCAGAATTCCCCAACCAGTCTAGTTCACTTCGGGACTTCAACTCCCAGAATTCCCCAACCAGTCTAGTTCACTTGGGGACTTCAACTCCCAGAATTCTCCAGCCAGTCTAGTTCACTTGGGGACTTCAACTCCCAGAATTCTCCAGCCAGTCTAGTTCACTTGGGGACTTCAACTCCCAGAATTCCCCAACCAGTCTAGTTCACTTGGGGACTTCAACTCCCAGAATTCCCCAGCAAGTTTAGTTCACTTCGGGACTTCAACTCCCAGAATTCTCCAGCCAGTCTAGTTCACTTGGGGACTTCAACTCCCAGAATTCCCCAACCAGTCTAGTTCACTTTGGAACTTCAACTCCCAGAATTCCCCAACCAGTCTAGTTCACTTGGGGACTTCAACTCCCAGAATTCCCCAGAAAGTTTAGTTCACTTGGGGACTTCAACTCCCAGAATTCCCCAACCAGTCTAGTTCACTTGGGGACTTCAACTCCCAGAATTCCCCAGCAAGTCTAGTTCACTTCGGGACTTCAACTCCCAGAATTCCCCAACCAGTCTAGTTCACTTAGGAACTTCAACTCCCAGAATTCCCCAGAAAGTTTAGTTTACTTCGGGACTTCAACTCCCAGAATTCCCCAACCAGTCCAGTTCACTTGGGGATTTCAACTCCCAGAATTCCCCAACCAGTCTAGTTCACTTGGGGACTTCAACTCCCAGAATTCCCCAACCAGTCTAGTTCACTTAGGAACTTCAACTCCCAGAATTCCCCAACCAGTCTAGTTCACTTCGGAACTTCAACTCCCAGAATTCCCCAACCAGTCTAGTTCACTTTGGAACTTCAACTCCCAGAATTCCCCAACCAGTCTAGTTCACTTCGGGACTTCAACTCCCAGAATTCCCCAACCAGTCTAGTTCACTTGGGGACTTCAACTCCCAGAATTCCCCAGAAAGTTTAGTTCACTTCGGGACTTCAACTCCCAGAATTCCCCAACCAGTCTAGTTCACTTGGGGACTTCAACTCCCAGAATTCCCCAACCAGTCTAGTTCACTTGGGGACTTCAACTCCCAGAATTCCCCAACCAGTCTAGTTCACTTCGGGACTTCAACTCCCAGAATTCCCCAACCAGTCTAGTTCACTTAGGAACTTCAGCTCCCAGAATTCCCCAGCAAGTCTAGTTCACTTGGGGACTTCAACTCCCAGAATTCCCCAACCAGTCAAGTCCCCTTGGGGACTTCGTTTCTGAAGTCCCCAAGTCTTAAAGTTGCCAAGATTGGACACTCCAGGTTTAAATATAAAAAAAAGAAATAATTCAAAATTCAAAATGATGAAGTGCCCTGGAAACGAACAAAGCACTTCCCCCCACCCATTGTGGCATGCAAAACTACCCTGTTTCCCTGAAAATAAGACCTCCCCCGATAATATTGCAACACAAAAAATATTGCAACACAAAAATATTGCAACACAAAAAATATTGCAACACAAAAAATATTGCAACACAGCAGCAGCCATGACCTGATCAGGCTCGCCGCCTCCTGCACCTCAAATATAATAAAACCTCCCTGAAAATAAGGCCACACACTTATTTTGGGGGAATCAAAAGAAAATAAGACCCTGTCTTATTTTCGGGGGGAAACGGTACAACGGTCCCCCTTTTACATAAGTGCAGCTCCTTCCTAAATCGTTAACAAAGGCTGGATACCTTGTAGTAGGGTTATACGAGGACATCAATTTCTGGAACTTAACATCTTGCAAAAGGACTCAGGATTACAGTTCCCAGGTGTCTCCAGCTAGCCAGGAGTTGTATAATCCTAAAATGTCTTGAAAGGTGGCTCAGTGGCTGAGACACGGAACTTGTCAATCAGAAAGGTCGGCAGTTTGGCGGTTCGAATCCCTAGTGCCGCATAACGGAGTGAGCTCCCGTGACGTGTCCCAGCTTCTGCCAACCTAGCAGTTCGAAAGCACGTAAAAAAAGTAGAAAAATAGGAACCACTTTTGGTGGGAAGGAAACAGTGTTCCATGCACCTTTGGTGTTGTCATGCCAACCACATGACCATGGAGACGTCTTCGGACAGCGCTGGCTCTTCGGCTTTGAAACGAAGATGAGCACCGCCCCCTAGAGTCGGGAACAACTAGCACATATGTGCGAGGGGAACCTTTACCTTTACCTCTAAGATGTCTTGAAGGTAGCCAGTCGACAAGATGAAAATAATACATCTGTATTCAAACAATACCCTAAGTCAAATTGTGTTTGTCTGCTTGTGGCCAGCCAGATGGCAGAGATAGAAACCCAACCACTGTGGATTGCTGGTCGCTTAGCCTGTTCCAGCCAATTATGGTTTATTCAGCAACCTGTCAGCAAATTTGTGCTTCGCTTGTTGTGCGAATCCAGCTAATAAATCTGTGTTGACAATTATTGGTTCCTCTTTTCGCTATCGTTCTACCATAAAATAAAGCCAACTACAGTCACCAGTCTTCCACAAAAAACGGACTAGCAGAGGATAAGCTGAGAATTCCATCAGTCTTGCAAAATTTCTGGGTTGGATGCTGTCTCAAACATCTGGATTTATTCTGTAGTGGAGGCAGAAAAATTAAGTCATGTTTTGTGCCTCTTCCAGAAAACCACCCCCAAATAGAATAGAACTCTGAGAATAGAATAGAATAATAAAGTTGGAAG
>CM077649.1:61159661-61294661 GCA_039707465.1 Rhabdophis nuchalis
CTATCATCCACCTATCATCCATCCATCCATCCATCCATCCATCCATCCATCCATCCATCCATCCATCCATCCATCCATCTATCTATCTATCTATCTATCTATCTATCTATCTATCTATCATCACCGCCCCGAGTCCCTTCGGGGAGAGGGGGCGGTCTAGAAATCAAATAAATAAATAAAATCTATCTATCTATCTATCTATCTATCTATCTATCTATCTATCTATCTATCTATCATCCATCCATCATCCATCTATCCATCCATCCACCCACCCACCCACCCACTTATCTATCATCCATCCATCCACCTATCATCCATCCATCCACCTATCATCCATCCATCCATCTATCATCCATCTATCATCCATCCATCCATCCATCCATCCATCCATCCATCCATCCATCCATCCATCCATCCATCCATCCATCCATCCATCCATCCATCCATCCATCCATCCATCCATCTATCTATCTATCTATCTATCTATCTATCTATCTATCTATTTGTGATGGATTGGCCAGTATAACATCCTGAAACTATTGCAAATTCATAATAAAACAAAATAGGATTCGTAAAGGATCATTCACAAGCATCTCTTAAAGTAAGTCCCACGTTGTTGGAAAAGAGTCTAAAATATCTTGATTAATTGAAGAACCGCCCTTTGGAACAGAGAAAATATGTGACAGGTAAAGTCTGTAAAACTCAGGAGTATAGGAATAAATAGAAATTATCAGTCTGTTTGTAATCATTTCTCTGGACAGTCAGCCATATGTCTATTTCTGATTTAATCTGTGATTTATGTTTTAGCACAGCCAGAAAAAAAAAAAAACGTTCCCTTTTAAATCTGTTTTTCTATATACTGATGTTTATTTACAGATATTTATCCACTGACTTTTTATATAGAGATATTTATTTAAAAAATGGCCCTCTCTAAAGGGAGGATCTTTCAAACTGTGCTGTGTTTTTCATACTTTTTTCTGACAAGAGATTTCAGTCGGAGCATTGAGGATAGGTGAAAATATGTAAATATACCGACGTTCTGATCTACCCATTCAAATGGGAGCTGAACCTCAGGTTGATATCAGAATGTACACATATCCTCAAGCTTTTCCAAATGTAAAATGGATATGAAAACACATTAAATCAAAAGTCACAAATTCGTTTCATTTGTGACGTTTGATTTAATGTATTTTCATATCCATTTTGTGGATCATACCCATATGGGGAAATTGAGTGTAATTTTATGTCAAGCCACCCATCTCCGTGACCTGATAATGAAACTGATTAAGGCCTTGTCAGTTTCAGGCAGCGGGCAGGAATGTTTGAATCAACTAAATAAGGTCACAGAGCCTCGCTTGATTCATAATTCTTTTGTTCCTGTATAGCAGGGGTCTCCAACCTTTGCAACTTTAAGTCTGAAAGACTTCAGCTCCCAGAATACTCCAGCCAGCAAAGCTGGCTGGAGAATTCTGGGAGCTGAAGTCCTTCAGACTTAAAGTTGCAAAGGTTGGAGACCCCTGCTGTATAGGCATCCACTCCTTGTGTAGTGACTACCTCAGTTTCTGACCATTGGTAAAAATGATTTGATTTATGCTATCTGGTTTATACAAGAGACCATTCTAGTAAACTCATTTTGTCATTTCTTCTCCACCTCCTCTTATTGTGATTATGATATGATTTCCCCCTCTTTGACTCATCATTCAAGAGTAGCATAGCAACTTGCCTACTCTCCTTCCTTCCTTCCTTCCTTCCTTCCTTCCTTCCTTCCTTCCTTCCTTCCTTCATTCATTCATTCATTCATTCATTCATTCATTCCTCTCTTTATTCTTTTCCTTCCCAATACAAAGTATTTGAGTAAGAACATTATTTTATTTTTTGTCGTTTAACTGCTCTGAAATCCCTTGGGGGGGGTGGAATCTGGGCCGTTGAATGGAGCTGAGTGTTTGCTGGCCAGATGCCCTTCCTGTCGCCAATGTGGAGTTTTATTCAGCAGATAGATTCTCATTGTGCACAGAGAGAGAAAAATACCTGCCCCTATCTTGGATCAAACTCACAGAGGCACCTCTGGGCCACCGCACCACTCTTTTGAATGGTCACTAAATGAACCAAGGACTGTCTGTACGTCACTCCCAGGTCCGGTCTGAAAAGCTGAATGGAAACTCATTTCCTACTCTTCCTGTGCCTCTACAGCAGTGGTCGGCAACCTTAAACACTCAAGGAGCCATTTGGACCTGTTCCCCACAGCAAAGAAAACACCGGGAGCCACAAGGATCCTAACCGGAAGCCTCCCGTTCAATTCTGGAGCTGACCGGAAGTTTGGTTCCCCCACCATAGAGTCTCCTCCTAGCACGTCGTCCTTTTTCCTCTGCCTGTCATAACCAAAAGCCCTATCAATTGTGGAGCCGACGGGAAAACCCGCCCCTTACCATAGAGTCTTCTCTGGCCCGCTGTGCTTTCCTTCCCCCACCGGAAGCTCCTCTCAAAATTGTGGCACCGACCAGCGATAGGGAGCCGCAGCAGAGGGATGAAAGAGCCACATGCGGCTCCGGAGCTGCAGATTACGAACCCCTGCTCTACAGCCACTGAATTTTTCTAATCCTTCTCCAAACTAGGCATCCCTAGAAATGGACCGCAAACTACCCTAGCCTCTGCAGCAACGAAAGTCTGTTGTCTTTCAACTTCTACAAATCTTTTTTTGTTTTGTTTTGTTATCTGGTCTCTGTGGAAGGCATTTCAAAACGTCTCTCTTAATCCTCTCAATAGCCGAGAGACACGCAGGGAGCAGAATTCTGAAATCACAGTTTGCTTTTCAAACGGTAGCAGATGGAGGTGGAAAGTCATCTGGCTATCTTCTCCCACAGAGATAACAAGGCTGTGATTCACGGTTTGCTTTTTTTTTCTCGGCAGCCCACAACGGAGAAAGGCAGAGAAGCATCCTATAGTAAACACACACACACACACACTAAAGTAACCCCCCACACACAGACGAAACACCGCCCGATCTCCAAAATCAGCCAGCTCCTGGGATCCAAATTTATTTTAGTATTTTAGTAACCCCCGGAGGCCGAAGGTGGATGGATGTTTTTTCCCCCCAGCAATGCTTACAATTTTCAGCCCCCATCTTTTGTTTGTCGAAACGCACAATGGAAAAAGTGGCGGGTTTCATCGGAATGGTTTTGAAAGCGTTTTGTGGGACGTTGAAACGCCTGGTGGTGTTACAATGGTTATGGCGTTCCTTTAAACATGTCTACCGCTTGTCTTGGTTTGAAGATTGTCTGTTGGGGCCAATTAAACTGTCCTCTGGTGGGTGGGTGGGTGGAAAGTATTGTATTTAAGAGCGCCACAGGAGGAAAAAAAACATACCGAATCCTCTCCATAATGCCAGACAAAAAAAACCCCACCATTCAAAAGCAAAAAATGTATCATTACCTTTCCGAATTACGAATGCGATGAATCCGATAAGTATTATAGTATAACGGTATGAAGGGGCTGCAGCTGAACATTTTGATTTAATCCCTCACGCTGCCCTACCAAAAAAACAACAACCCACCATGATATGGGGAGGTAGAAGAGATTTATAGAATCTCCAAAAAGCTACAAGCAGCATCGATAATAGGTTAGCCCTCTCTATGGAGGTCTGCAATATGCAAAGGCGAGTTAAATTTATATCCCACCTTTTGACTGTAAAACCATTAAGCCAGCTTATCATAGGTTCCAACAAGAGGCACATTCCTATAGTTTCCAAATCCTGCATAAATGAGAAGGCGTCAAAATGATGGGTTGGAAAAGTGTATTTATGGGGGCTTTCTGGTGGGTTCCGTTTCTAAGTTTGTTCGTTTGTTTGTTGTTATGGTGGTTTGGTCCCTAGGTTGTGTCCAACTCCTCAAGATCCTATGGGCCATAGCAGACTCAGATCACATGAAGGGTTAATACCACTTTATAAGGCCTTGGGAAGGCCACACGTGGAATACGGCATCCAGTTTTGGTCGCCACGATGTAGAAAAGATGTGGAGACTCTAGAAAGAGTGCAGAGAAGAGCAACCAAGAGGATGAGGGGACTGGAGGCTCAAACATATGAAGAACGGTTGCAGGAACTGGATATGTCCAGTTGAATGAAAAGAAGGACCAGGAGAGACATGATAGCATCTTCCAGTATCTCAGAGGCTGCCCCAAAGAAGAGGGAGTCAAACTATTCTCTAAAGCACCTGAGGGTAGAACAAGAAGCAATGGGTGGAAACTAATCAAGGAGAGAAGCAACTTAGAACTAAGGAGAAGAAACAAAGAAAGAAAGAAAGAAAGAAAGAAAGAAAGAAAGAAAGAAAGAAAGGAAGGGAGGGAGGGAGGGAGGGAGGGAGGGAGGGAGGGAAGGAAGGAAGGAAGGAAGGAAGGAAAGAAAGAAAGAAAGAAAGAAAGAAAGAAAGAAAGAAAGAAAGAAAGAAAGAAAGAAAGAAAGAAAGAGGAAAGGGATAGCTGAAGGGTAGGAAGGAAGGGGAGGGAAGGAGGAAAGGGAAGGAAAGGGAGGGAAGGAAAGAAAGGGAAGAGAAATAGGGAGAGTGAGGGGAAGGGAAGGGAAGGGAAGGAAGGAAGGAAGGAAGGAAGGAAGGAAGGAAGGAAGGAAGGTGAGCAGAAAGGTTGCTATGCTACTCTTGAATGATGAGTCAAAGAAAGAGGGGAAAATCATATCAAAATGGCAATAAGAGGGGAAAAAAGAAATTGACAAAATGAGTAAAGTCTTTACTAGAATCAATCAGATAGGAACAAAAGGAAGATGAGAACACTCCATCAGCTGTCATCCCTCTGTATGCTGCACGGTGGAAACGATGGGAGCTTTTCCTTAACTCTTTCTTAGCCAAAGTTAAACTGATAGTCATTTGTCAATCCTACAGCTAAAGCACTTCAGCAATAGTTCAGCTTCCTGATCACATGACTCTGGGACAATTCAACTGTCATAAATACCTACCTGTTCGTAAAGTGGGAAAACTGGTCATCAGTCACTTTGTTCAGCGCCGTTGTAACTGCGATGTCTCCCTTGGATGATGGCTCTGACTCTTCCTTGGAGGACGGCTCGCGGGAGGATGAACTTGTTCCTGGCAGGCCAGGAACTGGGTTAATTAACGACTCTGAATTGCCATCTGAAAGACATTTTAGAGAGGGCAGTTTGCAGGTCAGTGAAGAGGAGGAGGAGGAGCTGCCTTCTGTGGCAGAACCGAGAGCACACAGGGCAGAGAAAAGACAAGAGCAAAGGAGATCTGCCAGATTATTCAGGAAAAGACCCATCTGTCTTGATGAGCTGTACTGGAACGCTATTTATCACAGGAGGCAGAAGGAGGCATTGCCGAGAACAACATGTTGGGTCCATGCCCGTGTGGTTGTTGCTTGTACTTCCTACTTGACTTGGAAACTCTGAACTTCTCTTGCCAAGTGAGCTCTCGTGGATGTATTTTCAGTTTAGCCTGGTGGATTGGGGACTTTGCAGTATCCTTACCCAAGAAGTGGGGAAGGAATGGGGGTTTTGCAGTATCCTTTCCCAAGAAGTGGGGAGGGAATGAGGATTTTGCAGTATCCTTTCCCAAGAAGTGGGGAGGGAATGAGGATTTTGCAGTATCCTTTCCCAAGAAGTGGGGAGGGAATGGGGATTTTGCAGTCTCCTTCCCCGGGAGTGGGAAGCAAATTGGGATTTTGCAGTATCCTTACCATGGAGTGGGGAGGAATGGGGATTTTGCAGTCTCCTTCCCCTGGAATGGGAAGCAAATGGGGATTTTGCAGTATCCTTTTCCCAAGGAGTGGGGAGGGAATGGGGATTTTGCAGTATCCTTCTCCTGTCATGCCCACCAAGCCACGCCAACAAAGCCACACCCACAGAAACTGTATTAAAAAACACTGCTTACAATCATTTGTTTAGTGAGTATTCAAAGTTACTGTGCTGGCCCATGCACTCACACACACATATAAGTGTGTTTTAGAGAGTTTATTAATAGTTCCCCTTCACCCAGCCGCACAACTGTCCCGAATAAATCCAGCCACAAGCAGGCCAAGATTAATCCACAAGGCAACGACCAATAATCCATAAAGCAGTAGAAACTTGCTCCAACAAGTAAGTTCACCTAACAAACTTAGTTCCCTCCCCACTCCAGGGGAAGGATACTGCAAAATCCCCATTCCCTCCCTACCCCACTAACCTGCTTTCCAGCCCCGTTCTCCTGTTCAGGGCAACAAAAGAAGATCAGATGGGAGACAGCGGGTGTGGCCAGCCTATTTGCTGGTTCTCCAAACTACTCAAAATTCCCTCTACCGGTTCTCCAGAACCTGTCGGAACAGGCTGAAAACCACCCCTGGTTGTAACTCAAGGGCTACCTGTGTTGTCTTTCTGTTTGCGTGTCTATGTGGATGGTGCTGCAAGAACTTCATGCGTTTATGAATCGTCCATATTTCTTTGATAAACATGCCGACAGATTGTTTTGCCTTTTGTCAAAATTGAGGGCAATGGGCAATCCTACTTCACCGAGGAAATCAAGCACGACACACCTCCTGCTGACAGCGGGAACAGTTTTAATTTATTAAGGCGCTCAGCAACTCAATATGAGCTCGTGTTACACGTGCACTTCAGAGAGTCATCGTCACAATCATAATCCTGGCTAGGTGGACGGAAATGCCAAATCCAGTTTAAACATGTGGCTGCCTGTGCAATGGACCATAATAATAATAAGACATAATGACAATGAATCGCGCCCTTCGTCCTCGTAGCGATGTTTGATAGGTTCTATTTAGCAAGGAATAGAGGAGGGCGTGGAATGTTGCCAAGTGTACCAGACAGCTGAACGAGACGAAAGGGCACTGGAAGAAGAGAAGGCCAAGAACTTTTGCAAACTATTGGAAACTGAATTTCATAAGAGGAACATGTATGTATGTATGTATGTATGTATGTATGTATGTATGTATGTATGTATGTATGTATGGTGTCACAACACCTGGTATGCCCCAAATATGGGAGAGAGTAGAACTGCTTTCCTTTTCGGTCTTTCGGCTCACCCTAGGAGCCATCCGGGCAGAAAGCTATTCCTATATGCTTGCTTTTGTAGATTTTCATGGGTGTAGGTATGCTGGTCTTGTTGTATTCGGATCTTTTTCTGTGCCAAGACAATCTCAATCTTACGCAGGAAAAGACCCGAATACTACAAGACCAGCATGTAAGTATTACATGTGAGGCAGTTGTAATTGCCACTAGACCACTGGTTCTTATCCTGATCAACTGGGCCAGGGGAATAAGTATATGCTTGTGTCACAACAACCTGTTAAACCCCAATTAAGGGAGGAAGCAATCTGCTTTCCTTTTCGGTCTTTCGGCTCTTCACTAGAGACCATGCAGACAGAAAGCTTTTAGTTTCGTTGTCTTTTGTTTACATGTGTGTTAGGTTTGAGCTGATAAATAAACAAGGGAGACTAGGATAGATCTATTTCGAGCTATTTAGCTCTCATCAGCTAGCCATACTCTTACTGGGATTCGAACCAGGGAAGTATTACATGTGAGGCAGTTGTAATTGACAATAGACCAACTGGTTCTATCCTGATCAGCTGAGACGGGAGGATAGGTATATGCTTGTGTCACAACACCCTGATAAACCCCAATTAAGGGAGGAAGCAATCTGCTTTCCTTTTCGGTCTTTCGGCTCTTCACTAGAGACCATGCAGACAGAAAGCTATTAGTTTCGTTGTCTTTTGTGTATATGTGTGTTAGGTTTGAGCTGATAAATAAACAAGGGAGACTAGGATAGATCTATTTCGAGCTATTTAGCTCTCATCAGCTAGCCATACCCTTACTGTGATTCGAAAGCTGCTTTGTTTAACGCAACACAAATATAAACAAAAAGCAACGAAACAAATAGCTTTCTGTCTGCATGGTCTCTTGGGATGAGCCGAAAGACAGAAAAGGAAAGCAGCTTTGGTTCCTCCCTTATTTGGGGCTTAACAGGGTGTTGTGACACAGTACGTACATACATACGTACGTACATACGTGTGTGTGTGTGTGTGTGTGTGTGTGTGTGTGTGACAACACCCTGGTAAGCAAAAACGTATATTACATTACATTACATTACATTACATTACATTACATTACAGTACAGTACTGTACTGTACTGTACTGTACTGTACTGTACTATACTGTACTATACTGTACTATATATTATTATATTATATTAGGCATTTGTGCTGGTATATATGCTGGTCTTGTAGTATTCGGGTCTTTTCCTGCGTAAGATTGAGATTGTCTTGGCACAGAAAAAGATCCGAATACAAGACCAGCATACCTACACCCATGAAAATCTACAAAAACAAGCATATAGGAATAGCTTTCTGCCCCGGATGGCTCCTAGGGTGAGCCGAAAGACAAAAAAGGGAAGCAGTTCTGCTCCCTCCCATATCTGACAAAGTAGACCACAACCTACTTCTTAGGAAGCTTAAAAAAAGAAAGTGGGTCTTCTCACCCCTGGAAGTAGCCCGAGCGAACGAGCGGGCGGCCGGCTGGGCGAGCCAGGCTACGTCCAGGGAGATTGGAGGGAATTCCCTCCCCCTGCCCACGGAGACTCCGCACCCCCTGGAAGTAGACGAGTGGCAGCATGTCGGCTGGGGAAGTTCCGCGGGGGGAGGGAATCGGTGGCCGGTAGGGAGGGTTTCTCCGGTGGGTCCCAGGAGTCCCACCGTCGGCGAGGGTGGAGGAAGAGCCGCACTCGAGGGGCCAAAGAGCCGCATGCGGCTCGCGAGCCGCGGTTTGCCGACCACTGGTGTAGGGTCTCCTGCTTGAGCAGGGGGTTGGGCTAGAAGACCTCCTAGGTCCCTTCCAATTCTGTTATTCTGTTATCCTGCTTTTCAGAAGCGCGATTACAAAGCCAAGTGTTTCCCACGCTACATCTTAAGTGAAAAACTTTGCATTTTGTCTACTAAGTCAGACACTTCTTATTTTCAGGCTATTTCTTTGCCTGATCAAGACCTTGCTGGATTTTTGTTTCCGCCTTCAAGAATAACAGCCATGAGGCCTGGGCAAAAGTTGAAAGACATTTATGATTTGAGGGAGATGTGATTGAAGGCACCATTCATAGCTGCAGCGCGGCACAAAAACCCCTCCCCCCCCACTTCTGAAAGTGAAGGGAAGCAGCGGTATTCCTTCACTTGACTTCCCTCTGAGGAATCTTCTTAGGTTGTCGCTAGCATTTGTACAAAAACTTCTGTGCAAAAGTCTTTTTTTTTTTTTTACTTTTCCAAACTACGGTTGGAAGCGAGGAGAAAGATGCAGAAAAAAGCAAACTCATTGCTAGGGATGATTAGGAAGGGTATAGAAAATAAGTCAGCAAGTGTCATTTTGCCTCTTTATAAATCTATGGTGAGGCCCCCTCTGGAGTATTGTGTACAGTTCTGGTCCCTAGACCTTCAGAAGGAGATGATGGAAATGGAAAAGGGGCAGAGGAGGGCAACCAGAAGGATTAGGGGACTGGAACTCCTTCCTTACCCTCTGAGGCTGCAACGGCTGGGCCTCTTCCTTCTAGAACGACGGTGCCTGAGAGGTGACCTGATTGAAGTCTATAAAATCATGCACGGTGTGGACAAAATAGAAAAGGAAAAACTGTTTTCCCTATCACACAACACTAGAACTAGGGGGCACTCCATGAAACTTTTGATAGCTAGACCTCAAACAAATAAGAGGAAGTACTTTTTCACCCAGAGGATCACTGGTCTATGGAACTCCCTGCCAGAAGAAGTGGTGACAGCTGTCAGCCTCGACACCTTTAAGAAAGGATGAGAGGGGTTCATAGAGAACAAGGGTATCAATGGCTATCATGATGGATGCCTAAGGACACCCTCCGGGTTGGAGACATAGGCAGGATATCTCTCAATGCCATTTGCAGGGAATCATAAGCAGGTGAAGGCATCTGCTTGGGAAGACCCTGAAGCAAATGGGGAGCCACTGTGTGAGACAGAATGGTTTATGGTTTATGGTTTATTTAATTTATATACCGCACCCTTTCCCAAAAGGGACTCGGGGCGGTGCACAGGCAATTTAAAAACATATATAAACAACAATGTACAAAATATAAAACCAAATTAAATTAATATCCCTGTGCTAAAATTTTAAATATATTAAAACAATATCCCTAAAACCAATTTAAAACATTTTAACTGCAGACTGTGGGCTAGGTGATGTAAGTTAGGCCAGGCCGGCCTGTTGGAAAAAATAAGTTTTAAGGTTCTGACGGAAGGAGCGGAGATCCGTGATCGTTCTCAGTTCAGGGGGTAAGTCGTTCCAGAGAGTTGGGCCCTCCATAGAGAAGGCCCTTCCCCTGGGCGTCGCCCGCTGGCATTGCCTAGTGGACGGCACCCGGAGAAGTCCCTCTCTGTGAGAGCGAATCGGCCGACAGAATGCTGGATTGGATGGGCTGTGGCCTGTTCCAGCAAGGCTGTTCTTATGTTCTTATGTTCTTATGTAGTGTTGGTGAGGACAGAAATTATCTAAAATTATAAAGGCGTTTCAAATGTGTTTGTTGGAAAGGTGAACCACGTGGACGAACATTTTATCGTGTTTGGTAGACGTGTGAAAAAGCTGGAAAAAGAGATTTACATCCATACCTTAAAAAAATTTGCTTATTTATAAAATGTTCAGGCCAGGGTGGGGGAATGTTTTTCTGCTTGGGTGCCAAAAGAGGGCGGGTGTGCCCACACCCATCATTGTTTTATTTATTTTTGTTTTCTTTATTCGTTTTTTTATGCCGCCCTACTCCCGAAGGACTCAGGGCGGTTTACAGCCAAAGTAAAACAGATATAGAAAAGTTAAAAAACAGTTTTAAAACCATATTAAACAATTTGGCCTCTCTTAAAATTAAAAAACCAAACAAATTAAAATTAATAAAAATTCATATTTAAAAAATTCATGTTTTATGCCAGCCCAGCTTGTTGGGAAAAAAGGGTTTTGAGAGCACGGTGGAAGGTGCGTAAGTCAGGGATAGTTCTTAATTCCGGGGGCAATTCGTTCCCAGAGGACAGGGGCTCCCACGGAGAAGGCTCTCCCCCTGGGTGTCGCCAGTCGACATTGTCTAGCCGACGGCACCATAAGGAGACCCTCTCTATGGGAGCGTACTGGCCGGTGGGAGGCTCTCGGTGGCAGAAGGTGCAGCTCGCGCAGGAGGGGTGTTACATGGGAGCGTCGCGTCACCCCCATAATTACCCGCGTGGCCACATTCTGGACAAGTTGGACCCTCTGGGTGCTCTTCAAGGGGAGCCCCATGTAGAGAGCATTACATAATGCAATGCCGTCCCCCCATGCATAAGTGCACAACCCCTCCACGCTCCCCCCTCACATTCACGCAAGCCTCAATGAAGCCTCCGAACTTCCAGTAGGCCCGTTGCAGAGGTGGGTTCCTACTGGTTGGAATCGGTTCGGGCGAGTAGGTAGTAACTCAGCCTGCCACGTCCCCGAACTGGTTCTATCAGCGGTGGTGCCCTCTTGGTTTTCGGTTCCGCGCATGTGCACATCAATCTTCCGAAATTGTTGCTTGCCGAACCAGCAGTAATGCCAGAAGCAACCCACCTCTGATCCATTGGGCCATTTTTCACCCTCCTCAGGCTTCAGGAAAGCCTGCAGAGCCTGTGGATGTTGAAAAATGGGCCTTCAGGCCTACTGGAAGTTCAGAAAGCCTCCTGAAGGCTGGGGAGGGTGAAAATGTGCTTCCCCCATCCTCTGTAAGGCCGAAAATCAGCTAGCCAGTGTGCGCATGTGTGCTGGAGCTGACCTAGGGCAACACCTTGTGTCCCCTGAGATATGGCTCCATGTGACACCTGTGGCATACATGCCATAGGTTCGCCATCACAGGTACAGGCTGTTGATCTTAGAACGTAGAACATCATCAGAGTTGGAAAGGATCTTAGAGGACTTCTAACCAGCTGCTCAAGCAAGGGACCTTCTATAATTTGGGACAAATGGCCCTCCAGTCTCTTCTGGAACACCTCCAGTGATGGAGCACCCATTCTGGAGGCAAGCCATTCCACTAATTAATTGTTCTGACTATCAGGAAATTTCTCCTTAGTTCTAGGCTGGTTTTTATCCTTTGACGAGTTTCCACCCATTGCTTCTTGTCCTTCTCTCAGGGCGCTTTGGAGAACAGATTGTCTCCCTCTTCTTTGTGGCAACCCCTGAGATATTGGGAGACTGCTATTGTGTCATTTGATTTGATCAAATGGCCTCGACATCTTCTTTTTATTCCTTTGGGGGTCCACAGAATGCTAATTCAAAAGCTGACAAGCAATTCATATCAACATATCAACAACATCAATTCTAGGTTGCTTCTCTCCTTGGTTAGTTTCCACCCATTGCTTCTTGTCCTTTCTCCAAGGCACCTGGGGGCAGGACAAGAAGCAATGGGTGGAAACTAACCAAGGAGAGAAGCAACTTAGAACTAAGGAGAAATTTCCTGACAGTCAGAACAATTAACCTCTGGAACAGCTTGCCTCCAGCAGTTGTGAATGCCCCAACCCTGGAAGTCTTTAAAAAGATGTTGTATAGCCATTTGTCTGAAATGGTATAAGGTTCCTGCCCATGCAGGGGGTTGGACTAGAAGACCTACAAGGTCCCTTCCAACTCTGCTATTGTATTGTATTGTAACAATCTACTGCTGTGTACGAAGTGTCGAATTAGCCTGCCAATGTTGCGCAATAATTTCTTTGCCTCTTTCCCACCCGTGGAAAAAATCCCGTCATTGTTGATGTCTTGGAAACCTCCAAATATTTGGGAGGTTGAACATATGCATCCTTGACGCGCAGCAATGACTTTAGAGCTGTACAGACAATCCTGTGAATTTTCAGATACAAATGTGACAATTATAAGCTACATCCAAATCACAAGTTCAGTTTCCAACTCTTGAATAGCGCTTCTGAATGATCGGGAAAGGCTGCTGTATGTCAGCTATAAAATTCTAGACAGATTCTTTGGCATCTGATCAACCATTCCATCGTAAGGGAGGCCAATAATGATTATAACATACAGTATCATCAAAAAAATATATATATCCACAAACTTGATCTCTGTTTCCAATAAATAGTTCCAAGATCTGAAAGAGATACGGTCTATTGTTGTGCCCTGCCAGTGGCCAGGGGAGCTGGTGGTAAACTCAGACAGTGAGGAGGTTGGGGAGGAAGATGGGCCAGTCCTGGAGTCTGGGGAAGGCTCGGATGAGGGCTCTGTGTCGGAGGCAGAGAGGGGGCCAGGGCCATCTGACGGTTATCAGCTGCCTTCGGAGTTGGAGATCAGTGGGGCAGAAGAACAGCTGGAGCCTGTTCCCAATATGTGCATGCACAGTGCTTCCAGGAGAAGGGAACAGCTAAGGAACAAGGGCTGACTCAGGAGTAAAGGCACAGATAGAACACGAATGGCCCCTCCCAAAGGGAATAAAAAGGAGTGAAAGGGGAGTGGAGTTTGCAGGAGATGATTTGTTCATTTAATTAGTGTGAAGATTTGTTTGTGACTCTCAGAGACTCCTTGTATTCCAAGTATTTCCTTGTACGCTGTTGCATCTGGAAGATATTGGCATGGCAGCTCTCCAAGCCTGATAAGATCTGTGTTTGCAATTCGCCTTTGAAAGACTGTTTGCTGGGACTTTGCTGGATGTGAATGCTAGGAACTCACATTAGCCAAATAAAAAGCTGTTTCAAACTTGAAATGTAGCACGTATGCTCCTCTTGGCTTCTAGGTGATCGCTTCTAAGTGCTTGGCTTCTCGGTGCTTGTTAAGAACGGATTTTTCAAAATGATCATCAGATCATTAGTATATTTTTTCATACAGTAATCCACGCTCTGATGCTAAGGAGTTCTACTCCCCCTCCCCACCTTAAAAGAACTCTGTTCCAACTGCCAGTTGCCTCACATTCCATTACCTCAGTTCAAACTGGCAGATGTTCCACTCCTTCACTCAAGAGCGGCCTGGGGCTCCTTACAGTACTAAATGTCGGTACCTCAACAAAACGTCTACACCTTCCATCTATGGAACGGCTTCCAGACTCAAGGTGGTGGGTGCGATATTCCCTTATGTGTTTCAATCACCAACCACCACTGACCCAACGGATTGTGAACCGAATTTCTCCTGCATAGCCCGATCATATAGTTTATAGTATGAATATACACGAATGCATTCATAGGAGGCATTAAAACTCCAGAACTTCCTCTCTCTTTTTTGGCAGAAGAGAATGAAGACGAGAGGTAGCATAAGACACTTTAAGTGACATTAATGCTATGAGGTTTTAGCCAGACAGTTACAAGGGCTTTTTACTCTGATAATGTGAATATCATTGTGATTTATTCCTTTGGATGTCTTTTAAGGAAGAGATAGTAAGAGGAAGAACAGGCAGCATGGCAGTTTCCCAAACGGTCCGTAGAAATGTTCTGTTAAATCGATTTTCCTAAGCCAAAAGGGTCGTACTATGACGAACCTTCCAAAAACGTCTTTATTTTGTTTTGTTTTATTTTGTTTTACTCAAGCTCAAAGAGCTGGCTAACCTGTGATTGTATGCTTGTCAGATTTGTCAGAATATTTTATTGGGATCATTAGTTTCTTTTTGAAATGATGTATTATGGGTTTTATGCTTTTTTTAAAAAAGAACTTTGAGAGGCACATAGTTCAAAAAAACCTGCCCACACAACCCAGGTTGCCTTCGACTTACGACCACAATTCAGCCCAAAGTTTCTGTTACTAAGTGAGATGTTTGTTAAACAATGGGTTTGCTTAATAATAATAATAATTTAGTAATAATAATTTATTAAATTTCTAAACTGCCCCCTCTCCTCGAAGGGACTCGGGGCGGTGTACAGGAAAATTAAGAACATCTAAAACATAACAATACATACATATTTAAAACCAAATTAAATAGTTAACCCTGTACTAAAATTTTATAAAAAACATTAAAACTATATCCCATTAAAACCTGATTAAAACAATTTAAACTTCAGACTGGGGCGAGGAGCATAAATTAGGCCATAAATTAATGACATTGTGCTTGTTCACGAAGGAAGGAAGGAAGGAAGGAAGGAAGGAAGGAAGGAAGGAAGGAAGGATAATATTTGCCTCCCATGATCGTCTGCAGTCAAAAATTCAAAAAAGAAGAAAACTGTGTGTGTGTCTGTGAATGATTGAAGTGTTACACCAAAACTCCTCAAAACCACTTCTAAAATGGAGGGAAAGAAATAGAAGCAAGTGAATGAATGAATGAAAGAAAGAAAGAAAGAGAAGGAAGAATAAATAAATAAGGAGGGAAGGAAGTTAGGAAGGATAATGTTGGTCTCCCATGATCATCTGCAGTCAAAAATTCATAAAAAGAGAAGAAAACCTTTGTATACATTGGCGAAAAGGCTGAAAGCGAATATTTCTGAGGTAAAGAGAAGAAAACCTTTGTATACATTGGCGAAAAGGCTGAACACGAATATTTCTGAGGTAAAGAGAAGAAAACCTTTGTATACATTGGCGAAAAGGCTGAACACGAATGTTTCTGAGGTAAAGATAATCCTTTGGAAACTCAAGTCATGCTTTGTGTTTATTTTGTCGGCAAACGTTTGGGAGTTTTCAGAGAAAAATTAATCAATCCCATTGTAAATGATAATAAGTCTCTCAAGAGCTCAAAGGTAAAAATCCTGATTCTGGGCAAACAACTGTGTTTAAATGAAAGAGACGCCAAATGGTGCTAATTAGGAAAGACAGAAGGTAAAGCAATTGAGGGCTTGTTTAATTTGAAGCACATCGCTTGGAGTAGAATGATTATCCTATTATATCAATAGAATAGTGTGTGTGTGTGTGTGTGTGTGTGTGTGTGTGTGTGTGTGTGTGCTGCTTCCGCCGCCCTGGGTCCGTTTGGAGAAGGGCGGGGTATAAATTTAATAAAATAAATAAATAAATAAATTCTACTATACATCAGCACTAAAAATCAAGAGGTAAATATTTTTCATTTCCTTACCCTTCTGCAAGAGAAAAATACCATATTTTTCGGAGTATAAGATGCACTGGAGTATAAGACACACCAAGGTTTTGAAGAGGCAATTTAAAAAAAAAAAGGTTTTGCACTCTGCAAACCTCCCAAAAATGTCCTGTTTTTTGCAAAAATGGCCCACTCCGCCCCCCCAACAGGGCCTGAATAGCCTTTAGGAGGCTTATAGAGTGCTACTGGGGGATGGAAGGGCCAAAAAACGAGCAAAAACAGCCCATTCGTTTGCAAAAACAGGTCCATTTTTTGTCAAAAAAAAAGAGGTATGCATAGCCTTCAGGAGGCTTATAGAGTGCTCCTGGGGGTTGGGGGGGGGATAATAGAGCAAAAAACAGCCCTTTTTTTGCTCATTTCTGCCCTCCCCAGCCCCCAGGAGCACTCTGAGAGCCTCCTAAAGGCTCTCCATTGCCATTTTGGTAAAGGGAGCAGGGTTTCAGGAGGCATAAAATGCTGAATTCAGTGTATAAGATGCACCCAGAATTTTCAGCCTCTTTTTTGAAGGAAAAAGGTGCATCTTATATTCTGAAAAATATGGTAGCTTATTCTCTACTTGACCCAAGACTTGGCAATCATGGATCCAGAGCTGGAAACTTTGTAGAGATGATAACAAAATCAGTCAGTCAGCAGGAAACATTTAGTTAACATCCATATCTTCAAACGTTTACAGGGCTGGTAGGTGAAATTCCAGTATGGTCCTGGAAGAGCCAAGAATGAAAGATTTTTTCTTCCTCTTCCCTATATTATCTCGCTGGGTGCATTCATGCCAGTGGTGGTATTCAGCTGGTTTGGCCCGGTTTGGGCGAACTGCTAGTGGCTTGCTGGTCTGGGTCACTGGAACGCATGTCTGGCACATGTGCGAGCGAAGCGGCAGTAATGCCAGCGGCAAGACACACACAAATAGTTTTCATCCCTAAGGTAGAACTAGAACTCACAGTCTCATGGAGATTAGCTCAAAGTCACCCAACTGATTTTCATGTGGGACTAGAACTCATCGTCTCCTAGTGATTGGCCCAAAATCACCCAATGGCTTTCACCCCTAAGGTGGAACTAGAACTCACAGTCTTTTGGTGATTGGCCCAAAATCACCCAATGGCTTTCACCCCTAAGGTGGAACTAGAACTCACAGTCTTTTGGTGATTGGCCCAAAATCACCCAATGGCTTTCAACCCTAAGGTGGAACTAGAACTCACAGTCTTTTGGTGATTGGCCCAAAATCACCCAATGGCTTTTACCCCTAAGGTGGAACTAGAACTCACAGTCTCCTGGTGATTGGCCCAAAGTCACCCAGATGGTTTCCATCCCTAAGGTGGAACTAGAACTCACAGTCTCATGGAGATTGGCTCAAAGTCACCCAGATGGCTTTCACCCCTAAGGTGGAACTAGAGCTCACAGTCTCATGGAGATTAGCTCCAAGTCACCCAGCTTATTTTCATGCCTAAAGTGGGACTAGAATTCACCGTCTCCTGATATCTAATTGTGCTTTCACCATTATACCACATTGGCTCAGTTAGTGGCCTTTCTGGCCAGTTTCTGGCAAAAACTACCCATAAGAGTTTCTTAATGACCACTATGTTCACCTAAACACTGCCATGTTCACTTAACAACTGTGGCATAACAAGAATCACAATAAAATTAGGTCCGGCAACATGACTTGATGTATGACAGTCTTAACTGATGATGGAATCTTCGGATCCCTTCATGGTCATAAGACAAGGACTCCCTGTATTGCTATGACACCAAGGGAAATTGAACTCCTTAGAAATTTTTAAAAAGCTCATTCATTTTTTGATGCAGAGAGAGGGGGATAAAAATCTAGTTCTTTAAAAAGAGATTGAACTGCCATTTGTCTGAAATGGTATAGGGCCTCCCGCTTGAGCAGGGGGTTGGACTAGATGACCTCCAAGGCCCCTTCCAACTCTGTTATTCTGTTATGATACAGGCTTATTCAATCAACGTTCCATTTGAGTTACAGTAGATGTGCAAGTTTGCTAATGCGGCATTACAGAGACCATGGTGGCTTATGCACCATAAAATTTAAATGACATATCACAAATTTGGAATTCATCATTATAGGAGGAACTTTGTTTCAGACATGGCAAACAGCCGAGAAGATAATTATTCAATATTAGAAATAGAGTAATTTTGAATTTACAACATTAGATTATAGATACACGTTCATTTTTCATTTATGAGCTGACACTCTGGCAGTAGAAAGATTGATGGCTATTATTTTGCATGGTCAAGGTTTAATGAGCTACTTAATAATTCATCTGAAATGTATATTTGTAAGGAATATAATAGAATATATTTTCTTTCTGGGGTTCCTTCCCCCCCTGTTCTTTCTTTTGCCTCTTCGTATATAAAGGGGGAAAAGTTTTTCAGAGACGTGTAAGAGTATTGTTCCATAAATATACTGATTTTTCAGGATTTTTTCTTCTCAAATAAATGTAGCTTTTGCTATAGCAAAGATGCAGTTCATTTCAAAAGCCGAGTTATTTATTTATTCAATGTAGAGGGTTGCCCCTTTGCCCACTCTGGAGGGCTAAGAGAAAGACAAATCAACGTGGTTGGTCTTATTTCTCCTACATCCGAATGCTTTAATTCTCCTTGGGTTTTGCCAACTCTTCTGTGACCAAAGGCATTAGGGAGAGAAAAAAAAGGAGAGACAAAGAGAGAGGAAGGGGTGAGTTGGGAGACAAGTAGAAGGAGAGGAAGAAAGAGGGGGGAGGGAGGGAAGGAGGAAGAGTCAGAGAGAGAGAGAGAGAAAGGGAGGTTGAAAAGGAGAGAGACAGGAAAGGAGAGAAAGAAAAACAAGAGAGATGGAGGAGAGAAAGAGAGAGAAAGGGAGGGGGAAGAGTGAGTGAAAGAGAGGGGGAGAGAGGAGGGAAGGAGAAGAGAGAAGGAGAGCAAGAGAGGGAGAAGAAAGAAAGAAAGAAAGAAAGAAAGAAAGAAAGAAAGAAAGAAAGAAGAGAGAGAAATAGAATAAAGAGGGAGGGAGACTGAGAGAGGAGAGAATAGGGAAGGGGGAGAGAGGAAAGTGATAGGGAGAGGGAGGGGAAAAGAGAGAGAGAGAAGCAAGAGAAATGGGGAGAGAAAGAGAAAGAGAGGAAGAGAGACAGAGAAAGACACAGGGAAAGGGGGAGAAGATGGAGAGAGAAGGAGAGGGAGGGAAAGAGATACAGAGATAGAGGAGAAAGAGGGGGAGGGAGGAGAAAAGAAGGAGAGGAAGAAAGAGGGGGAGCAGGAGAAAGAGGGGCAGAGAGAAAGGGAGGGAAAGAGAGTCAGAGAAAGAGAAGGGGGAGGGAGAGAGGAAGAAGAAGAGGGAGGGAGTTAGAAAGGGGGAGCGAGAGAAGATAGACAGGGAGAGATAGAGAATACGAGAAAGAGAGAGGGAGGAAGAGAGACACAGAGAAAGGAAGAGAAAGAGGGAGTGAGAGGGAAAGATGGAGAGAGAAGGAGAGGGAGGGAGCGGGAGAAGAAAGAGAGAAGGAGAAAGGAGAGAGAGACAGAGATAGAATAGAAAGGGGGAGGGAGGAGAGAAGAGTGAGAAAGAGGGGAAGGGGAGAGGGAAAAAGAGAGGCAGAGAGGAAGGGAGAGAAAGAGTGAGGCAGAAAAAGAGAAGGGGGAAGGAGAGAGGAAGAGGGAGGGAGGAAGTTAGAGAGGGAGACAGAGAGATAGGGTGTGAGAGAGACAGAGAGTCAGGGAGGGAAGAAAGGAAAGACAATGAGAGAGAGAGAGAGACAGAGAGAAGGCTCAATGCTCCAAATTCATTAACAAACATAGATCAATAGCATTAGACGGTTCAAAGTGACCTGCAAAGAAGGAAAGAAAGAAAAGGAAGGAAGGAGAAAGAGAGAGAGAGAGAGAGAAAGAAATAAAGAAATAAAGAAAGAAAAGAAAGGAAGGAAGAAGAGAAAGAAAGAGAAAGAAAGAAAGCAGTTTTACTGTATAAATCTACACAGAAAGGATCAAGGAAAATTTGCACTAAAGATAGCAACTCAAGGGATTCAGTTCCTCTCAAATGTTTATTTAGGCTGCTTGTTTACTCTTTGAATATCTTCTGAAAATCAAATTAATGATTTTCCAAACACCAGATGAATTTGCACAGCAAGAATTGAAAAACAGTGTGGGAAGGAAGGAAGGAAAAGAAAGAAAGAAAGAAAAGGAAGGAAGGAAGGAGAAAGAAAGAGAGAAAGAAAGAAAGGAAAGGAAGGAAGGAGGGAGAGAGCGAGAGAGAGAGAGAGAGCAGTTTTACTGTATAAATCTACAGAGAAAGGATCAAGGAAAATTTGCACTAAAGATAGCAACTCAAGGAATTCAGTTCCTCTCAAATGTTTATTTAGGCTGCTTGTTTACTCTTTGAATATCGTCTGAAGATCAAATTAATGATCTTCAAAACACCAGATGAATTTGCGCAGCAAGAGTTGAAAAACAACCAGGGAAGGAAGGAAGGAAGGAAGGGGGAAGGGAAAAAAGAAAGGGAGAGAAAGTAAGCAAGAAAGAAAGAAAAGAAAGGAAAGAAGGAAGAGAAAGGAAGGAAGGAAAAGAAAGGAAGGAGAGAAAGAAAGAAAGAAATAAAAAAGAAAGAAAATTAGTTAATGTTAATGTGCAGAACATTAACTTCTGAATGCATCCTTTAGAACTGATAGGTCAGCAGGATCTGGAGCAAGTGACAAGAACTCACCCCAATCTACAGCAGCACGGGGGTCTCCAACGCAGGCTTGCGGCTTGTCTACCCAGCAAGCTAACCATGGGAGCCCCCGTGCTCCTGTATTCTATCATTTCCTTGCAAGAATACTAGCTTACAGCTAAATATTGAACATTACAGGATCCTGGGGCTTTTGGCTTCCCACACTTGAACTGTTTCACCAAAGGCTGACTTCTTTTGTCTGAAGGCTTTCGAAATATTGAAGGACTTGAACACCACGGGGGCACCCTCCTCTCTCTCTTCCTAGCCTTGAAAAGTTTCTCTTGACCCAAAAGCAAAGTTCCAAAGTCTTAGCAGACTGCTCTCCAATAATAAGTGGATTGGATGTTAGTCTACATCAGTTGTGGCTAACCTTCTTGCCGTCCTGTGACGAAAGCCTGTGTGCACACGGACCCAGCATGCAAGGCGGCGCAACCTCCCCACGCACCCCGCCCTGGCACATGCGTGCGTGATACCCCTAGGCTCTCCCGCCCTCGTGCATGCATGTGCGACCTCCCCAGGCCCTGTTTTGGGCCTAGTAGGCCTCCCTGCAGCCTCCTGGGAGCAAAACCGGGCCATGGGAGGGGGGGCGCTGCACTTCCCCATGCCCCATTTTGGGCCTAGGCCTCCCTGTAACCCAGTGGTGGCATTCAAATGATTTAACAACTGGTTCTCTGCCCTAATGATCAGCTGGGTAGGTGGGGCTTGGTGGTCATGTGGCCATCTGGGTGTGGCTAACTCCACGTCACTCAGGTCGATGGGCGTTTCATCTTAGCTGTTACAATGGAATAAGGGTTAACCGGAGAGGCAGTTTCTGTAAGGAGGGTAAAATAAAGATGAGGCTAGAAACAGCACCAGAATGTTTCCTTCCTGCCTCCCTTACAGGATTAGCCCTGTAAATGGAAGAAAACAAAATGAGATTTCTTCCCACAACCGGTTCTCCAAACTGCTTAGAAAGTTAACAACCGGTTCTCCCGAATGGGTGCGAACCGGCTGAATCCCGCCACTGCTGTAGCCTCTTGGGAGCAAAAATGGGAGCATGCATGGTGCAGTTGAGCTGGGGCGACGTCTCGCGTGCCCGCAGAGAGGGCTCTGTGTGCCACCTGTGGCTCGCGTGCCGTAGATTCTCCATCACAGGTCTACATGAATGATTTTGAGGGGTTGCCACACAGAAGAGGAGATCAGCCTATTTTCCAAAGCACCAGAAGGCAAGACTGTCAGCTGTTGTGCAGCACATCCGTCCAGCACACAAGCAAATGAACTTCAGCAGGATCCAGCTATATACAAGAAACTCCTTTGTATACAACACCATGCAGCAGAAGTCAGCATACAAAATCAGGAACAGAGAAGCAATATTCATAGAAGCAAGCCGTTACAGAGTAGGGAGAGATACAGAGGCCTACCGTATTTTTCAGAGTATAAGACGCATCTTTTTCCCACCCAAAAAGAGGGTGGAAATTTGGGTGCGTCTTATATACCGAATGTAGCCCTACCCACCCCCACCAGAGGCCAAAAATGCAAGGCACGGAGGCAGCGATGGTCTGTGGCAACCCCTGAAGCCCGGAACAGCTGATTGGGGGTATTTCAGCAGTCCAATCCACCTGCCAATCAGCTGTGCCGAATCAGGCTACAATAAGTGCTGAAGCTGGCTGGTGAGAGTTTGCAGCAGCAATCACATTCAGAAAGCACAGTAACTGATTCAGCAGGATACAAAATAATAATAATAATAATAATATATAATATATTACCAAAAGCAGGTTTTCCAAGGTAGCAGTTAATACAAACAAAACACAAGCAGTTTCACTTTCAGTTCTCGGCTAAGCCAGGCTCCTTCCTGTCTCCTTGTTGCTCACACAGCAAATTTCAGAGTCCAAATAGCCCTCATTGGCTGACTTAGTTGCTATGCCTATTCATTGGCTGACCTTGTTACCATGTGTCAGCTGAATACCATGGATGCTGGTAGGCAGAGGCAGAAGTTTTTTTCCCTTCTTATTCCCCCCCCCCCCAAAAAAAACCCCTAAGGTGCACCTTATACTCTGGAGCATCTTATACGCCGAAAAATATGGTATATTGTACAGATGCTGCAAAGTTACAGATGCCAAACCAACTCTTATATAGAGTTCAGCAAGTCTAAGCCACGCCCAGTCTCCAAACTGTCTCTTATGGCCCCATACAAACAAGTACTATGTTTCAGTTTCCAAACAGTCCCCATTGGCTGACCTGTTACCATGTCTATTCCAGTCTATGAACATTCATACTCTTGATAAAGACAAGAAACGATGGATGGAAACTAATCAAGGAGAGAAGCAACCTGGAATTAAGGAGAAGCTTTCTAACAGTGAGGACAATTAACCAGTGGAATGGCTTGCCTTCAGAAGTTGTGGGTGCTGTAACACTGGAGATTTTAAAGAAAAGACTGGACAGCCCATTGTCTGAAATGGGCTGCCTATGGTCTTTCGGGCGCACTTCAAAGTGCTGATCATCATCTTCAAAGCGCTCCATGGCACGGGTCCTAGTTATTTGCGAGACCACCTCCTACCCCATACATCCTTCCGGCCGATCCGCTCCCACAGAGAGGGTCTGCTCCGGGTGCCAACGTCCGGGCAATGCCTGCTCGCGATGCCCAGAGGAAGGGCCTTCTCTGTGGTGGGCCCTGTGCTCTGGAACGATCTGCCCCCCGATCTTAGGACTATCACAGACCTCCGCCTCTTCCATCAACAATTAAAAACACACTTTTTTCGCTTAGCTGGCCTGGCCTAATCTTCTGAGAACATCGATTGGTTTTTTAAATTGAATTAGATTTTATTGGGGTTTTAATTGGTTTTAGCACAGGTGGGGTTAATTTAATAAGTTTGTAATATTTATGATATATTTATTACCAGTTTTTATGTATATGCGTGGTTTTATTTTCCTACGCACCACCCCGAGTCCCTTTTTGGGAGAATGGGGCGGTATACAAATTTAATAAAATGAAATGAAAATGAAATGAATGAAATGCTATAGAATCTCCTGCTAGAGCAGGGGGCTGGACTAGAAGACCTTCAAAATCCCTTTCCCGCTCTATTCTGATTGAATTGAATCACAGTGCTGTTTAAAAGGCAAAGTGCCACTATCTTTGGGGCACATTTATAGCTGAAATCCTCATGGGCTATTTACATATATTGATCGATCTGGAAAAGAGTTCTTAAACACTCAATGATTTAATAGAGCTTAGCAGCACCCAAAGGATTCTACGGTATCCTTTTACTCATTAATCCATGTTACTCTACATCTGCATAGCATCGTAGAGAGTCTTAACAGTTTTTAAGCAGGCACCATAAACCATGCGATCGCGCAAATGTGCTCCATAGCTTGGAAATTTATTTCGGAATACGGAATAACAGATTTGGAAAAGATCTTGGAGGTCTTCTAGTCCAACTTCCTGCTCGAGTAGGACCATTCTGGAGCAATGGCTGCCCAACATCTTCCGCTACCGGTTTCGTCAGAACCGGTCGGGACCGGCTGAATACCACCTCTGCACTGAGTTCAATTCCATCCAGGATTTCATCTTGCCATTCTCTCCCAATGCTGGCTTTAGTCACCTGTGGTTAAATTGCAGGTTGTTCTCAATTTAATTGTAAATAAAATAATACAATAATCCAATAGCAGCGTTGGAAGGGACCTTTGAGGTCTTTTAGTCCAACCCCCTGCCTAGGCAGGAACCTTATACCATTTCAGACAAATGGCTGTCTAACATCTTCTTAAAGACTTCCAGTGTTGGGGCATTCACAACTTCTGGAGGCAAGCTGTTCCACTGGTTAATCGTTCTGTGAGGACATTTCTCCTCAGTTCTAAGTTGCTTCTCTGCTTGATGAGTTTCCACCCATTGCTTCTTGTTCTGCCCTCAGGTGCTTTGGAGAATAGCTTGACTTCCTCTTCTTTGGGGCAACCCCTGAGATATTGGAAGACTGCTATCATGTCTCCCCTCGTCCTTCTTTTTATTAAACTAGACATACCCAGTTCCTGCAACCGTTCTTTGTATTTTTTAGCCTTCAGTCCCCTAAATCCTCTTTGTTGCTCTTCTCTGCACTCTTTCTAGAGTCTCCACATCTTTTTTTACATCGTGGCGACCAAAACTGGATGCCGTATTCCAAGTGTGGCCTTCCCAAGTCCTTATAAAGTGGTATTAACACTTCGTGTGATCTTGATTCTCTTCCTCTCTTGATGCAGTCTAGAACTGGGTTGGCTTGTTTGACACTCTCCAGATTTTATTGAAGGAGGGGGGGCTCATCCAGGATCCAAGACTCAGTTGAGCCCCAAATTTACATTGCTAGCAGGACAGCTAAGTAAGCATTGCTCATTTTATGACCTTTCTTGCCACCGTTGTTAAGAGAATCGTTGCCGTTGTTAAAGTAGTAACACAGTTGTTAAGTGAATCTGCTCCCGCCCATTGACTTGGCTCATCAGCAGGTCGCAAAAGAGGATCACATGATCCCGGGTCACGGCGACCATCATAAATAGGAGTCGGTTGACAAGCATCTAAATTTTGGATCTCAGTTCAGCTCACCTTTTCAATTAAAAAACAAAGAAACAAATATTCTAGATTCTGGGCCTTTTATTTTCTTTTTGCAGAAACGTTCTTAGGCATGATCGTTAATCATGGGCACACATATGGAACCAGAGGTGGTACTCAGGGGTTGCCCCAAAGAAGAGGGAGTCAAACTATTCTCCAAGGCATCTGAGGGTAGAACAAGAAGCGATGGGTGGAAACTAATCAAGGAGAGAAGCAACTTAGAACTGAGGAGGAATTTCCTGACAGTTAGAACAATTAATCAGTGGAACAGAAGTTGCCTCCAGAAGTTGTGAATGCCCCAACACTGCAAGTCTTTAAGAAGATGTTGGATAGCCATTTGTCTGAAATGGTATAGGGTTTCCTGCCTGGGCAGGGGGTTGGACTAGAAGACCTCCAAGGTCCCTTCCAACTCTGCTACTGTATTGTGTTGAGAGAAGATGAGAATAGAGAAGAGAAGAGAAGGGAGAAGAGAAGGGAAGAGAAGAACAGAGAATAGAGAAAAGAAGAGAAGAAAGAAGAGAAGAGAAGAGAAGAGGACTGAAAGTCTTTAAGAAGATGTTGAATAGCCATTTGTCTGAAATGGTATAAGGTTCCTGCCCACGCAGGGGGTTGGACTAGAAGACCTACAAGGTCCCTTCCAACTCTGCTATTGTATTATTGTATTATCTCTAAAGCGGTTGCCACGAAAATAAACAGAGGGAGCCCTTGATGAGAAATTTGCGAGGCTTAGCCAATAAACCTCAACCATTTTTATTACAGTCCAATTTGGACCGAAAATAAAAAGCCGTTAGGGAGAGGAGCAACTCTTCCCATCGGTGAGTGTTGAACAGAAGGCTTCAGCCGTGGTATTTCCCCGGAAGGTACAGTAAAAGCACGGTCAAATTGTTTGTAGAGATTTGCAAGGGGAGTCAGAAATTGTTGGCTTGGAAAATGCACGTTAAACCCATCCAAATTTAGAAGAGGCCAGATAGAGGCTGCACCAAATGGAAGTCAGATGTTGTATTACTTACGGAAAGAAGCATTTGCAGCTCAGGGGTCGAACTGTGGGGTCCTTGGTGCTCTCTAAGCCTGGTTGTTTTCTTGTGGATGTTTTATCATCAAACTAAGTAACATCATCAGTGCTAGAGGGGATGGGGTTTGCTCTCTGTTTATATATCAGTGTCCTGTCCTCTACCATCCTCTGGAGTCCATTTAAGCTCACGCCGGCTGCTTCAGTGACTCCATCCAGCCATCTTCTTCTCTGCCGTCCCCTTCTTCTTCTTTTGCCCTCCATCGTTCCCAGCATGAGGCTGTTCTCCAGGGAGTCCTTCTTCCTTCTCATCAGGTGGCCAAAGTATTTGAGTTTCCTCTTCAGGATCTGGTCTTCTAAAGAGCAGTCAGGGTGGATCTCCTCTAGGACTGACCGGTTGGATGGCCTTGCAGTCCAAGGGACTCATGATAGATAGATAGATAGATAGATAGATAGATAGATAGATAGATAGATAGATAGATAGATAGATAGATAGATGTCCCCTCCTTCTTCTTTTGCCCTCCACCGTTCCCAGCATGAGGCGCTTCTCCAGGGGGTCCTTCTTCCTTCTCCTTAGGTGGCCAAAGTCTTTGAGTTTCCTCTTCAGGATCTGGCCTTCTAAAGAGCAGTCAGGGTGGATCTCCTCTAGAACTGACCGGTTGGATGGCCTTGCAGTCTAAGGGCCTCAATGCAGGAGTCTTCTTCTCCAGCACCAGAGTTCAAAGGTCTCCATTCTTTGGCGCTCAGCCTTCCTGATGGTCCAACCTTCACAGCCATCCATTGCAACTGGGAAAACCATCGCCTTGTGTATACGCACTTTGGTTGGCAGGGGGATATCTCTGTTTTAAGATTACCCTACTAGCAATAAAATTATTTTCAGAAATCCAAGTGGCTCTTATTTTCAAGTATCCTAGTCTCACAATGCTTGCCAGTAGATAGTAGGAGTTCAGGTCTGACCGGCTCAAGATTGACTCAGGTGGGTAAAATGAGGACCCAGATTGTTGGGGGCAAGAGGCTGACTCTGTAAACCACTAGGGCTATAAAGCACTATGAAGTGGTATATAAGTCCAAGTGCTATTGCTATTGCTCTATCTTCCTTCTCTCTCTCTCTCTCTCTCTCTCCCTCCCTCCCTCCCTCCCTCCCTCCCTCTTTCTTTCTTTCTTTCTTTCTTTCTTTCTTTCTTTCTTTCTTTCTTTCTTTCTTTCTTTCACCACTTGTTCTATATCTGATGGTGCAGTGGTTAGAATGCAGCATTTTAGGTTGACTCTGCTCACAGTCAGGAGTTCGATCCTGACTGGCTCAAGATTGACTCAGCCTTCCATCTTTCTGAAGTCAACAAAATGAGGATCCAGATTGTTAGGGGCAATATGCTGACGTTGTAAACCACCCATAAATCAGCAGTATCTAAGTGCTACTAAGATAAAGGCAAAGGTTCCCCTCCCACATATGTGCTAGTTGTTCCTGACTCTAGGGGGCGGTGCTGCATCAACAGAGGGATAGAATCAAGATCACGAGAAGTGTTAATATCACTTTATAAGGCCTTGGGAAGGCGACACCTGGAATACTGCATTCAGTTTTGGTCACCACGATGTAGAAAAGATGTGGAGACTCTAGAAAGAGTTCAGAGAAGAGCAACCAAGAGGATTAGGGGACTGGAGACTAAAACATATGAAGAACGGTTGCAGGAACTGGGTATGTCTAGTTTGATGAAGAGAAGGACTAGGGGAGACATAATAGCAGTTTTCCAATATTTCAGGGGTTGCCACAAAGAAGAGGGAGTCAAGCTATTCTCCAAGGCACCTGAGGGCAGGACAAAACTAGAAAACGAGGAGAAATTTCCTGACAGTGAAAACAATTTATCAGTGGAACAGAAGTTGCCTCCAGAAGTTGTGAATGCTCCAACACTGGAAGTTTTTAAGAAGATGTTGGATAGCTATTTGTCTGAAGTGGTGTAAGGTTTTTGCCTGCCTAAGCAGGGGGTTGGACTAGAAGACCTCCAAGGTCCCTTCCAACTGTGTTATTCTATTCTATTCTATTCTATTCTATTCTATTCTATTCTATTCTACTCTACTCTACTCTACTCTACTCTACTCTACTCTATTCTATTCTATTCCTATTCCTATTCCTATTCCTATTCCTATTCCTATTCCTATTCCTATTCCTATTCCTATTTCTTATTCTATCCTATTCTAACACTTCGGTACAAGTTCTAACCAGAAACACTCTGAACAAATGAAATTAATGGTGACTTATGTTCTTTGCGATTGTGGTGACATGCAGACAGCAACACATACAGTATGTACACCTGTCTTTTACGTCCAGTGTATACTTGAGGATCTCATGGCAGTGTGACAAAACACAATTAATGTTGCTAGTTTCTGGGCAAGATTTGTATATATTTTAACCTTGTATTTTATAATTTCAATTTTATGTCATATAGTATGCCTTGTTTCAATCAATACATCAGAATAGAGCTAGAAGGGAGCTAATTTAAATAAATAAATTTTGTTAGACTGTCACATTTGGTCCTCCTTCTTCCTCTTCCCCCATCCTCCTCCTCCTCTTCCTCCTCCTCTTCTTCTTCCTCCTCCTCTCTTCCTCTTCTTCCTCCTCCTCTTCTTCTCCTCTCTTCCTCTTCCTCCTCCTCTTCTTCCTCCTCTCTTCCTCTTCCTCCTCCTCTTCTTCCTCTCTTCTTCCTCCTCTTCCTCTTCTTCTCCTCCTCTCTTCCTCTTCTTCCTCCTCCTCCCTCCTCTTCTTCCTCTTCTTCTTCCTCCTCCTCCTCATCTTGTTCCTCCTCCTCTTCTTCCTCTTCTTCTTCCTCCTCCTCTTCTTCCTCCTCCTCTTCTTCCTCTTCCTCCTCCTCCTCCTCTTCTTCCTCCTCCTCTTCTTCCTCTTCCTCTTCTTCCTCCTCCTCTTCTTCCTCTTCCTCTTCCTCCTCCTCCTCTTCTTCCTCCTCTCTTCCTCTTCCTCCTCCTCTTCTTCCTCTTCTTCTTCCTCCTCCCCCTCTTCTTCTCCTCTTCCTCTCTTCCTCTTCTTCCTCCTCCTCCTCCTCTTCTTCCTCTTCTTCTTCCTCCTCCTCCTTCTCATCTTGTTCCTCCTCCTCTTCTTCCTCTTCTTCTTCCTCCTTCTCTTCTTCCTCTTCTTCTTCCTCCTCCTCTTCTTCCTCCTCCTCTTCTTCCTCTTCCTCCTCCTCCTCCTCGTCTTCCTCCTCCTCTTCTTCCTCTTCTTCTTCTTCCTCCTCCTCCTCTTCCTCTTCCTCTTCCTCCTCCTCCTCTTCTTCCTCCTCTCTTCCTCTTCCTCCTCCTCTTCTTCCTCTTCTTCTTCCTCCTCCCCCTCTTCTTCTCCTCTTCCTCTCTTCCTCCTCCTCCTCTTCTTCCTCTTCTTCTTCTTCCTCCTCCTCCTCATCTTGTTCCTCCTCCTCTTCTTCCTCTTCTTCTTCCTCCTCCTCTTCTTCCTCTTCTTCTTCCTCCTCCTCTTCTTCCTCCTCATCTTGTTCCTCCTCCTCTTCTTCCTCTTCTTCTTCCTCCTCCTCTTCTTCCTCTTCTTCTTCCTCCTCCTCTTCTTCCTCCTCCTCTTCTTCCTCCTCCTCCTCCTCCTCCTCCTCCTCCTCTTCTTCCTCCTCCTCTTCTTCCTCTTCTTTTTCCTCCTCCTCTTCTTCCTCTTCTTCCTCCTCCCCCTCTTCTTCTCCTCTTCCTCTCTTCCTCTTCTTCCTCCTCCTCCTCCTCTTCTTCCTCTTCTTCTTCCTCCTCCTCCTCATCTTCATCATCTCTTTCACTGAATAGCTATGCAGAACCGATCTTGCTGATCTTAATAAGAAATCCATCTTTGCGTAAAGATGAAAATGCATGAAAACGAATTTCACCTGCCTGTGAACTGTTTTTACTCTTTTTTTAATACTTTTTTTTTTTTAAAGCCGCCTAATAAATTCCCATGGAGAGGCTGAGAGTGGAATTAGCAAAAGCTAATGAGTGAGTCTGGCGAAGAAACAGTTTCATCTGACTCTTAAAAACTGGAGAACTGTGTCAAAAAAAGAAAATAAAATCAGTGAAAGCACTTTGGAGGTCTCGCTTCGCTGGGACTTTTAACCGTCCTATCTTTGCGCACTGAATCTTAAGCTAATCGCAGCTTGAGTTTTATGGAGTTGATCTGTCTAAATCTCCCATTTAGGGGAGCAGGACTTGAAAGATAGCAGATAAATCACCGGAGAGATTGATCCTCGGGCAAACTATCAGATACTCCAAAGGAGACTGGGGATTGTAACTAGGGCTTCATGGGACGGTTCGTTTCTCTTTAATTCTCCCGTGCAGAGTTTCATTACTGCAGCTCACATTAGAGGCAGGTAACCCTTTTGATCTGCTATTCCGTGCGGATCTGGATGGGGAGGAACAGGCTCAGGCTCAACCCCTCCAAGACCGAATGGCTGTGGTTCCAGGCGTCCTGTTACAGTCAGCTGGTTCCATCGCTGGCTATGGGGGGGGGGGGGACCTTAGCCCCCACAGGAAGGTTCACAACTTGGGTGTCCTCCTGGATGCACGGCTGTCCTTGGAAGATAATACATCCCTTCGTCCGATCCGCTCCCACAGAGAGGGTCTTCTTCGGGTGCTGTCGGCGGGGCAATGCCGGTTGGCGACACCCAGGGGAAGGGCCTTCTCTGTGGCGGGCCCGGCCCTCTGGAACGACCTACCCCCCGACCTTCGCACTATCTCGGACCTCCGCCTCTTCCGCCAACGTCTTAAGACGTATTTATTCCAACAAGCCGGCCTAGGATAGCTCCCCATTTCTGACTTTTTAAAAATAAATAATTTATAATTTGTTTTAACATGGGTTTTAGCACGGGTTTATTAACTTAATATATTTTAATTGATATTTATTGTATTTTGTGGTTTTAAATAATGCCTGTGCGCCACCCTGGGTCCTAACAAGGAGAAGGGCGGGGTATAAATTTAATAAAATAAAATAAAATATGACGGCTGTCGCCAGGGGGGCTTTTTCTCAGGTTCCTCTCTATATGGGAGCGTACTGGCCGCTGGGAGGGTCTTGGTGGGAGAAGGCAATCTCGTAAGTACCCAGGTCCTAAGCCATGGAGGGCTTTAAAGATAGTAACCAACACCTTGAATCGCACCCGGAAAACCACCGGAAGCCAGTGCAGCTTGCGCAGGAGGGGTGTTACATGGGAGCATCACGTCGTTCCCATAATTACCCGTGCGGCCGCATTCTGGACTAGTTGAAGCCTCCGTGTGCTCTTCAAGGGGAGCCCCATGTAGAGAGCATTGCAGTAGTCCAGACGGGAAGAGATGAGGGCGTGAGTGACTGTACATAGGGCATCCCGAATTCCATTTGAATTCACTTCAAATTGTCCAGTGGGACATCTCGCCCTCTCTCTCTCTCTTTTTAAAAAATAATTTTATTGTAAACTAGTAACAGGAAAAAAACCAGAAATTGACAAGACAAAACTACATAGATATAACTGGGAGTAACTCACCCCCTATATGTGTACAGTTACCAGGTAACATCATATACCATCTTACTACATTTCCAGTTATTCTAGCTATTTCTATTTGTCTATATCTTACATTTATCAATTCTCCATAACTGCCACTGCTCCATACATTCATTTTATTTACTATCTACATATCTACATTGTATATCCTTCCCTATCGCTCATCCCGTAATCTCTTTACCTCCATCCATTCGTACCATTTTTCCCAACTTTGATAAAATATTGTTTCCTGTCTGTCTTTAAGGATATATGTTACTGTCGCATTCAGCACACCAGAAGATTTTGTTGATAATTAGTTGGTCTGATGGTAGTTCTTTCCCTTTCGAAAACTGTGCGTATACTATTCTGGCTGCAGTGGTCATGTGTGTGAAAAGATACCAGTTTATCTTCCTTATGCCTCCGGGGTTTATCCCCAATAAATAAGCCTCTGGTTTAAATTGAAAGGTGGTTCCTGTAATCTCCGTAAGCCAATCTTTTATCCTACCCCAATATCTTTGGGCTTGTGGACATGTCCACCATTGATGGTAGAATGTGCTTCTGGCTGACTCGCATTTTCATCATTCTTCAGGCGTTCCAGGGAACATCTTTGCGATTCTTGCTGGTGGTATATGCCATCTGTAGAGCATCTTATACATATTTTCTTTAAAAGACAATGCCATCGTTAATTTTACTGTTTTATTCCATATTTCTTGCCATTTTTCAAGATCCAGTGAATACCCGAAATTTCTCCCCCAGGCTATCATCGAGTCTTTGACGACCTGAAGTGAATTCAGATGGAATTCTTTGTCAGGATTTTCACCGATCAAAATCCTGACTTTTAAAGAAATTCTACAAACAGCGGCATTTTGAGAAGAAAATAAAAAAAAAACTTTTCTGGAGAGCCTTTTGGAAAATTTAGTTTGTTGTTTTTTTAGCAGGTGATTCTTTTAACATTGCGTTCTGCCGGTATTTTTCCCTTTGCCATTCGGCTCTATTGAATCAGCCCTCCAAAGTCTGTCCAGACTCATTTTATGCTAATTAGGATCATGATTCCAGCAAGAGGAATCTCTAATCCTTTTAAAACTTGATCCATATTATCTGAGCTTAGACACAGCTGGTTATTATTTGTTACTTCGATGCAAAGGACCCATTTCCATTTTTGGTCCTTTACTTACTTACTCTCTGGATAATTCTGATGCGTTTGGGGTAAAAAAAACAACTCGTTCTTATAGGTCAGAAGAGAAATAAACAGATGACACTACTCCTATTTTTCTCTTTCTCCCATTCCTTGGTAATTGATTTTTTTTTTTTTAATATTCAAGCTTCTTTTTCCTAGTTAAGAGGCACATTTCAATGACAAAGGATGCAAAAGCTTGAGATTGAAAACACTGATAGGGAATTCAGAAGAGAGATTGGAACTATCAATATGGATGCAATAGCAGGATTTTTTCAATGATTGTTATTATTAGAAAAGTGGATTATAGCCGTACCATCTGGAAAACAGCCAACTATATTAAAATGTAAATTTAGCTTCGCCAAAAAATAAATAAACTGAACAGACGCGCTGTGGGATTGTCCCTCCTTATATTTATTTACAAATGGTCAATCCTGGTTTTTCATCATGAAAAGCCATCCCAAAGTGGGATTACAGAAAAGAAGCAAATTTAATTTAGCTCAGTTGAACGATCTTGATATTAAAAGGTCATTTTAGATATGATGTTGGAGGACCTTTGCAATTGTATTCGCTTTTTTGGCTGATGCTGCACACTGCTGGCTCATATTTACCATATTTTTCGGAGTATAAGATGCACCTTTTCCCCCCTAAAAGAGGGTGAAAATGTGGGTACGTCTTATACACCAAATGTAGCCTCGCCCACCCACCGGCCCCAACCCTTTGGCCTCTGCCTCCCAGCAATTTACTTCCTTGCAGTAAATGGGAAAATGCGGCTTGTGGAGGCTGCAATAGGCTATAGCAATCCCTGTAGGCTGAAACAGCTGATGATCGGGAAGGCCAGGCTGAAATTGAAAGTGAAACTTGCTGTTTGCTCCACCAGGCAAATTGCTGGGAGACAGAGGCAGGTTTTTTTCCCCTCCTGAAACAGGCTGTTTGCTGTTTGCTGCAAGGAAGCAAGTCAATAACTATAAATGGCTGAGTACAGTATTAGCAGAATGCCTTAAAAGAGATAAAGAACAGCTCTGGTGGGATATGGACCTGGTCTATAGAATTAACTCAGCATATGCTAGAGTCCACAATGTCCCAAGAGAGGTTCATGTTAAATTTCTCAGGAGATCCATGAGGGATGAGATACTGGGGGCCCAAAGGGGGGAACCTTTAAAGTACCAAGACAAAGAAATAACCATTTTGAAACAAATTCCAAAAAAATATCAGAGAAACAAGAAGGACATATTCCTTCTTGTCTAAGAAATTATATAGTAAAGGAATTTGGTTTAAATGGTTATTTCCAGAGGGAATGCTGATCTTCTGGGAGGGGGGTAGAATTAGAATTAAAACATTAAACAAGGCAGATGCCTTTTTTCAAAAACATTCTTGTTTTTGGGAAAAAATCAACATATGGTTGATACAATGTAAGAACTCTGTTTATGCTTATCCTTTATTTTTAAAATTGTAAACTTTTGAGGTTTGGGAGGGCTACCACTACCGGCATGGGAGCTACCAAAATTTTTTATACACCCTATTCCTTTTTCCATGTATATTTTGAAAACCAATAAAACTTTTTTACAAAAAAAACCCAAACAAACTATAAATGGCTATAGAATGTTCAAATTATTAGACTTTTTTTTTAAAAGACTGCTTTGTTATTGTTCTAGACAGCTTAACAAAATGAAGAAGCTTTTTAAAATAAATGCTCTGAAGAGGCCCCGTGCTATTGTATCTTCTTCTTTTAAATAGTGGACTTCCAGAAATCTGCTGTATGCTTCCAGAAAGCTACATCAATTTTAACAGCATCTGTAGGAGTATAGTCTGAAATGTAACACCACCAACAGTGTATATCTTCTGTACTGTTTGCTGTTTGCTGCAAGGAGGCAAATTGTTGGGAGGCAGAGGCAGATTTCCCCCCAGTGTTTTCCTCACCAAAAGCTAGGGGCGTCTTATACTTTGGAGCGTCTTATACTCTGAAAAATATACTAAGTGATCATCTACTAGGACTCCAAGGTTCCTCTCATAGTTGGAATAGAATAAATAGTGGAATGAGAATAGAATAGAATAGAAAATTCAGAATGGAATGGAATGGAATAGAATGGAATAGAATAGAAAATATGGAGTGGAAATGAATGGAATGGAATAGAATAGAATAGAAAATATAGAATGGAATGGAATAGAATGCAATAGAATAGAATAGAATAGAATAGAATAGAATAGAAAAGAAAATACAGAATGGAATGGAATGGAATAGAATAGAATAGAAAATACAGAATGGCATGGCATGACATGGCATGGCATGGCATGGCATGGCATGGCATGGCATGGCATAGAATAGAATAGAATAGAATAGAATAGAATAGAAAATACAGAATGGCATGGCATGGCATGGCATAGAATAGAATAGAATAGAATAAAATAGAATAGAATAGAAAATACAGAATGGAATGGAATGGAATAGAATAGAGTAGAAAATACAGAATGGAATGGAATGGAATAGAATAGAATAGAAAATACAGAATGGCATGGCATGGCATGGCATGACATGGCATGGCATGGCATGGCATAGAATAGAATAGAATAGAATAGAAAATACAGAATGGCATGGCATGGCATGGCATGGCATAGAATAGAATAGAATAGAATAGAAAATACAGAATGGAATGGAATGGAATAGAATAGAATAGAATAGAATAGAAAATACAGAATGGAATGGAATGGAATGGAATAAAATAGAATAGAATAGAATAGAATAGAAAATACAGAATGGAATGGAATAGAATAGAATAGAAAATACAGAATGGCATGGCATGGCATGGCATGGCATGGCATGGCGTAGAATAGAATAGAATAGAATAGAAAATTCAGAATGGAATGGAATGGAATGGAATGGAATAGAATAGAAAATACATAATGGCATGGCATGGCATGGCATGGCATGGCATGGCATGGCATGGCATGGCATGGCATGGCATGGCATGGCATGGCATGGCATGGCATGGCATGGCATGGCATGGCATGGCATGGCATAGCATAGCATAGCATAGAATAACTGCTATTAAGCCAGTTTAGAATGCAGCTAAATTCTTATTATGCACCCAGCATTCAGAACTTGGACTTCACAATTCAGAACCTTGTCATTCTTATCTCGTTCTCGACATATAAATCTACCGACCGTATATTTCCATGATCATAAAAGCATCCTAGAGCGTATGTCCCGTGTGTATCCCGTTGTCTCCTGAAAAACCAGATGCAAATATATCATAAATGGATGGGATTTTTGCTTCTTCCTGTGCCCTCCTTCCAGGGAGATATTGCTCTCGTAAACTTCAAGTTTCTCAATTTATAGCAAGCCATCTTCCCTTTGATATTTTTACTATTGCCACTAAAAATTGCTACACAGCTTTCCAACACTGGAGCTAGGATGTAAATCATCTGATTTCCCCAACCCCCCTCTACATTTTGCTTCTGCTGAAAACTTCCAGAGTTTCATAGCCACCCGGTTGAAGATTTATCCTTGGGAATTTGAAGAGGCATGGTGGAATTTCAAGGGATTTAATTAAATTCTTATGGGTCCCCCCCCCCCCGCAACTGGATATTTGACACCTCTAAGCCAAAGTTTCTTCTTAGTCTATAAGTTTATAGTTCCTAGAATAAGTCCAATGTTTCCCCAATGTATTGTACATGGCTGAGAGCTGGTCGGGTTTAGTGGTTAATACACTTCAGTAAAAACCAGGAGACTGAGTTCTAGTCCTGCCTTACGCATAAAAGTCAGCTGAGTGACTTTTGGCCAATCACCAAGAGACTGTGAGTTTTAGTCCCACCTTAAGCATGAAAAGCTGAGTGACTTTTGGCCAATCACCAAGAGACTGTGAGTTTTAGTCCCACCTTAGACATGAAAGTCAACTGAGTGACTTTCGGCCAATCATCAAGAGACTGTGGGTTTTAGTCCCACCTTAAGCATGAAAAGCAGCTGAGTGGCTTTTGGCCAATCACTCAGCAGCAGTGACTTTCAGCCGATCATCAAGAGACTGTGAGTTTTAGTCCCGCCTTAGGCATGAAAAGCAGCTGAGTGACTTTCAGTCAATCACCAAGAGACTGTGGGTTTTAGTCCTGCCTTACGCATAAAAGTCAGCTGAGTGACTTTTGGCCAATCACCAAGAGACTGTGAGTTTTAGTCCCACCTTAAGCATGAAAAGCTGAGTGACTTTTGGCCAATCACCAAGAGACTGTGAGTTTTAGTCCCACCTTAGACATGAAAGTCAACTGAGTGACTTTCGGCCAATCATCAAGAGACTGTGGGTTTTAGTCCCACCTTAAGCATGAAAAGCAGCTGAGTGACTTTCAGTCAATCACCAAGAGACTGTGGGTTTTAGTCCTGTCTTAGGCATGAAAGTCAACTGAGTGACTTTCGGCCAATCATCAAGAGACTGTGGGTTTTAGTCCCACCTTAAGCATGAAAAGCAGCTGAGTGACTTTTGGCCAATCACTCAGCAGCAGAGTGACTTTCAGCCAATCACCAAGAGACTGTGGGTTTTAGTCCCACCTTAGGCATGAAAGTCAACTGAGTGACTTTTGGCCAATCATCAAGAGACTGTGGGTTTTAGTCCCACCTTAAGCATGAAAAGCAGCTGAGTGGCTTTTGGCCAATCACTCAGCAGCAAAGTGACTTTCGGCCGATCATCAAGAGACTGTGAGTTTTAGTCCCGCCTTAGGCATGAAAAGCAGCTGAGTGACTTTCAGCCAATCACCAAGAGACGGTGGGTTTTAGTCCCGCCTTAGGCATGAAAGTCAACTGAGTGACCTTTGGCCAATCATCAAGAGACTGTGGGTTTTAGTCCCACCTTAAGCATGAAAAGCAGCAGAGTGACTTTCAGCCAATCACCAAGAGATTGTGAGTTTTAGTCCCTCCTTCGGCATGAAATCACCTGAGTGACTTTTGGCCAATCAATAAGAGACTGTGAGTTTTAGTCCCGCCTTAGGCATGAAAAGCAGCTGAATGACTTGTGGCCTATCACTAAGAAACTGTAAGTTTTAGTCCCGCCTTAGGCATGAAATCACCTGAGTGACTTTTGGCCAATCAACAAGAGACTGTGAGTTTTAGTCACTCCTTAGGCATGAAAGGCAGCTGAGTGACTTGCGGCCAATCACTAAGAGACTGTGAGTTTTAGTCCCGCCTTAGGCATGAAAGTCAACTGAGTGACTTTCAGCCAATCATCAAGAGACTGTGAGTTTTAGTCCCGCCTTAGGCATGAAAGCTGGTTGGCCGACCAATCACAGGAGATGTGATTGACATGAAAGCTAGCTGGGTATTTTGAGGCCAGTCCATCTTTCTCAGTTCAGCCCACCTTGCAGGGTTGTTGTTGTTGTGGGGAAAATAAGAGGAGGAAGGTGTGTTGGAAATGTTTGCCGCCTGGAGTTATTTGTGAAAATAATAAAGGCGGGATACAAATAAATAAATGCAACTGGTCTTTTCCAAACAATGTTTTATTTAAATGCAACCAAGCTAGGAATAATGCCATTATTGAGGCCACTTGGAGATTTGTCTCTCTGGAGTGGCCTCAACGACTCTCTGAAAAGGATGCAAATGACCAGCTGTCTGCAAGGAATATAAATCCTTCCATTTCCCAACACCCAGTCAGAGCTGAAGAAGCTTCTTGGATGAGAAGTGAAATATCTTCAAAGAAAAACAAGAAAGTCCACGCCTCCTGAAAATTCACTTTTTGGGACAACCAGGACCTGGATGATGGAGAATCTCTACAGAGTTTTAGCTATACAATTTGGGATGAACACCTTTTGAATGGTGTGGGAGTAAGGATGGATTTCCAGAGGAAAAAAAATTTGCAGTCTAGACAAACCAGGAGCGCCACACAGGTGACCCTGAGGACACAGATAAAGCTCCAAGTAGCCTCAACGACCTTCTAGAACAGGGTTCTGCAAAACTGGCTTTTTTAAGACTGAGGGATAGAATCTAGATCACGTGAAGTGTTAATGCCACTGTATAGTGCCTTGGTAAGGCCACACTTGGAATACTGCATACAGTTTTGGTCGCCACGATGTAGAAAAGACGTGGAGACTCTGGAAAGAGTGCAGAGAAGAGCAACCAAGATGATTGGGGGACTGGAGACTAAAACATATGAAGAACGGTTGCAAGAACTGGGTATGTCTAGTTTGATGAAGAGAAGGACCAGGGGAGACATGATAGCAGTGTTCCGATATCTCAGAGGGTGCCACAAAGAAGAGGGAGTCAAACTATTCTCCAAGGCACCTGGGGGCAGGACAAGAAGCAACGGGTGGAAACTAATCAAGGAGAGAAGCAACTTAGAACTAAGGAGAAATTTCCTGACAGTGAGAACAATCTGGAACAGCTTGCCTCCAGAAGTTGTGAATGCCCCAACCCTGGAAGTCTTTAAGAAGATGTTGGATAGCCATTTGTCTGAAATGGTATAAGGTTCCTGCCCATGCAGGGGGTTGGACTAGAAGACCTACAAGGTCCCTTCCAACTCTGCTATTGTATTGTATTGTATTGTATTGTATTGTATTGTATTGTATTGTATTGTATTGTATTGTATTGTATTGTATTGTATTGTATTGTATTGATGGACTTCAACTCCCAGAATTCCTCAGCCAGCCTGGCTGGCTGGGGAATTCTGGGAGTTGAAGTCCACCAGTCTTAAAAGAGCCAACTTTGCAGACCCCTGTTCTAGAAGGATGCAAAGGACCAGCGGTCTGCAAGGAATATAAATCCTTCTGTTCTACACCATCCAGTTCAGAGCTGAAGAAGCTTCTTGGATGATGAGAAGTGAAACGTCTTCAAAAGAAAAACAAACAAACAAGGAAGTCCAGTTGCCCCTCAAAGCACTTTTGGGACGAACCAGACCTGGATGATGGAGAATCACCATAGGCTTTGCTGTCCTAGAAAAATTCAGGAGGCTTCTCCAAGCAACACAGCTGAAGTGGGACCGTTTTCTCCCCCCCCCCCCCTATCTTATTTTTTCAAAGATCTAACTTTCACAACGATAGGTACGCGAGCAAGTGAAATTAGAACAGGATGGTTCTCTTTGGAGAGTGTTTTTCTTTTTGTAAAACAATACAATTCTTGATTTTACGCTCGCTGGTCAATATGACAAGCTAAGCTCCGAAGGGTCTTTTAAAGCATGCGTTATCACGTCTTAAAAGGACATTTCAAACAGACCAATGGGCCATCCACAACATATACCAATGAATGTCAGGCTGGCTGGTTCCCAAGGGAAAGCTATAATTATCCAAAGTGAAAGAAGGCAAATAAGAAGATATTGATGGAGCAAGACTTATTGAGTTTTGGCTGCCAACCCGAACTCGGCGAATGGAATTGATTCCCAATGAAGGTTTTTATTCAAAGGCACAATTTAATCTGGGACTCGAACGGTGGAGGAAAGGGCTAAAGGGCGAAGAAACAAGGATTCAACTGTTGGACGAAGAGGGCCGAAAACCTGAATAAGAGGAGAACAGAGTTGGAAGGGACCTTGGAGGTCTTCTAGCCCAACCCCCTGCTTAGGCAGGAACCTCTGTAGCTGGGGTGGCGAACCTATGGCACGGATGACACAGGTGGCATGCAGAGCCCTCTCTGTGGGCATGCGAGCTGTCGACAGCCCTAGCTCAGTTCTACCGTGCATGCACGCACCCTCCCACTGGCCAGCTGATTTTTGGGACTCTACCAAGCATGGTGGGGGATGGGGCGCATGTGGGAGACATGCATGCACATGGCAAGGGAGGGGGGTCACATGTGCATGTGGGGGGTGGATAGGAGTGCAGGGAGTGTAGTGCATGCTCCCCATGGCCTGTTTTTGGTCCCCGGAGGCTGCTGGGAGGCCTACTAGGCCCAAAACAAGGCACGAGGGGAGTGGCGCCTCTCTGTGGTCCGTTTTTGGTCCCAGGAGGCTGCAGGGAGGCCTACTAGGCCCAAAACGGGGCACGATGGGAGCGGAGCCTCCCTGCGGTCTGTTTTTTTGTCCCAGGTGGTTGCTGGGAGGCCTACTAGGCCAAAAATGGGGCACAGGGGGAGCGGCACCTCCCTACAGACCGTTTTTGGTCCCAGGACGCTGCTATTCTTTGCACTCTTTCCAGAATCTCAACATCTTTGAGATTCTGGAAACACCCGTGCCGCCCTGGGTCCTGTTGGAGAAGGGCGGGATATAAATTGAATAAAATAAATAAAATAAATCTTTGTCATATTGTAGTGGCCAAAACCAGATGCAATATTCCAAGTGCAGCCTTATAAAGTGATCCTAACACTTTACGTGATATTGATTCTGTCCCTCTGTTAATGCAGTTCAGGATGGCATTGGCTTTGTTGGCAGCTGCAGCACACAGCTGGCTCATATTTGAGTGACTAGTTTAACAGATTAACAGAGTTGGAAGAGACCTTATAGGTCATCTAGTCCAACCCCCCCCCCCCCCATTCAAATAGGTTCTAGGATTCGAATCCCTATCACAGTGACTGCTATTTAAAAACAGTTAGCGGAGCATGTTCAAACCAGGTTAGGAAGTAGTAGTGATAAGCTCTCAATCATCTATGATACAATACAATACAATACAATACAATAGCAGAGTTGGAAGGGACCTTCTTCTAGTCCAACCCCCTGCGTGGGCAGGAACCTTATACCATTTCAGACAAATGGCTATCTAACATCTTTTTAAAGACTTCCAGGGTTGGGGCATTCACAACTTCTGGAGGCAAGCTGTTCCAGAGGTTAATTGTTCTAACTGTCAGGAAATTTCTCCTTAGTTCTAAGTTGCTTCTCTCCTTGATTAGTTTCCACCCATTGCTTCTTGTCCTGCCCCCAGGTGCCTTGGAGAATAGTTTGACTCCCTCTTCTTTGTGGCACCCTCTGAGATATCGGAACACTGCTATCATGTCTCCCCTGGTCCTTCTCTTCATCAAACTAGACATACCCAGCTCCTGCAACCGTTCTTCATATGTTTTAGTCTCCAGTCCCCTAATCATCTTGATTGCTCTTCTCTGCACTCTTTCCAGAGTCTCCACGTCTTTTCTACATCGTGGCGACCAAAACTATATGCAGTATTCCAAGTGTGGCCTTACCAAGGCACTATACAGTGGCATTAACACTTCACGTGATCTAGATTCTATCCCTCTGTTGATGCAGCCTAGAACTGTGTTGGCTTTTTTGGCAGCTCCTGCACACGCCTGGCTCATATTTAAATGGTTGTCCACTAGGATTCCAAGATCCCTCTCACAGTTGCTACTATTGAGCAAGCTACCACCTATACTGTACCTGTGCAGTATGATGAACAAATATTGTTGAACTTGCTGTGATTTCAACTTTTTTCTCCCTCTCTTCAATCCCTGAGCAGTGCTTGTTTAGAATTTAATCATTACTATTGAGCTGGGAGGTCAATACATCTTTCCCTCTTGACCACAATTTGGTTTGCCCCTTAAGGGGCTCAGTTCTTCATTCAGAATAAACTATTTTGCAAGGGGCCTCACAAGTCGCAATGGAGATGCAATAGGAAATGATTGTTTTTTTAAACCGGACCGCATGCTATCAAATAATGATGAAAATGAACAATAGGGCAATGAATAAAAAATAAAGACCCCAGTGGATGATTGATGGCAGCCTACTCACAGGTTTCCCAGTTGCAATGGATGGCTGGGAAGGTTGGACCATAAGGAAGGCTGAATGCCAAAGAATAGAGGCCTTTGAACTCTGGACTGCTCTGGACTGCAAGGCCATCCAACCAGTCAGTCCTAGAGGAGATCCACCCCGACTGCTCTTTAGAAGGCCAGATCCTGAAGAGGAAACTCAAAGACTTTGGCCACCTAAGGAGAAGGAAGAAGGACTCCCTGGAGAAGAGCCTCATGCTGGGAACGATGGAGGGCAAAAGAAGAAGAAGGTGACATCTATCTATCTATCTATCTATCTATCTATCTATCTATCTATCTATCTATCTATCTATCTATCTATCTATCTATCCATCCATCCATCCATCTATCTATCGTGAGTCCCTTGAGACTGCAAGGCCTGCCAACCGGCCAGTCCCAGAGGAGATCCACCCTGACTGCTCTTTAGAAGGCCAGATCCTGAAGAGGAAACTCAAAGACTTTGGCCAACTAAGGAGAAGGAAGAAGGACTCCCTGGAGAAGAGCCTCATGCTGGGAACGATGGAGGGCAAAAGAAGAAGAAGGTAACATCTATCTATCTATCTATCTATCTATCTATCTATCTATCTATCTATCTATCTATCTATCTATCTATCTATCTATCTATCTATCTATCTATCTATCTATCTATCTATCTATCTATCTATCTTGCCAATCATTGAGGCGTCTGAAAGTTCTCCAAGCCCGATAAAAGAGATTGTGAAATCTCTTGAAAGACTGTTGGCTGGGACTTTGCTGGAGAGGAATTCACTATAAGGACTGGAAAATTCTCATTTGCTGGAAAACAGTTCTATATACCGTGTTTGATGAAAACAAAGCAGAGGTGGAGTTCACATCATTTTACCACCGGCTTGCCGCACACCGAAACTGTGAGCGTCGCTTCATGAGCGTGCACAGCTTGCACGCATGTGCACGGCTTAGAATACATGGCTAAATAGGACGGGGCAGGTGGGCGGCCGAGCCCAACCCACCCGCCGGTTGCCACTATCGGTTCTCCCAAACCCAGTCCGAACCGGCTGAATACCACCACTGAAGCAGAGGCAATTAAATAACAATGTGCATCTCCTTTTAATAGGGCTTTACGGTGGTGCTGAATGGATGCTGGTGTTTTTATCATCCAGAAAGAACGCTCATTGTATTCTTGACTCGGGACTCTAGCCTGATTTCAACCGAGCATGCTGGCTATAATGATTAAAAGCTTGGCTCAATTACCAGACGAGATATTTTGGGGGAAATATACAGGAAATCCTGGCGCTTAAGAAAGCAGTGGGAATGTTGCCATCAAGAGAAAGTGAAAGGCATCAAGATTCCACTTCCAATTGTTCTTCCTCTTTTGGCTTCTGTCTCTATATCTCATTTCTTCAGGCTCCCTCATTTTTCAAAACCATCCTTGTTGTCCAAGTCTTATAAATATATTTTTTGTTGATGTTCTATTAAATGTGAGAGGGATCTTGGAGTCCTAGTAGACAACCATTGAAATAGGAGCCAGCCGTGGGCAGCAGCTGCCAAAAAAGCCAACCCAGTTCTAGGCTGCATCAACAGAGGAAGAGAATCTAGATCACATGAAGTGTTAATACCACTTTATAAGGCCTCGGTGAGGCCACACTTGGAATACGGCATACAGGTTTGCTCGCCACGATGTAGAAAAGATGTGGAGACTCTAGAAAGAATGCAGAGAAGAGCAACAAAGAGGATTAGGGGACTGGAGGCTCAAACATATGAGGAACGGTTGCAGGAACTGGGGATGTCTAGTTTGATGAAAAGAAGGACCAGGGGAGACATGATAGCAGCCTTCCAATATCTCACGGGTTGCCCCAAAGAAGAGGGAGTCAAGCTATTCTCCAAAGCACCTGAGGGTAGAACAAGAAGCAGTGGGTGGAAACTAATCAAGGAGAGAAGCAACTTAAGAGCTGAGAAGAAATTTCTTGACAGAGAGAACAATTAATCAGTGGAACAGAAGTTGCCTCCAGAAGTTGTGAATGCCCCAACGCTGCAAGTCTTTAAAGAGAAAGTGAAAGGCATCAATATTCCACTTCCAATTTTTCTTCTCTTTTGGCTTCTGTCTCTATATCTCGTTTCTTCAGGCTCCCGTCCCTCATCCGACTTGAGTTCAAGTGCAGTTGCCATAGTTGCTACGAAGCGACAAACCGGAATCCAGAGTAAGGCCAATCTTAGAAGGACCAACGACACGTGGCTACACCTGGTGATACGGTGCTGTCACGGTTCTTCGTTAATTACTCCTATCTTCCCAAAAGGTGTCAATGGGCTTGTCAACCTCACGACAATGATAGCCTTCCGCTGTAGTGAACCCATTGCTCGATGCAGGGATCACACCGTTGTGGGTAGGGCCTGGAGAGTTATTCGCTTTGGTCTGCTTGCAAACTTTTTTTTCGTTTTGCATTTGAATTGCAAATGGCTTGACAAATATATCTATTGAAATGAGGCATGGTTTTTGCAGGTAGCACATGGTAGCCTTGGAAACCGATTTCTGTGAAGAGAGCCAGAGACTGAAATGAGACCGGAAGAATTCATTAGGGCTGCAGTGAAATGAAGTAGGCATAGAAACAGTGAGGAGTTTGGGAAGGAGCATGGGCCAGTCCCGGAGGCTGGGGAAGGCTCGGACAAGGACTCTGCGTAGGAGGCAGAGATGGGACCAAGGTTGTCTGGCAGTTCTCAGCTGCCTTTGGAGCTGGGCAGCAGTGAAGCAGAGGAACAGCTGGAGCCTGTTCCCAGTGTGCGCCTGCGCAGAGCTGCCAGAAGAAAAGAGCAGCTCAGAAATCAGGGTTGACTTGGGAGTAAAGCCACAGGAGGACGGTGAATGGCCCCTCCCACAGGAAATAAAAGAGGAACGAAAGGGGAGTGGAGTTTGCAGGAGACAATTTGTTCATTCATTCATTTCAGGAGTGTGAAGATCTGTCCGTGGATCTCAGACACTCTGTTCCCCCAGTCTTTCCTTGCACAGCACCTCATATGGAAAATATTTACATGGCAGAGTTCCAAGATAGATAAGGTCTGTGATCATAAATATTCCTCTGAAAGACTGTATGAGGGTAATTCACATTTGTTTGATAAAAAAGGGGTTTTGTCTGCTTCGTGCTTTTTGGGGAAGCCTAGATCAGAACAGCATGGTACAGAAGCAGACAACCAGTTGCTAAAACCTTTGAATCCCACCCCAACCTTGAGAAGTTCAGAAATGTATGGCCGCCATGATAAAATCCTCAAACTTCTCCCAATCATCATCTGACTCATTCCACATAGGGGGACATACATAACCCTTGACTTAGAACAGTGGTAGTTAACCTGGTTGGTCCCTACCGTCCCCTAGTGGGCGTTCCAGCTTTCATGGTGGGCGGTAGGAGTTTTGTCCGATACTGAAGCACTTTCCTTTTTTTAAATTTAATTGACTTCCCTACTTTATAAATCACCGTTATTATGGAACCGGTGGGCGGTTAGAAAATTTCACTACTAACAGAGATACAAAAGTGGGCGGTAGGTACAAAAAGGTTGACTACACCTGGATAAATAGATAGATGGATAGATAGATATAATTAATTAGATAGATAGATAGATAGATAGATAGATAGATAGATAGATAGATAGATAGATAGATAGATAGATAGATAGATAGATAGAAATAATAGATGATATGGATAGATAGATAGATAGATAGATAGATAGATAGATAGATAGATAGATAGATAGATAGATAGAAATAATAGATGATATGGATAGATAGATAGATAGATAGATAGATAGATAGATAGATAGATAGATAGATAGATAGAAATAATAGATGATATGGATAGATAGATAGATAGATAGATAGATAGATAGATAGATATAAATAATAGATGATATGGATAGATAGATAGATAGATAGATAGATAGATAGATAGATAGATAGATATAAATAATAGATGATATGGATAGATATATAGATAGATAGATAAGATAGATAAGAGATAATATATAAATAGATAATAGATAATTAGATAATTAAACAATTAAATAGATAATGATCGATTAGATGATAGATAGATAGATGATAGTTAGATAGATAGGTAGATATAAATAATAGATGATATGGATAGATAGATAGGTAGATAGATAGATAGATATGAGAGAGAGAGATAAGAGATAATATATAAATAGATAATAGATAATTAGATAATTAAACAATTAAATAGATAATGATCGATGATAGATAGATAGATAGATAGATATAAGAGAAAGAGATATGATAGACAGATAATGTATAAATGATAAATAATTTGATAATTAAATATATAATTAGATAGACAATTAGATAAAGATTGATTAGGTGATAGAGATATATATATAGATAAATACAGTGGTAGTCAACCTGGTCCCTACCGCCCCCTAGTGGGCATTCCAGCTTTCATGGTGGACGGTAGGGGTTTTGTCCGATACTGAAGCACTTTCCTTTTTTAAATTTAATTGACTTCCCTACTTTATAAATCACCATTCCTATGGAACCGGTGGGCGGTGAGAAAATGTTTTACTACTAACAGAAATACCAAAGTGGGTGGTAGGTATAAAAAGGTTGACGACCCCTGACTTAGAACAAACCACACCAGGGGTGGGTTCTAGCCAGCGTTCACTCATGCGTGTGCTTTGTGCTGCACGGACATGCACAGTTCGATGGAAATTGTTCTGCGCATGGGCAGAACTGCCAAAAAAGCGAATGGGGAACCAATTCAGGGGCATGGCCAGCCTGGGTCACTGTCGGTTCTGTGACCCAGGCCGACATACATTACTGGTTCAGCCGAACTGGGCCGAACCGGTAGGAACCCACCAGTGGTGGATTTCTGCAGGTTCGCACCTACTTGCGAGAGCCGGTTGGTGAAATTTAGAGAACCGGTGAGAGGGAGTTCCACCGGCGTACCTGGAAGTAAATCTAGCCTGCAGCTGCCAGTGACCCAATGGAAAGGAAAGGAAAGGAAAGGAAGGAAGGAAAGAAAGAAAGAAAGAAAGAAAGAAAGAAAGAAAGAAAGAAAGAAAGAAAGAAAGAAAGAAAGAAAGAAAGAATTTATCATCACAATTGAGTCCAAAATTTTGGTTGCTAAGCAAGAGCGTTGTTAAATGAGTTTCACCACATTTTAAAAGGTGGCCACTCCCACCCTGTCACATGACTGCCAAGCCACGCCCACAAAATAGGGCACACCTACAAAGTAGGTTCTAAAAAAATTTGAAACCCACCACTGGAACCCACCTCTGCACCACATTTTCCGAAACCATCCCAAAATATAACTATTGCGGGATTTGTAAACATCCTGTTTTGTTCTCCGTCATCGATGGCATTTCCCACCTCTCCCATTTTACTGTGTCTTCTCTTCTCATTCAGGAATTTGTTTCTTTCCTGATTGGCAGTTTAAAAAACAAACAAAGAAACAAAAAACAAACCAAGAGTAATTTATCTGTCAGTACGGCCCATCTTTCCCCTTCAATTGGGATTGATTTTTAGCCCTTTCTAATTAGTTTCCAGACTGAACATCTTTCCCGAAATTCCTGCGAGATTTGTCTCCCAGTTCCCAATTAACTTTAATGGAATGGGGAGGGGGTGGGGGCGTCCTTCTAATTCCCACAATACCCTCTGTTCATCTTGAGGATGAAAACCAGTAAATTACTTTTCAAGGATCCATCTGGATATAAGGATTTGCCCAGGAAGCTAGGTATCAATTTTATTAATAATAATAATAATAATAATAATAATAATAATAATAATAATAATAATAATAACAACAACAATAACAACAACAACAACAACAACAACAACAATAATAATAACATCTAATTAAAATTAAAAACATCTAAAAACATAACAAAACATACATAATTAAGATCGAATTAAATAACCCTGTACTAAAATTTAAAAAACATTAAAAACTATATCCCATAAAACTAAATAAAACAATTTGAATTACAGACTGGGGCGAGGAGCATAAATTAGGCCAAGCTGGCCTGATGGAACAAGTAGGTCTTAACTTTTTGGCGGAAGGAGCGGAGGTCCGTAGTAGTTCTAATATTGGGGGGAAGGTCGTTCCAAAGGGTCGGGCCCATCACAGAGAAGGCCCTTCCCCTGGGCGTTGCCCGCTGGTATTGCCTAGTGGACGGCACCCGGAGAAGTCCCTCTCTGTGGGAGCGAATCGGCCGAAGGGATGTATGGGGCAGGATACGATCCCGCAAATAACTAGGTTCTGTGCCATGGAGCGCTTTAAAGATGGTGACCAACACCTTGAAACGCACCCGAAAGACAACAGGAATTTTCATCCGGGATCTGTTGGTCAGGTTCCCTATCATGAAACTTGGATGGGATTAGTCCCCATAACCTTGGAGTAGATGCAGTGGTGGGATTCAAATAATTGAACAACTGGTTCTCTGCCCTAATGACCAACTGGGTAGGGGGTGGCTCGGTGGTCATGTGACCATGTGGGCGTGGCCAACTCAACATCACTCAGATTGATGGGCGCTTCACCTTAGCTGTTACAATGGAATAAGGGTTAACCGGAGAGGCAGTTTCGATAAACTGGGCAATAAAGGTTAGCGCAGGGGCGGGCACAAACATTTGATCATCGCAGCAAAACTTGCAGTAGTCGGACAGTGAGGAGGTTGGGGAGGAACATGGGCCAGTCCTGGAGGCTGGAGAAGGCTCAGATACTCAGTATATATATACAATAGCAGAATTGGAAGGGACCTTGGAGGTCTTCTAGTCCAACCCCCCGCCTAGGCAGGAACCTTATACCGTTTCAGACAAATGGCTGTCCAACATTTTCTTAAAGACTTCCAGGATTGGGGCATTCACAACTTCTGGTGGCAAGCTGTTCCACTGACTAATTGTTCTGTCAGGAAATTGCTCCTCAGTTCTAAGTTGCTTCTCTCCTTGATTTGTTTCCACACATTGCTTCTTGTTCTACCCTCGGGTGCCTTGGTGAATAGCTTGAGTCCCTCTTCTTTGTGGCAACCCCTGAGGTATTGGAAGACTGCTATCGGATGAGGGCTCTGCATTGGAGGCAGAGAGAGAGGGCCAAGGCTGTCTGGCAGTTCTCAGCTGCCTTCTGAACCTAGACAGCCGTGAGGCAGAGGAACAGCTGGAGCCTGTTCCCAGTGTGCGCATGCGCAGAGCTGCCAGAAGAAAAGAACAGCTCAGAAATCAGGGTCGATTTGAGAGTAAAACCACAGGTGGACGGTGCATGGCCCCTCCCATAGGCAATAAAAGAGGAGCAAAAGGGGAGTGGAGTTTGCAGGAGACCATTCATTCATTCATTCGTTTCAGGAGTGTGAAGATCTGTCCGTGAATCTCAGAGACTCTGTGCCCAGCCTTTCCTCGCACAGCACCTCATTGGGAAAAGATTTACAGGGCAGCTTTCCAAGCTAGATGAGATCTGTGGTCATAAACACTCCTTTGAAAGACTGTTTGCCAGGCCTTGGCTGAATGGGAACGAGAGGAATTCACATTCATTTAATAAAAGGAGTTTTGTCAGGACCAGGAATCTGCTTCGTGCTTTTTGGGGAAGCCTAGATCAGAACATAAACTATGTACACTTGATTTTAAGAGGGGAGATGCTTTAACTGAGAATTTGAATACGTTTTCTGATTCTGAATTTTAAGCTGTGTTTTATAGCTATTGTAGCAAAAATAGCTCAAATCAGATGGGCTTTTTTTTTTTTAACCAAATGAATTCATGCAAGCCATCAATGGCCAATGTTTTACCATAATGTTTTGTTTTTGCCTTGATAATCTGTCTCAAGAGGGAATCGCACTGCCAAAAAAGCAGCAACTCATCGCATTTTCAAACGAAACTAAGGCTGATTACCCTGGAATGTATACCAGGAAAATGTCAGGCGCTGTTGAGAATTGCACATCATTTCCATAAAATTCCTGCTAACTCATGTGGAAATGCTTATCTTCAACGGAGCTAGGCTAAGTCGGAGCTTCTGGTGCATCTAACAGATTAGATGCACCAGAGGTTCCAACAGAGTTGGAAGGGACCTTGTAGGTCATCTAGTCTAGTTCCCCCCTCCCACCCCGCTCAAGCAGGAGACCCTACACCACTTCTGACAGATAGCAGTCCAGTCTCTTCTTGAAAGTCTCAAGTGATGAAGCTCCTACAACTTCCGAAGGCACCTTCGGTTCCATGGGTTGAGTGTTAGTTTAATGAAAAGAAAGACTAAGGGAGACATGATAGCAGCGTTCCGATATCTCAGAGGGTGCCACAAAGAAGAGGGAGTCAAGCTATTCTCCAAAGCACCTGAGAGCAGGACAAGAAGCAATGGGTGGAAACTAATCAAGGAGAGAAGCAACTTAGAACTGAGGAGATACTTCCTGACAGTGAGAACAATTAATCAGTGGAACAGAAATTGCCTCCAGAAGTTTGCTGGCTGGAGAAGTCTGGGAGCTGAAGTCCTTCAGACTTAAAGTTGCAAAGGTTGGAGACCCCTGGACTAGAAGACTTCCAAGGTCCCTTCCAACTCTGCTATTGCCTTGCCTTGCCTGGCCTGGCCTGGCCTGGCCTGGCCTGGCCTGGCATGGCATGGCATGGCATTGTATTGTAATTATTCCTTGCCTGTCCCGCTTCTCTCTGTAGCAGCTTGACAGTAACCAGAGGAGATGTGAAATTCTTCTTCTTTTGTATCAGTTTTGTCTTTGGAAAATAAAGGAGTCCGTTCATAATCCTTTTAATATTTTTTTTGCATTTATCCTGGGAAGTATACTACCTATTCCTCCCTCCCCCTCTAGATCAAGATCTTTAATTAGATCAAGATGTGTACTAACAGTAACACAAGGTGACTGGTGCAGGAGATCACCTCTTGAGTATTAGCTGGGTTGATCTCACTTTAATTACATCCCATATGTGTTGCATGCGCAATTCAAAATGTTGGATTCAACGGTTGAGTATTTAAGAACTCTTAAGCTTGAGGTATAAGTGTTTGTAGCATGACCTTGTTCATACTACTTCATCGCTTGAAGTTTCTGAATATGTTGTTATTCTCCTAAAGCTGAAAGGGCCCATTTGAGCAAGAGAACCCAGCTCCATGCAGGAATCTAAATGAAAGGTCAGCGGTTCGAATCCCTAGCGCCGCGTAACGGAGGGAGCTCCCGTGACTTGTCCCAGCTTCTGCCAACCTAGCAGTTCGAAAGCAGGTTACAAATGCAAGTAGAAAAACAGGAGCCACCTTTGGTGGGAAGGGAACAGCGTTCCGTGTGCCTTCGGCGTTGAGGCATGCCGGCCACATGACCACGGAGACGTCTTCGGACAGCGCTGGCTCTTTGGCGTTGAAACGGAGATGAGCACTGCCCCCTAGAGTCAGGAATGACTAGCACATGTGTGCAAGGAGAACCTTTTCCTTTTACCTTTAATGGGTAATTTTCTACTGTTTTAATAGATTTGTAAAGAGCGTCTAATCTCTCTCAAGTAATTGATCTCACTGTAGAACTGCTCTTATTACACGTTTTTGCTAAGCCTTCATCGGGTCCATATAGGAGTGCTGCAGTGGCCTAGAGGTGGAGCTGTCGCCTTACAATCAGGAGGCTATGAGTTCGATCCTAGGTAGAGGCAGATAGTTCTCTCTCTGGGCACACTGAGAATATATCTGCTGAACAAAACTCCTCATTGGCAACAGGAAGGGCATCTGGCCATTAAAAAACCACTCTGCTAGCTCCATTCACTTGCCCAGACTCCAACCCGCAAGGGATTATGGGGTTGTTAAATGATGATGATTCATCTGGTCCACATCCAATATTCTGTAATGTTCTTTAGATACCCCAAAACTTCTTGCCTATTGTTGGGGACATCTGCCTTGGGAGACAGAAAAGTTGTGGAGCGAAATGTGCAGCTAGAGAAACGTTGCTAGTAAACACACAAATAGTATCTCAGACACTGCTCATAAAAAACAATTAGCTTTACTGGTGTTGTAAAACTAAACTACTGCTTCACAAGCAGTGATAGTATATAGTTAGTCAAACAAAGTCCTTCACAAACAAACAATTGCTTACAGTTGCAATTTACGATTCTTCCTTCTTCCTTCAGTCAGTCACAGCGAGCAGAGAGCAATCGGCACAGAGATCAAGCAGAGAGACGATCCAGCAGAGAGAGACTGCTCTTTCCTGACTTCCTCTTATTGCTGAGATAATTACAGTCTCTAATTGCATTCCAACATCCTTAAAGCAACAATGACCATTTGTCATCATGGTATTATATGTTGCCTACCCAACACTAGGAGTCTATTCCTAACACCTATCATTCTCCCTTCTCTGTTCTCATGAAGTTATTCCTCCCCCCCCCAATATATTTATCCTATCAGCCAGCCCTTATAAAAAGGTAATTTCCAGTCTCCTCTTCAACTCTGTTACCCATCTTCATATCTGTAGCAATTTCTCTGATTTATTTATTTTTTGCACTGTTAACCTGCCCAGGATTTTGTAAGCTGTGTTGCATGGTGTGTTTTAATGAGGAGGAATAACACAGATGCGATAACTTCATTCTTTATCGGGAGAATACACGTCAGTTCTGAAAGGAAAACTGTAGGCCTACAACCTACAGCCTTGCAGGAAATCTAAATTGAATGAGAATGGAATCTAATTGGGAAGAGAGGGAGGCGGGACAGGAGGGAGGGAGGGAAGGAAGGAAGGAAGGAAGGAAGAAGGGAGGGAGGGAGGGAGTATGAGCAGAGCAGAAGGAAGGAAGGGGGTAGGGAGTGAGTGAGTGAGGAGTGGTAGGGTGGAAGGAAGGAAGGACAGAGAAAAGGGGAGGGAGGGAGAAAGAACAGGGCGTAAGGAAGGAAGGAAGGAAGGAAGAAGGGAGGGAAGAGGCGCATAGCAGAAGGAAGGAAAGGGGTAAGGAGAAAGGGAGGAAGGAAGGAGGTAGAAAGGTAAGGAGGGAGGGAGGGAGGAGAGGCAAGGCAGAAGGAAGGAAGGAAGAAGGGAGGGAGGAGGCGCATAGCAGAAGGAAGGAAAGGGGTAGGGAGAAAGAGAGGAAGGGAGGAAGGGAGGAGGTAGAAAGGAAAGAAGGGAGGGAGGGAGAGAGGGAGGGCAGAGGGGCAAGGTAGAAGGAAGGAAGGAAAGAAGGGAGGGAGGGAAGGAGAGAGGGAGGAGGAACAGGGTGTAAGGAAGGAGAGAAGATATGAAGGGAGGGAGGAGTGTCAGGGCGGAAGGAAGGAAGGAAGGAAGGAAGGAAAGAAAGAAAGAAAGAAAGATCTATGCTGTTTATGGCATGTATCTTAAAACAGCTGCTTTACCCCAAATCTGTTGAAGGTGGTATAATTCTAACAAGAGTAATATTAACACCTTGGATACAAAGGCTAAGATGCTGTTAAACTGAGCTGTGAAATGTGTCAGTGTGTCTATTCAACACAGACACTAAAATATAAACACAACCTCATATATATGTAGGTCTTTGGTTGTTCGGGTTTTCTCCCGCGTAGAATTGGAAGTATCTTCATGACGTTTCGATGAAATCTCATTCATCATCTTCAGGCTGGTGCTTCGGGCTTGGTGCTTCCAGGAGCAATGTGAGATCTCAGCCGGTTCCTCTTTTTAACTGCCAGTGGGGGTGTGACTTGATTGGATGGGAGCTTGGCTGCATTCTGATTGGGTGGAGGTGTGTTCTGATTGGTAGGGGGTTTGGCTGTGCTCTGATTGGATGGTAGTTTGGCTGTGCTCTGATTGGATGGGGGCGTGTTCTGTTTGGGTGGGGGCCTGGTTGTGCTTGTGTTAGTCTGAGTTGCAGAGGAATTTGACCTGGTGAGCTGCATTGCTGTTGTTTGGCTTCGCGTTTGTGGTCGTACCACATCTCCGTGGTGGGCATCAGTTTGCTTCATGTATGGATTGGAGGGGTTTAAAGTGGCTAATAATGCAGCTTTGGTCTGGCTTCTGGTTTGTGGTCGGGCTTCTGATTTGTGGTCATCTGGTTTGTGGACCACAAACCAGAAGCCAGACCAAAGCTGCATTATTAGCCACTTTAAACCCCTCCAATCCATACATGAAGCAAACTGATGCCCACCACGGAGATGTGGTACGACCACAAACGCGAAGCCAAACAACAGCAATGCAGCTCACCAGGTCAAATTCCTCTGCAACTCAGACTAACACAAGCACAACCAGGCCCCCACCCAAACAGAACACGCCCCCATCCAATCAGAGCACAGCCAAACTACCAACCAATCAGAGCACAGCCAAACCCCCTACCAATCAGAACACACCTCCACCCAATCAGAATGCAGCCAAGCTCCCATCCAATCAAGTCACACCCCCACTGGCAGTTAAAAAGAGGAACCGGCTGAGATCTCACATTGCTCCTGGAAGCACCAAGCCCGAAGCACCAGCCTGAAGATGATGAATGAGATTTCATCGAAACGTCGTGAAGATACTTCCAATTCTACGCGGGAGAAAACCCGAACAACCAAAGACCTACATACAAACACCCGCGAAAACCTCAGAAAACATATATATATATGTTGAGTTCTGCAGTGTTCCTATTGCTCCCTCGTTAAAAAAAAAGGATGAGAAAAAAATGTGGTATTACTTCTATTCTAAGGATTTCGTAGAAGAAACATTTTTGCAGGCAATTAAAATAAAAATAAAACGACAGGTGAGCAAGGAAGATAGAGAAAGTGTTTGCAAAGGGGTGGAATACTTCAGGAAGGAATTATATGCACTAATTCTACTTCAGTGGGCCAGTTAAGAGCGGAATAATAGAATAACAGAGTTGAAAGGGACCTTGGAGGTCTTCTAGCCTAACCCCCTGTTCAAGCAGGAGACCCTCTACCCATTCCAGACAAGGGGCTGTCCAGTTTCTTCTTAAAAGCCTCCAGTGATGGGGCAATCAAGCTGTTCCCCTGATTGATTGTTCTCACGGTCCTTAGTTCTACTTAGTCCTGAATCTCCTTGATTCAGTGGTGGGTTTCAAATATTTTAGAACCTACTCTGTAGGTGTGGCCTATTTTGTGGGCGTGGCTTGGCAGTCATGTGACAGGGTGGGAGTGGCCACCTTTTAAAATGTGGTGAAACTCATTTAACAACGCTCTTGCTTAGCAACCAAAATTTTGGACTCAATTGTGATGATAAATTCTTTCTTTCTTTCTTTCTTTCTTTCTTTCTTTCTTTCTTTCTTTCTTTCTTTCTTTCTTTCTTTCTTTCTTTCTTTCTTTCTTTCTTTCTTTCTTTCCTTTCCTTTCCTTTCCTTTCCTTTACTTCCCATTGGGTCATTGGCAGCGGCGGGCCAGATTTACTTCCAGGTATGCCGGTGGAACCCCCTCTCACCGGTTCTCTAAATTTCACCAACCGGCTCTCGCGAGTAGGTGCGAGCCTGCAGAAACCCACCAATGCTACCTACCTACCTACCTACCTGTGGTGGGTTGCAGGCGATATGTCCCCATACAGGCGTATCCCACCTGCCCACCCGTTGTCCTTACCTGTATTTGAGCTCCGTGGCATTTCCGCGCATGCGCATGGATCGTATGGTGCCTGCGCAAAACACTCCGCAGAGCAGCTGGAGTGTCGCGGAGGTGTCATGCACCAGTTACACCGGGATCTGGAACCTAGCACTGCTACCTACCTACCTACCTACCTACCAGTGGTGGGTTTCAACATGTTTTAGAACCTCTTCTGTAGGTGCGGCCTGCTTTGTGGGAGTGGCTTGCCGGACATGTGACCAGATGGGAGTGGCTTGCCAGCCATGTGTCCGGGTGGGAGTGGCTTGGCAATCATGTGACTGGGTGGGCGTGGCCAACTTGTAAAATGGGGTGAAACTCACTTAACAATGCTCTTGCTTAGCAACCAAAATGTTGGCTCAGGAACTCTGGCATTTGAAGCACCCAAGTCTTAAAACTGTCAAGTGACAAAACCCTTGCGCCCCTAACCCATTAGGAAAAAATAAACCCAGGGGTGTTCTAACTTGACCGCTTTAAGACTTGTGGACTTCAACTCCCAGAATTCCTCCTCCAGTCATGTTGGCTCAGGAACTCTGGCATGTGAAGCACCCAAGTCTTAAAGCTGTCGAGTGACAAGACTCTCGCACCCCTAGCCCTTTAGGAAAAAAAACCCCAGGGGTGTTCAAACTTGACCGCTTTAAGACTTGTGGACTTCAACTCCCAGAATTCCTCCTCTCGCTCTTCCTCTGGATGATGGGCGGATGGGCGTGGGGGAGGGAGCTGGAACTGGTTCTAAACGGCACCGTAGATTTGTGGAACCTCATCTATAGAGGTTAGAATTGGCAGGGACCCACCCCTGCTACCTACCTATCTCTAGGGGTTACCCTTGGTTTGTGTAGTCCATTGGTAATAAACTTCAAGAATACATTATTCTCCTGGCTTGTATTACTCCTACTTTTCGGTACCTACACTACATGGTCCGTCAGCCTAACAAGCAACAGGAAATCAGTAAACAAAATCTTTATGGCAGACTGAGAGATGCCCCCAAAGGACACGCTATGCTAGAAAGAGATTGCTTTCTATTGACATCTGGGGTGTCGTGTTTCTCTCATTAGCCCTCCTCGTCAATTTCATGTTTGCATAATGAAAGTTTTGGACTAACATTATGATTTAATGAGTGGTTCTTACACCTCTTGTCAAATTAGGGCAGTCACAAGGGCTTCTGCAGCATAACAAACCAGCACTAATATGCCTGGAATTTCTGTGTACCGACTCTTTGGTACATGTACTGAACAAATTTTGCCCCTGCGACACTCGGCTCTGCATATTAACAGGCTCACTGAGCTGAATAAATAACTTCCCCCTGAAATCTGAGAACTAGGAAGGAATCTGGGAAACGTATCTGGGAAAATCAGCCTGATTTTGAGCTGCCTAACATTTATGAAAATATTTCTCCGAGCTTGGTTGTTTTCTGGTTGCAGACGTTTCGTTACCAAACTAAGAAACATTATCAGTGCGAGTAGAGTAGAGTAGAGTAGAGTAGAGTAGAAGAGAATGACAGAGTTGGAAGGGACCTTGGAGGCCTTCTAGTCCAACCCACAGCTTAGGCAGGAAACCCTGATTAAGAAAGTTGCATTTCTTCAGGAATTTAAGACAAAGGAGAGACAATGGCATTGTAGTTATCTTGAAAAGGTTGCAAGTCATCTGTGTCTGTGTGTCTGTCTCCCTCTGTGTGTGTAACGGTAAAGATTCCTCTCGCATATATGTGCTAGTCATTCTAGGGGGCGCTGCTCATCTCCGTTTCAAAGCCGAAGAGCCAGCGCTGTCCGAAGACGTCTCCGTGGTCATGTGGCTGGCATGACTAAATGCCGAAGGCGCACGGAACGCTGTTCCCTTTGCACCAAAGGTGGTCCCTATTTTTCTACTTGCATTTTTTACGTGCTTTCGAACTGCTAGGTTGGCAGAAGCTGGGACAAGTCACGGGAGCTCACTCCGTTATGTGGCGCTGGGAATTCGAACTGCCGAACTGCTGATCTTTCTGAATGACAAGCTCAGCGTCTTAGCCACTGAGCCACCATCTATATCTATATCTATATCTATATCTATATCTACATCTACATCTACATCTATATCTATATCTATATCAGCTGATGCAATAAGGGGAACCGGCTTGGCTAAAGTGCTAGACTCCTTGCCTAGCATGCAACACAGCCCCGATTCGAATCCCAGTAAGGAGTATGGCCAGCTGATGAGAGCTAATAAGCTCGAAATAGATCTATCCTGGTGTCTCTCTAATTTAATTTATTGATCAGCTCATAAAACTAACACACATATCTATATCTATATCTATATCTATATCTATATCTATATCTATATCTATATCTATATCTATATCTATATCTATATCTATATCTATATCTATATTCAACTTTTCTTTCCTGTTTTTTTGCACTTTTTTCTTCTGTCTTTTCATTCTTGCCTTTCTTTTTTCTTTTGATTCATCTTTTACGATATGAAAATTCTTAATAAACGCAATTAAAAAGAAATGAGAAGATTGGGTTTCATACAAATTAGCGTACAAGTCCAGAACTAATAGACTACGAATGCAGAGCTTCACAATTCTCATTATTGGATTGTATGCTGCATCAACCTCTCTTGCCCCCGTATTTTTTCTTTTCTTCCTGTGCTCCTAATGAGGATAGAGATGATTCAATATGCCGATTTCAGGCCCGTCCGTTATCATTCATCCAACTATATCATTCATCCAACTAGGTGACCAAAACAAGTAGTTGCAGTGAATACAGGCTTAATCAGAGCTTGTTTGTCTAACAAGGAGAAGGGCAGGGTATAAATTTGAAAAATAAAAAATAAAATAAAATAGTGTTTAAGGCAGCAGGCTAGGAAACAAGAGACTCTGAGTTCGAATCCTCCATTGGCTAGCTGGGTGTCTTTGGACCAATCACCAGGAGACTGTGAGTTCTAGTCCCGCCCTAGGCATGAAAGCCCAATTAGGTGACTTTTGACCAATCACCAGGAGACTGTGAGTTCTAGTCCCGCCCTAGGCATGAAAGCCCAATTGAATGACTTTGGACCAATCACCAGGAGACTGTGAGTTCTAGTCCCGCCCTAGGCATGAAAGCCCAATTGGGTGACTTTTGACCAATCATCAGGAGACTGTGAGTTTTAGTCCCACCCTAGGCATGAAAGCCCAATTAGGTGACTTTTGACCAATCACCAGGAGACTGTGAGTTCTAGTCCCGCCCTAGGCATGAAAGCCCAATTGGATGACTTTGGACCAATCACCAGGAGACTGTGAGTTCTAGTCCCGCCCTAGGCATGAAAGCCCAATTGGGTGACTTTTGACCAATCATCAGGAGACTGTGAGTTCTAGTCCCGCCCTAGGCATGAAAGCCCAATTGGGTGACTTTGGACCAATCACCAGGAGACTGTAAATTCTAGTCCTGCCCTAGGCATGAAAGCCCAATTGGGTGACTTTGGACCAAACACCAGGAGACTGTGAGTTCTAGTCCTGCCTTAGGCATGAAAGACTAATGAGTGATTGAGCCTGTCACTCTCTTTCTCTCTTTCGGCCCAACACAACCACGCAGGATTGTTGTTGTGTGGACATTAGGAGGAAGAAAGTGTGTTAGATATATTTGCCATCTTGAGTTATTTGCACAAATAATAAAGGTGAAAATAGAAATAAAATAAAAATGAACATTGATTACCGGGTCATCCCCTGGGTGTTTAATGGTTGTGTGTGAATTTGGGCAGCAGTATGCTGTATGTATATGTAGAAAACTGAAGTGAAATATGGCCACCCATCACAAATAAATGACTTTGGGCAGCTAACTATTACATTGATAGATAGATAGATAGATAGATAGATAGATAGATAGATAGATAGATAGATAGATAGATAGATAGATAGAAGAAAGATAGAAGATAGATAGATAGATAGATAGATAGATAGAAGATAGATAGATAGATAGATAGATAGATAGATAGATAGATAGATAGATAGATAGATAGATAGATAGATAGATAGATAGATATTGATGATGATCAAGATAGATAGATAGGCAGGTAGGTAGGTAGATGATGGATAGACGGATAAGGGAAGGTAGTAGTCAGGCCTTTTGTTGTTGTGACTCAAACTCTCAAATGTCCTGCACTATGCCTGGCTGAATTGTGAGGCAGGAAAGCCAATTTTCAAAAGAAACATTTTGCTGAAAATCCAGTCGCTCTCTATCTGCATAGTAAGCTGTGTAATTTATCCGGTGAAATTTGCCAAAAAAGCATAACTCCGTGGCAGAGTCCATCTTTGCATCCAGGCGATTCCCCTGGGCCTAGGCTGTTCAAAGTTGTGTTTTTTCGAGCTTGACAACTTTAAGAGGTGTGGACTTCAACCCCCATGCTGGGGTACCTGCTGGCTGGGGAATCCTGGGAGTTGAAGTCCACACCTCTTAAAAATGATGGAGCTTTGGGAAATTTAGCTTTAAAGGACAGGCTGAAAGCTGATGGAAAGACTATTTTATTGTTGGTGAATCCCGAAAGCTGTTCCCTGGCAGAATACTTATTATTGGACCAGGCTGACAAATAAATCAACTTCATATCATTCAGTTATTCTTATTTTCCAAGAAATATCCGCTTCTTCAAATGTTCACCAGCTGATTGAGGAAGACAAGCAGGTGTAGCTACTCCTTGACTTACGACCACAACTGAGGCCGATGTTTCCATGGCCGAGTGAGTTCTGCCCCACTTTACAACCTTTCTTGCCGCGGTTGTTAAGTGAATCGCCGTCATTTTTAGGTTAGCGACACAGTCGTCAACTGGATCTGGCTTCCCCGTTGACTTTGACGGTCTGAGGGGATCACATGACCCTGGGAAACTGCAACCGACATAAGTACCGTATTTTGCGGAGTATAAGACGCATCTTTCTCCCCCCTAAAAGAGCATGGAAATGTTGGTGCGTCTTATACACTGAATACGGTTGTTTTTTGGCCTCCTGAAGCCCCGCCCCCGCATCCCATTTTAGTAAACAATGGACCATTTTTTTGAAAAAAAACAGAGGTTTTTTTTGCCTTCCCTCAGCCCTCAGCAGCGCTCTGCAGGCTTCAGCAGGGCTGGGGCAAGGCAAAAATGCCCGTTTTTGTGAAAAATGGGTGAAAAAAGGAGTTTTTCACAAAAATGGAGGCTTTTTTGCCTTCCCTCAGCCCTCTGCAGGCTTCAGCAGGGCTGGGGCAAGGCAAAAATGCCCGCTCTTGTGAAAAATGGGTGAAAAAAGGACTGTTTTTCACAAAAGGACTGTTTTTCCAGAACTTCCGGGAGGCCCATTTTCCCCTCTCCTTGAGCTTCCGCACGAGCCCTGCACTTACCTTGCATCCAAAACAGGCCCAGTGGTGGGTTCCAGCCGGTACGCCATGGTACGGTACAGTGCTTTGGAGGGCCCACCTGTCCGCTCGCGTTCCTTACCTGTATTTGACCCAACAGAGCCATTTGCGCATGCGCACGGAGTATACAGCCCCTGCATGGTGCTCCGCCGAGCAGCTGGAGTGTCATGGGTGCGATTGTGCATGCAGAGTGTGCACGTGGTAGACGCCCGGTCCCATCGCAGCATACTGATCCGAAACCCACCACTGACTAGGCTGTGTGGAGACTCCTGGGAGGGGCAAGCCAGGGGTGGGATTTGGTGGTTCTCTGAACCAGCCATAACATTAGCTATGGGTTCTCTTGAACCGGAACGAACCGGTAGCAGCCCATCCCTGCACCTGCTTTATTCTGAATTACACCGATGAATGAATCCCTTAATATAACCAAGGGAGACAAATCGTATCTGCAAACAGATGTAAAACTTACGTTTCCAACCATCAAAGCAAATGTCCTGGAAGTAATTTACGTTTCCACCCTAAGTCAGCCAGAGTGTCAACACAGTGTTAAGAGTAAATTCCTTTCATGCCGGAGTTACTAAATCCTCTAATATACATGTCATTAAAATAAAGTATGGAAGGAAATATGTGACTCTGCCCAAAATTGGGGTCAATTAGGGACTCATTATGGAGGAGCAGTGAAATTGATTTGTAAGTGTAACTCTTAAGGCCGTCTGGTCTTCCCTGTACAGCTAATAATAAAATCTGAATTCTGACAAGAAAAGTCATTAACCGAGCTTCCCAGGCAGGAGTTATTCATTACTTGGAAACTTATTATCTGGAATTTATTCCCTTCTGCTAGTGAGATTCGTCATGTCCAAGAGATTAATGATTTTGAATACAAAGGAGCCGAGCTTGTTGTCGGTGCTTAGTTTCCCCTCATTCCTGGTGGATTAGCGTACATGGCCTGCAAGCTTGCCAACTTGCAGAAAACCTCATTGTAGAAGGGTAACGTGGAGGAAAATCTCGCTCGTGTCCTTGAAAATGGGGCAGAAGACATTGTCGTCTGTGGATGCAGCGCTGTGGCCCATAGGGTTGGGAGCAGGGGTGAAATCCAGCAGGTTCTGACAGGTTCTGGAAAACCGGTAGCGGAAATTTTGAGTCGTTCGGAGAACTGGTAGCAGAAATTTTGAGTCGTTCAAGGAACTGGTAGTGAAAATTTTGAGTATTTTAGAGAATCTGTGGTGGAAAATTTGAATAGTTCAGAGAACCGGTAGTGGACATTTTGAGTCGTTCGGAGAACCGGTAGTGGAAATTTTGAGTCATTCAGAGAATCAGTAGTAGAAAATCTGAATAGTTCGGAGAACCTGTAGCAGAAATTTTGAGTCGTTCGGAGAACCGGTAGTGGAAATTTTGAGTCGTTCGGAGAACCAGTAGCAGGAATTTTGAACAGTTCAGAGAACCGGTAGTGGAAATTTTGAATAGTTCAGAGAACCAGTAGCGGAAGTTTTGAGTAGTTCGGAGAAGAGGTAGCGGAAATTTTGAATAGTTTGGAGAACCGGTAGCGGAAATTTTGAGTAGTTCGGAGAACTGGTAGTGGAAATTTTGAATGGTTCAGAGAACCGGTAGCGGAAATTTTGAGTAGTTCGGAGAACTGGTAGTGGAAATTTTAAATAGTTCGGAGAATCAGTAGCAGAAATTTTGAATAGTTTGGAGAAGAGATAGTGGAAATTTTGAATAGTTCAGAGAACCGGAACTATTTTTTTGAGTAAAAATTTTTGAATTTCACCACTGGTTGGGAGGCCTTGAGATGGATCTCAGAAGCTCCCTCAACTTGTTGCCAACTTGCCCCAAAGTTGCTTTTTCAAAACAAAAAACCCCTAGACTTTCTTTGTTTCTCCTTGAAGACATTCCACTTCTCATCCAAGAAGCTTCTTCGGTTTTCACTGAATGGTGGAAGATGGAAGGATTTATATTCCTTGCAGTCCTCTGGTCGTTAGTATTCCCTCTGGGAGTCACTGAGGCCACTTGGAGATTGATCTCCCGTTCTCAGAGTCACCTGAATAGTACAAATGGGTGGGAGGCCTCCTCGGAACTGTTGAAAGGACTATGTTGTAAACAGGACATAGGTGTTGTCTCCTGTCCTGTTTTACACCTAGCCGCAGGTTCCCGTTGTACAAAAGTTTATTTTGTACAACGGGAAAAAAGCATGCAAATGTTTTCTTTTTTCTCCTCCTCTTATTTTGCTCCTTTAAAAATATATATATATATATATATATAAAGTTGGCTTCTTGACAAGAGTACCTTCTGCCTTTATTTATTTATGCTTTGGATGAATGGATGCCTTGGCCTCTGACCCAACATTCTGACAGCTCACTCAACGGGCAGCTATCCAACTGCCAAACTACCTCCGCCACTGAATCTGACACAAAAGAGCATAATTTAGCAGGTCGGAGTTATTGCCGGGCCAAATAAGACAAATACCCCTTTCCCAGGACAGCTCTTCATCTTTACCTTCTGCTTCCCAAAGGCCTGGTTGTCACCGAATCAATCTAATGCGGCTCATCATCATGTTCTGTGGCATGTGAAATTATCGATTTCATGGTTACCACCATATGGAGGTTCTATTTTAATGTCCTGTGCACCACCCAGAGTCCGTCTCGATGGAAATTGGTGCGGTTAACAAATCGAATAAATAAATAAAATAAATATGATTTGGGCCACTCTCCAAATAATGTTGAATATTTGATCAGGTGCCCCCACTTTAATTATCTGACAATAAGCTTCTTCAAAAGGTAGAGGTTTCCCCTCGCACATATGCGCTAGTTGTTCCTGACTCTAGGGGGCGGTGCTCATCTCCGTTTCAAAGCCGAAGAGCCAGCGCTGTCCGAAGATGTCTCCGTGATCATGGGGCCGGTATGACTAAATGCCGAAAGCGCACGGAACGCTATTCCCTTCCCACCAAAGGTGGTTCCTATTTTTCTACTTGCATTTTTTTACCTGCTTTCGAACTGCTTGGTTGGCAGAAGCTGGGACAAGTCACGGGAGCTCACTCCGTTAGGCAGCGCTAGGGATTCGAACCACCAATCTGCCGACCTTTCTCATCGACAAGCTTAGCATCTTAGCCACTAAGACACCACATTTCTCAGTAAGCTTCTTATTCAGGTACTAATACTATTCTATAAAGTCTGAGTAAGACCACACTGCATTCATTTTTGGTTGCCACACTATAAAAAAGATGTTGAGACTCTAGCAAAAGGCGTACAGTTCGGCTTTCCGGCGCCAGTCCGGCTTTCAGCCCGGTCACAGTACTGAGACGGCATTGGTCACATTGGTGGATGATCTCTGGAGGGCTCGGGATAGAGGTTGCTCTTCTATCCTGGTCCTGTTAGACCTCTCAGCGGCTTTTGATACCATCGACCATGGTATCTTATTGCACCGATTGGGGGGGTTGGGGCTGAGAGGCACCGTTTTACGGTGGTTCTCGTCCTACCTCTCTGGTCGGTCGCAATGGGTGTTGGCAGGAGGGCAGAGGTCGGCCCCGAGGCCCCTCACATGTGGGGTTCCTCAGGGGTTGGTCCTCTTGCCACTTCTGTTCAACACATGAAGCCGCTGGGTGAGATCATCCGTAGTTTTGGGGTGGAATACCATCTGTACGCTGATGATACTCAGTTGTACATATCCACCCCAAACCACCCCAGCGATGCCGTCGAAGTGCTGTCCCGGTGTCTGGAGGCCGTATGGATCTGGATGGGTAGTAACAAACTCAAACTCAACCCGTCCAAGACCGAGTGGCTGTGGTTTCCGGCACCCCGGTTTAGCCAGATAAGTCCAACACTGGCCATTGGGGGCGAACAACTTGCCCCCGTGGAGAGGGCGCGCAACTTGGGCGTCCTCCTGGATTCCCGGCTGTGGCCAGGGGGCCAGGGGGGCGTTCTATCAGGTTCGCCTGATACGCCAGTTGCGCCCCTTACTAGACCGGGGGGCCCTTCGCACAGTCACTCAAGCGCTTGTGACATCTCGGCTGGATTACTGTAATGCTCTCTACATGGGACTCCCCTTGAGGTGCACTCGAAAGCTACAGTTAGTGCAGAATGCGGCTGCGCGGGTGGTTATGGGTGCCTCAAGGCAAGCCCACGTAACACCTCTCCTGCGTGAGCTGCACTGGCTGCCTGTGGCCTTTCGAGTGCGCTTCAAGGTGTTGACTACCATCTTTAAATTGCTCCATGGCTCGGGGCCTAGCTATATACGAGACCGCCTCCTGCCCCATACATCCCTTCGTCCGGTCCGCTCCCACAGAGCGGGCCTTCTCCGGGTGCCGTCGGCTGGGCAATGCCGGCTGGCGACACCCAGGGGAAGAGCCTTCTCTGTGGCGGGCCCGGCCCTCTGGAACGACCTACCCCCCGACCTTCGTACTACCTTGGACCTCCGCCTCTTCCGCCAACGTCTTAAGACGTACTTATTCCAACAAGCCGGCCTAAGATAGTCCCCCACTTCTGACTTTTTAAATATAAATTATAATTTGGTTACGGTTTTAATAATGGGTTTTAGAATGGGTTAATTAATTTAATATATTTTTAATTGATGTATATTGTATTTATGGTTTTATATAATGCCTGTGCGCCGCCCTGGGTCCTAACAAGGAGAAGGGCGGGGTATAAATTTGATAAATAAATAATAAATAAAATAGTACAACGGGGCAAACCTCATTTAACAAATGTCTCACTTAGCAGCATAAAATTGTGGCCCAAAGGTTAAAAGAGGAAGAAGGGGAGTTACATCCCTGTGAGAGGGATCTTGGAGTCCTAATAGACAACCGTTTAGATACGAGCTAGCTGTGTGCAGCAGCTGCCAAAAAAGCCAACACAGTTCTAGGCTGCATCAACAGAGGGATAGAATCTAGATCACGTGAAGGGTTAATACCACTTTATGAGACCTTGGGAAGGCCACACTTGGAATACGGCATCCAGTTTTGGTCGCCACGATGTAGAAAAGATGTGGAGACTCTAGAAAGAGTGCAGAGAAGAGCAACAAAGAGGATTAGGGGACTGGAGACTAAAACATATGAAGAACGGTTGCAGGAAGTGGGTATGTCTAGTCTAGTGAAGGAGCAGGGGAGACAGGATAGCAGTCTTCCGTAAAACTTTGCTAAGGAAACTGCAGAGGCCCCTCCATGGAGTCACTAAGAATCCACATGGATTTGAAGGCATCAAAATACTCGTTCAGGTGCTCCACGATTCCTGAAGATCTCATGCACACAATGAAGTTGTTTCTTTGGTGACAATAGGAAAATGGTTTGGCACTAACTTCCAATGTATATATTTTATTTAATTAATTATACATCGTCAGGTTGGGTTGATTCTTAGCAAACCCACAGGCTCTAGAAAAAGTACAGAGAAGAGCAACAAAAGAAAATTAGGGGACTGGAGGCTAAAACGTTTGAAAAATGGTTACAGGAACTGGGCATGGCTGGTCTAGTGAAGAGAAGGACCAGGGGAGACATGATAGCAGTGTTCTGATATTTGAGAGGCTGCCACAGAGAGGAAGGGGTGTGTGTGTCAAGCTATTCTCCAAAGCACCTGAAGCCCAGACAAGGAACAATGGATGGAAAGTACAATACAATAGCAGAGTTGGAAGGGACCTTGGAGGTCATTTAGTCCAACTCCCTGCCATTTCAGACAAATGGCTATCCAACATCGTCTTGAAGACTTGCAGTGTTGGGGCATTCACAACTTCTGGAGGCAACTTCTGCTCCACTGATTGATTGTTCTCACTGTCAGGAAATTTCTTTTCAGTTCTAAGTTGCTTCTCTCCTTGATTAGTTTCCACCCATTGCTTCTTGTCCTGCCCTTCAGGGGCTTTGGAGAATAGCTTGACTCCCTCTTCTTTGTGGCAACCCCTGAGATATTGGAAGACTCCTATCATGTCTCCCCTGGTCCTTCTTTTTATTAAACTAGACATACCCAGTTCCTGCAACCCAGTTCCTGCAAGTGACCAAGGAGAGATTCAAATTTTCTGACAGTGAGAGCAATCAACCCATGGAACAGAAGTTGCCTTCAGAAGTTGTGGGAGCTTCATCCCTGGAGGCTTTCAAGAAGAGACTGGACTGCCATCTGTCAGAAACGGTGTAGGGTCTCCTGCTTGAGACTAGATGACCTTCAAGTTCCCTTCCATCTCTGTTGTTCTGGACAGTTGATAGAACAGGATGTGATTGTGAAGACTGAGGGTGGAGTAGAGATTGGGGTCGCCTTTGAATTGTCAAGGTCCACCGTGTAAACAAAATCCCCCAATAAATGCGGGTAGCCCTCAACTTACAACCCCAATTGAGCCCACTATTTCTGTTGCTAAGCAAGACAGTTGTTAAGTGAGTCCTGTCCCATTTTACGACCTTTCTTGCCACAGGTGTTAAGGGAATCACTGCCGGTGTTAAGCTAGTAAGACGGTTATTAAGCAAGTCTGGCTTCCCCATTGATTTGCCTTGTCAGAAGGTCGCAAAAGCTGATCCTGCAGCCGTCATAATTGTGAGTCCGTCGTCGAGCGTATACCTTCTTTAGGTTTTGCACTTGAGCTTCCTGTTCCTGTGCAAGAACATGTATTCCATTTGGCTGTTGTCAGACTCCCATGGGGTCATGTAGGGGTCACAGCTGGCTCTACAGGCAAAATACAATGCAATACAATAGCAGAATTGGAAGGGACCTTGGAGGTCTTCTAGTCCAACCCCCTGCCTAGGCAACAAACCATGCTCATGTGGCTGGCATGCGAAGACACACGGAACACTGTTACCTTCCCACCAAAGATGGTTGCATTTTTAATGTGCTTTTGAATTGCTAGGTTGGCAGAAGCTGGGACAAGTAACAGGAGCTCACTCCATTACGCGGCGCTAGGATTCGAACTGTTGAATTGCCGACCTTTCTGGTTGAGGCAATGCAAATTCTAGGTGCTTGTCTGAGCTAAGTTTGATTGACGTTTGGACTGGTCTGAGGGTAATGCCATGAAGGTTTGTGTTCTGAAAGGATGTTGGGCAATTCCTATTGTGGCTTAATAGCTTCCATCCTGTTTTGGCTTTTGCTTATGAATAGAGCTATCTAGACAGTTGCCTTCTTCTTCCAATAAACTCTTTGTCTCTTAAGTGCTGACATCTGCTGTGGGCTATTAAGGAAAGTGGAGGTTGCTTTCAGCCTCTAAAAAAACAACAACCCACGTTTCTCCATTTCTCATTTAGGGAAATATAATCTTCTGCCTTTGTAATACTCCTCAAAAATATTTCATTCTTCTAGGGTAGGCTTCCCAGACTACTCCGTGGAAGAATCCAATTGAAAGCAGACAACTGTCTAGCCTCCTGCTTCACTTCTGCCATCCTTCTTGGTAATTGCCTCCCTTGTCAACCTTCTCTTGTTATTGTGAAGAACTGTCTCCTAACATTCAATCAGAACCTACCTTCCTGTGACCAAGATGATTCATTACTCTGTGTCCTGCACTCAGGGATTTAACAGACTAACAGAGTTGGAAGGGACCTTGCAGGTCATCTAGTCCAACCCCCTGCCCAAGCAGGAGATCCTACGTCTGCCTCTACCTAGGATCGAACTCACAACCTCCTGCTTGGGAGGCGAGAGCGCCACCTCTATGCCGCAGCAGCAGATGAGAAGGAGCAGGCCTTGTCTGGTGACATGGTCTGCCTCTGCCATGACCACATCTTCTCCACACTACTATTACCCTGCAGAGTTTGTGCAATGAAATCTCTCCGCATCCTTCCCTTTTATCTTCCCCCACGTTTAATCCTCAGAGGAACCATCTGGCTCATCACCGTCTCTTGATGTGCATGGAACTATTGTAGGCTCCTACGGTAGTGGCGTGGATTTAACATGGGTGGTTGGTTGAAGAGATGGAGGAAGACATCTCCTCAGCAGGGCATCTATGAATGTTTGCTGGCTGCAATCATGTTTGTTCATTTGAACCAACCAACCAACCATAGATGTTGTTGGTAACTGACCAAGGAGAGATTCAACCTAGAAATAAGGAGAAAATTTTCTGGCAGTGAGAACAAGCAACCCATGGAACAGAAGTTGCCTTCAGAGGTTGTGGGAGCTTCATCACTGGAGGCTTTCAAGAAGAGACTGGACTGCCTCCTGTCAGAAATAGTGTAGGGTCTCCTGCATGAGCCAGGGATTGGACTAGATGACCTTCAAGGCCTCCTCCTCCTCTCCTCCTCCTAATTCTTCTTCCTCCTCCTCCTCCTCCTCCTTCTTCTTCCCCTCCTCCTTCTTCTTCCCCTCCTTCTCCTCCTCCCCTCCTCCTCCTCCTCCTCCTCCTCCTGCTCCTAATTCTTCTTCCCCTCCTTCCCCTCCTTCTCTTCTTCCTCTTCCTCCTCCTCCTCTTCCTCCTCTCCTCCCCCTAATTCTTCTTCTTCTCCTTCTTGTTGAGTCCCCAAGCCTATGTCCCAGACAGCTCGTCTGGTAACCTATGAGTCACCGCATTCCGGAGCTGAGCCAGCAGCTGCAGTGATTAACAGAGACAAGCTGTCTGGAATCTGTCTGGAAAGGAGTTACAATGTTGCAATTGCATTGCTAGGAGTTTCCTGCCTGGTAACTCTATATAAGAGGTTGCCAGAGAAGAAACCTTGCCAGTTGAATCTTGTGTGTGTTGTAAATAGTGTGAATAAACGTTCCTGTTGTTTTGACCATGCCTGAGTCGGAATCCTTTGTCTGATCTAACACTGGCGACGAGGATGGGATTCAGGCCGTGGCCTTAGAACGCAACGGGTAACGAATACTTCAACAACAGAGCGCAGCGCGGCGCACAGCCTCACCATGGCTACGGCGACAATGCCTCCGTTTGCACCGTTCGACCCGATGAAGGAACAATGGGCTTCCTTCTTAGCCCGGTTCGAGTGCTTCTTGATAGCCAGCGACTACGGCGAACTCGCGCCTGCCAGGAAGCTGAGCCTATTCCTCCAGTGCGGCGGCCCTGAATTGTTTGCTACCGCCCGAACCATAGCAGCACCCGCAGCGGTGCACGAAGTGCCGTGGGACGATCTCCTGGGCCGCCTGAGAGCACACTACGCGCCGGCGCCTTTCCGCATAGCGCATCGCTATGCATTCAGGCAATGTGTGCAACAGCCGCAACAGTCGGTAGCTGAGTTCCTGCAGAAATTGAGAGCGACCGCAATCCCCTGCGAGTTCCCTGCTGGCTTCCTGGAGGAATCCCTACTGGAGCAGTTTGTATGCGGCGTAAGAGACATCCGCCTAAAGCGCCGCTTGCTTTCAAAAACTGTCCTGACTCTCGAGCAAGCGGTGGAAGAAGCACGCGCGACAGAATTGTCGGAGATCTCCACATCCGACATGGGCCGCGCGCGCCCTCCTCTTTTCCCCACTCCGCGAGCGTGTCTGGTAGACGAAATAGCGCCGCTGGATGAGCTGGAGGAGGAAGACCGTGGGGACTGCATGAGGGTGACCGGGCGCGTGCTGAATCGCGCATTCACACCGCAGCAGAAGTCCGGGAACTGCCTAGGCTGCAGAGGGGCCCACCAGAGACCAGAGTGCCCATTCAAGGCATCGGTGTGCCGCAGATGTGGCAGGAAAGGACACCTAGCAGCTGTGTGCCGTGCTGCCACTCCAGCGACAACGCCAGCTGCCGCCTCCAGAACCGTTCCACCAGGACAACGAGGGTCGCAGAAGTGTTCAGGACGCTACCAGCCACAGCCGACCGACTGCTTCGCGCTGGCGGAGATGCCCCCAGCTCTAAGCTACGACCAGGCAGAGAGTAGGAGACTGTCAACAGTGGTTTGCTTAGAGGGGGTGGGGGTAAAAATGGAAATAGATTCAGGGTCCTCTAGATCACTCATGTCCTGGGCGCATTTAGTTAAGCTTTGCCCCAAGCTCAGGAAGCGGGATCTCGGCCCCACAGCGACGATCCTGAAAGATTACCAGGGCTCACAAATTCCCATTCTAGGTCTGCACAGAGTGAGAGTAGACTACGGCCCCTTCCACGGATCCCTTCCCATCCTGGTAGTGGCCAAACCCCTAGCTGCCTTGATCGGATTGGACTGGTTTCCAGCCTTGGGACTGTCAGTCCAAGGAGTACACAGCGTGCCAGCCAGTTCTCCGGTAGACGAAGTAATCAGAGAGTTCAACGACGTCTTTGATGGCAGCTTAGGAACGTACAAAGGCACTCCAGTTTCCCTAAATTTGGACCCCCAGGTTGCTCCAGTCCGCTTGAAGGCCCGCAGGCTGCCGTTCGCGCTGAAGCCCAAGGTTGAAGCGGAATTGGATCGATTGGTGGCACAGGGCGTGCTCGAACCCGTCGATCAGGCGAAATGGGAGACCCCAATTGTGGTCCCCATTAAGCCCGACGGGTCCGTGAGGATCTGCGCCGACTATAAGTCGACGATCAACCTCGGGCTTCAGGCGAACCCATACCCGGTTCCGGTGGTGCAAGACCTACTCCACTCATTGGGACGAGGTCGAGTGTTCGCGAAACTGGATATGGCGCAGGCCTACCAACAGCTCCCGGTGGATGACGAGGCTGCGGAAGCGCAGACCATCGTGACCCACCGTGGGGCTTTCCGCTGTCGCCGTCTCCAATTCGGCGTGTCCGTAGCCCCGGGGATCTTCCAGAGCCTCATGGAGCGACTGCTCCATGGGCTCCCTGGCGTTGTACCGTATTTTGACGACGTCCTGATTGCTGCTTCCAGCATATCAGAACTCGCCAAAACGTTACGGAAGGTCCTCAGAGTTTTCAGGGGCGCGGGTTTAAAGTTGAAACGCAGCAAATGTACGTTTGCTGCGCCTAGGGTGGAATTCCTGGGTTTCATGATTGACGCCCAAGGAATACACCCAACCCCCTCCAAGGTCGAGGCCATCCAAAAGGCCCCCACTCCTGCCTCCAAAACGGAGCTGCAGGCATTCCTCGGCCTTTTGAATTTCTACGCGCCGTTTATTCCCCATAAGGCATCGCTAGCCGAGCCGCTGCATCGGTTGCTCGACCGATCCGCGGCCTGGCACTGGGGCAGCCGCGAAGCACACGCGTTCGCGGCTGTCAAAGCCATGCTCACGTCAGATGCGGTACTAGTCCAGTACCATGACAGGCTTCCTCTGACGCTTGCGTGCGATGCCTCCCCTTTTGGCCTGGGGGCTGTCCTTAGCCACGTCTTTCCAGATGGCTCGGAAGCCCCCATTGCTTTTTACTCCCGGACAATGTCTCAAACGGAGAGAAACTACAGCCAAATCGACAAGGAGGCTTTGGCTGTAGTGTCCGGGATTAAGAAGTTCCACAATTACCTCTATGGGCGGACCTTTTCTGTTGTCACGGACCATAAGCCGCTCCTTGGGCTATTGGCCAGTGACCGTCCGACACCCCCCATCCTGTCGCCCAGGATGACCCGCTGGACGGAATTCCTGGCAGCGTATGACTATACGCTGCTATACCGTCCTGGCAAGCAGATAGGGCATGCTGATGCCCTAAGCCGCTGCCCTCTCCCGGGGCCGGATCCGGCCCCTGTGCCTGCTCTCTCTGTCCTGATGGTCGCGGAGTCGGACTTGCCCCTGTCCTCTTCCGCCGTTGCCGCTCACACCCGCGCAGACCCCGTCCTCGCCCAGGTCTGCCGATGGGTGCTGAGGGGCTGGCCTTCGGGCAGTGTGGCTGAAAACTTTCGGCCTTACAAGTCACGCCAGCTGGAGCTCTCGCTCCATTGCGGGTGCTTGTGTTGGGGAGATCGGGTCATCGTCCCTTCCCCTCTCCGGCACATGGTTCTTCAGTCGCTCCATGCCAACCACCCAGACATCGTCCGTATGAAGGCATTGGCCCGGAGCTATGTCTGGTGGCCCGGCATGGACGCTGAAGTGGCGGAATGGGTGGCCGCCTGCTCCTCCTGCCAATCGTCCCGGCCGGCCGCGCCGGTCTTCCCGCCGAGGGAGTGGGACGCCCCCAGGTGCCCATGGTCCAGGCTCCACTTGGATTTCGCGGGTCCCTTCCATGGCCAGAATTTCCTCGTGGTGGTGGATGCGTTCTCACGCTGGGTGGAGGTGATTCTCATGGCTTCCACCACAGCGGAGAGCACGGTGCGTGCCTTGCGCCGTCTGTTTGCGACCCACAGGTTGCCGGACGTCGTTGTGTCCGACAACGGACCCCAATTTCAATCCTCCACCTTCTTGGACTTTCTGGCCACCCAAGGGATCCGCCACGCGCCGGTCGCCCCTTATCACCCGGCATCTAATGGACGCGCGGAACGAGCCGTGCGCTCAGCCAAGGAAGCCTTGGCCCGTTTGGATAAAGGGGACTGGCAGGCAAGGGTGGCCGCGTACCTTTTGGGACAGCATGTCACACCTTGCCCAGCCACAGGGAAAAGCCCCGCAGAGCTCTTGATGGGCCGACGCTTGCGGACCACTCTGGACAGACTGCACCCCGATTACGACGGGTTGCAGAGGGGCAACCTGCAGATTCCCACTCCTCGTTTATTTGAAATTGGGGACCTGGTTTGGGCAAGGAACTTTTCAGGGGAGCCGCGATGGATTGCCGCAACCATTGTGGACGTAACCGGACCCTGTTCTTACAGAGTCGGCCTTCAGGATGGATCCGAGTGGCGGCGCCACCTGGATCAACTGAGGCGCCGCCTGCCCGAAACAGCAGTCACCACGCCAGGCCGTTCCTGCCCGTTGGCCCCCGTTGGGCCGTTGTTCTCTGCTCAAGCCAAGCAGTTGTTTGGAACCCCGGAGTCCCTAGCCGGTCCAGACCTCGTATCGGCGGGAACAGCACGGGGAGACCGCCAGGACCTCACAGCCCAATCTGACTCTCAGCTGGGGGCCTCGCCCATCGGGGAACCACCCTACCAGAATAATACTCGCCAGCAAATGCCAACTACCTCAAGCCCGGTCGCCACGCCCCCTCACCCGGACTTGCTAGGGTCGCCATTGCCGCCTACGGCGACTCCACCTCCGAGGGCAGGCCGCGATGATGTAGGCGAAGGCTCCGTGTCCCACAGGGAGGAGCCTCCTCAAGAACTAAGGCGGTCAGGGCGGACCCGACACCGCCCCGCCTATCTGAACGACTACGCGTGCGCATGTACTGTGTTGGACAGAGAACCTAGACACATGCGCACTGACTATGGGGGAAGGAGTGTTGAGTCCCCAAGCCTATGTCCCAGACAGCTCGTCTGGTAACCTATGAGTCACCGCATTCCGGAACTGAGCCAGCAGCTGCAGTGATTAACAGAGACAAGCTGTCTGGAATCTGTCTGGAAAGGAGTTACAATGTTGCAATTGCATTGCTAGGAGTTTCCTGCCTGGTAACTCTATATAAGAGGTTGCCAGAGAAGAAACCTTGCCAGTTGAATCTTGTGTGTGTTGTAAATAGTGTGAATAAACGTTCCTGTTGTTTTGACCATGCCTGAGTCGGAATCCTGTGTCTGATCTAACACTTCTCCTCTTCCCCCTCCTCCTCCTCTTAATTCTTTTTCTTTCCCTCCTTCCCCTCCTTCTCTTCCTCCTCTTCCTCCTCCTTCTCTCCTCCTCCTCCTCTTTCTCCTCCTCCCCTCCTCCTCCTCCTCTCCTCCTAATTCGTCTTCCCCTCCTTCTCTTCCTCCTCTTCCTCCTCCTTCTCTCCTCCTCCCCCTCTTTCTCCTCCTTCTCTCCTCCTCCTCCTCTTCCTCCTCTCCTCCTAATTCTTCTTCTTCCCCTCCTCCTCCTTCTCCTCTTCCCCCTCCTCCTCCTCTTAATTCTAATTCTTTCCCTCCTTCCCCTCCTTCTCTTCCTCCTCTTCCTCCTCCTTCTCTCCTCCTCCTCCTCTTTCTCCTCCTCCTCTCCTCCTCCTCCTCTCCTCCTCCTAATTCTTCTTCCCCTCCTTCCCCTCCTTCTCTTCCTCCTCTTCCTCCTCCTTCTCTCCTCCTCCCCCTCTTTCTCCTCCTTCTCTCCTCCTCCTCCTCCTCCTCCTCTCCTTCTCCTAATTCTTCTTCTTCCCCTCCTCCTCCTCCTCCTCCTCTTTCTCCTCCTCCCCTCCTCCTCCTCTTCCTGATTCCTCTTCTGATTCTTCTGATTCTGATGGCTCTCTTAATAAATTGGAACGTTCAGCTAACCTTTTGCCTTGGACTCTTTTGGATGCTATTTGGAACTCTGGCATTAACCTGAATATCCATTTTCCTGCAGATGTTTCATTTGCCAATTGACATCACCAGTGCTATAACTTAGCTCAGAGAGCACCAAGGACCCCACAGTCTGTTTTATTCTGTTCTGTCTATCCCAGTTTCCACTGAAAGTTATTCTTTTCAACAGTTGTCTCCCTGTAGGGGCAAATGTGAATCCCTAAATTATGAAAGGAGGAACTGTTTGATGAACAAGCTGGTGAAGTTAAGGCACCAAGCTAGAAACTGGGAGATTATGAATTCATCTGCTGCTGTGGCCTAGAGGTGGAGCTCTCGCCTCCCAATCAGGAGGTTGTGAGTTCAATCCTAGGTAGAGGCAGATGTAGGGTCTCCTGCTTAGGCAGGGGTGATGGACGGGCTGCTAAAGCAAGGTCATGGCACACACTCGAAAGTAAATCAGGAAGACTGTAATGGGGGAGGGGTCTGTCTGCCTGTCTCACAAGAACAAAGAATGCTTATCAACAGGAAATAATACAATAATACAATAATATAATAGGGGTGTGTGTGTGTCAAGCTATTCTCCAAAGCACCTGAAGCCCAGACAAGGAACAATGGATGGAAAGTACAATACAATAGCAGAGTTGGAAGGTACCTTGGAGGTCATCTAGTCCAAGTCCCTGCCTAGACAGGAAGCCCTATACCAGGGGTCTGCAAAGTCGGCTCTTTTAAGACTGGTGGACTTCAACTCCCAGAGTTCCCCAGCCAGCTATGGGAGTTGAACTCTGGGAGTTGAAGTCCACCAGTCTTAAAAGAGCCGACTTTGCAGACCCCTGCCGTATACCATTTCAGACAAATGTCTATCTAACATCTTCTTGAAGACTTGCAGTGTTGGGGCATTCACAACTTCTGGAGGCAACTTCTGCTCTACTGATTAATTGTTCTAACTGTCAGGAAATTTCTCCTCAGTTCTAAGTTGCTTCTCTCCTTGATTAGTTTCCACCCATTGCTTCTTGTTCTGCCCTCAGGTGCTTTGGAGAATAGCTTGACTCCCTCTTCTTTGTGGCACCCTCTGAGATATCGGAACACTGCTATCCTGTCTCCCCTAGTCCTTCTTTTTATTAAACTAGACATACCCAGTTCCTGCAACCGTTCTTCATATGTTTTAGTCTCCAGTCCTCTAATCCTCTTTGTTGCTCTTCTCTGCACTCTTTCTAGAGTCTCCACATCTTTTCTACATCGTGGTGAAATATGCATGTGTAAAGCTTGTAGCAATTATGGGTAGTTGATAAAAGCAACAAGAATTAGACAACTTGCAGACCTCAGCTAAATGTTAGGAATAGAGATGGACGGCAACAAATGAAATGCCTATTAGAGAACTCCTGGGGCATTCATTAGCCAAGGCTTAGCAATGGGACAGCTACAGGGACCAATAGAACAAATTGTAGAATTTTTGCTAAAATGTTTATTATCCTTTGTTCTTGGTTCTTGGCCATTTGACCAGGAACCCTTTTCCTTGGAGTACTCGAATAAAAAGCAATCAGACAACCTGCGCCTCGGGTCTGGCGTCCATCATTGGCTTTGGCACCAGGCTCAGACCTGAATTGGGGACAACGGGGTTGGACTAGATGACCTGCAAGGTCCCTTCCAACTCTGTTAATCTGTTATCTGATACTCTTAATTGCACACTTAGAGAGGGTGTTTATTTTAAAACTTCTAGATATTACATACAGTTGCTGCCATTTGGGCCCTCCCCCCACTTCCTCAAAGGGGATCTAAGGGAGACCCTTTGTCTCCATAACAACTTGGAGAGCATGAATAATTCAGCTGGCTTTAAAAGGACTTGTTTATGGATGGGCCTGGCTTAATTACAGCAAAAGAGAAATTCCAAAATGACAGCGACAGTTGCTGGTCTTACTGCCGATCCGTTGTTGCTTTCGCAGGGATGCATCGGCTTAAACAAGAAGCAGGCTGTGGTGTTTCTAAAAATGAGGGCTAGCTGAGACCTACAACACTGCTTGTTCTGTGGTGATTTCAAGGGACCTAGTTATATGCGAGACCGTCTTCTGCCCCATACATCCCTTAGACCGATACGCTCCCACAGAGAGGGCCTTCTCAGGGTGCCGTCGGCCGGGCAATGCCGGTTGGCGACACCCAGGGGAAGGGCCTTCTCTGTGGCAGGCCCTACCCTGTGGAACGACCTACCCCCTGAACTCTGCACCATCACCGACCTCCGCCTCTTCCGCCAGTGTTTAAAAAAACACTTATTTCACCAAGCCGGCCTAAGATAGCCTCTACTGCGATTAATTTTAGATAGTTTTAATTGGGGGATTTTAATTGGTTTTAGCGCAGGTTGCCATTTAATAGATTTTTAAATTTATATGTTTTGTATTATCTTTGTATGTTGTTTTTAAATTCCTGTGCACCGCCCTGGGTCCTTTTGGAGAAGGGCGGGATATAAATTGAATAAAATAAAATAAATAAATAAATAAGGCCTTATAATTCCAACGTTGACATTTACTCTGTGTTATTTCGACATAGGTCTGAAGGGGACAGTGGTTGATGGCCACCCAAAATTGCCCTGGCATAAGATGGGTGGCCAATGTTTAATAAATGATAGATACATGGTTGGATAGATAGATAGATATACATGGATAGAAAGCTAATGAGTTGATGGATGAATTGAAAGGTAAAAAGATAGATAGATAGATAGATAGATAGATAGATAGATAGATAGATAGATAGATAGATAGATAGATAGATAGAGGCTTGACAGATGGATTGATAGAAAAAATAGATGATAGGTAGGCAGATAGATGGATAGATAGATAGATGGATGGATGGATGGATGGATGGATGGATGGATTGATAGGTAAAATGTTATATAGATTAGATAGATAGATAGATAGATAGATAGATAGATAGATAGATAGATGGATGGATGGATGGATGGATGGATGGATGGATGGATGGATGGATGGATGGATGGATGGATGGATGGATGGATGGATGGATGGTTGGATGGATGGATGGATGGGTAAAAGGTAGGTGGATGGATGAGATAGGTAGATAGATAGATAGGTAGGTAGGTAGGTAGGTAGGTAGGTAGGTAGGTAGATAGATAGATAGATAGATAGATAGATAGATAGATAGATAGATAGATAGATAGATAGATAGATAGATAGATAGATAGATAGATAGATAGAGGCTTGACAGATGGATTGATAGAAAAAAAAGATGATAGGTAGGCAGATGGATGGATGGATGGATGGATGGATCGATAGATAGATAGATGGATGGATGGATGGATGGATGGATGGATAGGTAAAATGATGTATAGATTAGATAGATAGATGGATAGATAGATGGATGGATGGATGGATGGATGGATGGATGGATAGATGAAAAAGTAGGTAGGAGTTAGATAAATGGATGGATGGATGGATGGATGAAAAAGTAGGTAGATAGATAGGTGGATAGATGATGGATAATAAGTAGGTGGATGGATGGATAGGAGATAGATGGATGGATGGATAATTGATAACGTCTCACTTCACAAAATAAATATTGGTCTTAATTGTGGTCATAGGACAAGGATTACCTGTACATCTAGTTTTGGTTGCTCAAGAAGACATATTTTTCAAACAGAAAGAAAGAAAGAAAGAAAGAAAGAGAGAGAAAGAAAGAAAGAAAGAAAGAAAGAAAGAAAGAAAGAAAGAAAGAAAGAAAGAAAGATACCCAGAGGCTTCATTCCTCCTCCTGAAGTGGGGCGGGAGGGCGGGATGCAAATCCAGGCCGGATTTCATTAGCCCGTCTTCCTATTATTTGTACACAGGGATATTTACATAAATCTCATCTGCCATGCAGCCCTGTGTGCGGATTGCCAGCTGGAGTCTGCCTAGCCCCGTCCCCGGAATTGCTTTCCTGTGTTTTGTGAAGAGGGTTGGTGGAAGGACCCTTCCTCCTCCAGGGGGAAAGCTGTTATCTAAGCTTTTCATTTCTGAGCAATCTTGGTCGGGAAGTGGATTCTCATAACTCAACAAGCAAGCAGCCAGCCAGGGTGAGAGCAGTAATTTATCACAGGCCCTCCAAGCCTCACTTCAGACTAAGCAAACAAATAAAACAGAGGCAGACAATCAAGACCAGGTTTGCTAGGAGCTCTTTGGGGGTTTGGGGTTTTTTGGGGGGGGAGTTGTCAGGAGGGGAATGGGGGCAAAGTGGTGGGAACGTCAGAAAGCCTATTGCCGAAGGAGGACCCTTTGCGTGGAGAAAAGGACAGCTTTGATCTGGTGTTCTTGGAGTGGAAATGGAGAGAGAGAGAGAGAGAGAGGGAGAGGGAGAGGAACTGCGAAAAGCAAAGCGCTTCAATCAATGACATATTAATTTGCTTTGACAGGAAGGAGGAAGGAAAGGAAGAAATAGGGGGAGAAAGGAAAGGGAGAAAAGGAAGGAGGGAGAGGAGATATAAAGAAAGAGAAAGGAGGAAGGAAGGAGAGAGGGAGGGAGGGAGGAAGTAAGGGAAGAAATAGGGGAGAAAGGAAAGGGAGAAATGGAAGGAGGGAGAGGAGATATAGAGAAAGAGAAAGGAGGAAGGAAGGAGAGAGGGAGGGAGGGAGGAAGTTAGGGAAGAAATAGGGGAGAAAGGAAAGGGAGAAATGGAAGAAAGGAGATATAGAGAAAGAGAAGAGGAAGGAAGGAAGGAAGAAGGACGGGAAGAAATAGGGGAGAAAAGAAAGGGAGAAAAGGAAGGAGGGAGAGGAGATATAGAGAAAGAGAAGGGAGGAAGGAAGGAGAGAGGGAGGAACGAAGGAAGGGAAGAAATAGGGGAGAAAGGAAAGGGAGAAATGGAAGAAAGGAGATATAGAGAAAGAGAAGAGGAAGGAAGGAAGGAAGCAGGACGGGAAGAAATAGGGGAGAAAGGAAAGGGAGAAAAGGAAGGAAGGAGAGGAGATATAGAGAAAGAGAAGGGAGGAAGGAAGGAGAGAGGGAGGAATGAAGGAAGGGAAGAAATAGGGGAGAAAGGAAAGGGAGAAATGGAAGAAAGGAGATATAGAGAAAGAGAAGGGAGGAAGGAAGGAGGAAGGAAGGGAAGAAATAGGGGAGAAAGGAAAGGGAGAAATGGAAGAAAGGAGATATAGAGAAAGAGAAGGGAGGAAGGAAGGAAGGAAGAAGGACGGGAAGAAATAGGGGAGAAAGGAAAGGGAGAAAAGGAAGGAGGGAGAGGAGATATAGAGAAAGAGAAGGGAGGGAGGAAGGAGGAAGGAAAGGAAGAAATAGGGGGAGAAAGGAAAGGGAGAAATGGAGAGGAGATATAGAGGGAGAGGAGATATAGGAAGGAAGGAGGAATGGAAGGAGGGAGAAAAAGAAATGGAAGGAAGGAGACTCCAGGATTGGCCCATGTTCCTCCCCAACCTCCTCACTGTCAGACTCTGCTGCCAGCTCCGCAGGCCGCCGGCGGGCCACAACACTTGGTGACTCAGCCTAAGGGCGAGATGTTTGAAAACTGCTCTTCAAAATCGCACTAATGGCCGACCTTAAGCACACACAGCTGTGGAAAAAGAACATGCAAATGCGGCAAACATCCTTGGCTGTCTAAATATTTACGTTACCAACAACAGCCCTAAATAAAATCTCGGCAACTTGGCAAACTCTGTGGGACCAAAAGACTTCAGGGATGGCTCTTGGACTGCAGAGATGCGGTGTCCTTCACTGAAGCTCTGGTAGCTTCTCACCAGCTTCTCTTTCACACGCCCGTGGTGGAGGAGCCATGTCGGTGTCAGGAGTCCACAACTGGCTCTGCCTCCTTATCATCATAGCCGTGACTGTCGTGGGGATGGCGGGAAACGGGTTCATCTTTATTTCCGACGTCTGTGACCGGATCCGAAGCAAGACGCAGATGGGTTCGGACCTCCTGTTGACGTCCCTCAGCCTAACCCGGTTTGTTTTCCTTGGGATCACGCTGGCCTTCCATTGTATTAGCTTCCTGGATGTCAATCAGCCCAAATACGCCGGAAGCGTCACTGTTTTCTTCTGGACCTTTTTCAATGCCACCACCTTGTGGATTACCACCTGCCTTGGAGTCTTTTACTGCGTGAAGATCGTCAACTTCAGCCAGCCCTTCCTCGTGAAGATGAAGCTGAGGATTTCCAGCCTGGTCCCCCATTTGCTGGCGGTGGTGATGCTGGTTTCCTTGGCCTCGGCTCTTCCTTTCCTCTGGATTGAGGATCACAGCCGATCTTATAACAACCCAGAGGGCGCCCAGAGAATGGTGGCTCAGATGTTCCTCTTCGGGATGCTGTATACTGCAGGGACCTTCCCGTCGTTCGTCATCTTTTTAATTTCCTCCGGTTTTTTAATTTCCTCGCTCGCGCACCACGCGAAGAGGATGCAGAGCAACTCGCTGGGCTTTAGAGACCAAAGGATGGACGTTCACCTGAAGACCACGAAGATCCTGACCTCTTTCCTCATCCTCTACGCCGCAACCTTCGTGGCGGAAGTCACAATGACCTGCTTCCCCAGTCCCTGGGCATCGGTGATGTCCATAATGGTGGTTAGTGCGTATAATTCTGGACACACCGTTGCTTTGATCGTCATGAATGCCAAACTGAAGGAACGGTTAAGCCAGATGTTCCGGTGTCTGAGGAAACAGAGGTGAAGGACTGAGCCCAGGCTGAAATCAGGCTTAAATCTTGCTCAAACGCACACAGAGTTGCAGATGTTCTGACCCAGCCTTCGCAGAAGCAAGAAAGAGACTCCCCACAATTAAAAACACCCTCTTTAATTACACGTTGGGAAATAACTGTCTTCACCAACAGGAAGTCCAGGCAAGGAGCCCTGCAAGGAGTTAAGCAAAAGTCCTTATCAGCTCATTAAGAGAGTAGAGTAGCATAGAGTAGAGAAGAGTAGAGTGGGATGGGATGGGATGGGGTAGGGTAGGGTAGGGTAGGGTAGGGTAGGGTAGGGTAGGGTAGGGCAGGAGTGGAATGGAGTAGAATAGAGTAGAGTAGAGTAGAATATGGGAATAAGAATAGAATGGAATGGAATGGAATCAAATGGAATGGAATCAAATGGAATGGAATCGAATGGAGTGGAGTGGAGTAGAGTAGAGTAGAGTAGAGTAGAGTAGAGTAGAGCAGAGTAGAGTAGAATATGGGAATAAGAATAGAATAGAATAGAATAGAATAGAATGGAATGGAATGGAATGGAATGGAATGGAGTGGAGTGGAGTAGAGTAGAATATGGGAATAAGAATAGAATAGAATAGAATAGAATAGAATAGAATATGGAATGGAATGGAATGGAATAGAAAATGGAGTGGAACGGAATAGAATAGAATAGAATAGAATGGAATGGAATGGAATGGAATGGAGTGGAGTGGAGTGGAGTAGAGTAGAGTAGAATAGAATATGGAATGGAATGGAATGGAATGGAATGGAGTGGAGTGGAGTAGAGTAGAATATGGGAATAAGAATAGAATAGAATAGAATAGAATAGAATAGAATATGGAATGGAATGGAATAGAAAATGGAGTGGAACGGAATAGAATAGAATAGAATAGAATGGAATGGAATGGAATGGAGTGGAGTGGAGTGGAGTAGAGTAGAATAGAATATGGAATGGAATGGAATGGAATGGAATGGAGTAGAACAGAACAGAACAGAACAGAACAGAATTCCTTATTGGCCAAGTGCAAATGCTCTCAGTGTACATAAAAAAAAAAATAGAATACATCCATCAAGAATCATAACCTTTAGCGATAGTCATAGGTTACTAATAAGCAATGAAATCATACTTGGAATCTAAATGAAATAATATAAATCGTAGAGATACAAGCAACGTGGTTGTAGTCATAAGTGGGAAAGAGAGAGGCACTAGGAAGGGTGAGAAGAAGAATGATAGTAATATAGCCTTAGTAAATAATTTGCTAGTGTTGTGGGAATTATTTGTTTAGCAGAGTGATGGCACTTGGGGAAAAACTGTCCTTGTGTCTAGTTGTCTTGGTGTGCAGAGCCCTATAGCATCGTTTTGAGGGTAGAAGTTGGAACAATTTATGTCCAGGATGCGAGGGGTGCGTAGATACTTTCCCAGCCCTCTTATTGACTCGCGCAGTGTGCAGGCCCTCAATGGAAGGCAGGTTGGCAGCCATTGTGTGTTTTCTGCAGTTCTGATTCTCCTCTGAAGTCCGTGTCTGTCTTGTTGGGTTGCAGAGCCAAACCAGACAGTAATGGAGGTGCAGATGACGGACTCAATGATTCCTCTGTAGAGCAGAATCAGGAGCTCTTTGGGCAGTTTGAGCTTCCTGAGTTGGCGCAGAAAGTCCATAAGCTCCTAGCCGGGAGGCTGCACATTAAGTTAGAGAAATAGACAAACCTCAGTTCTGGCAAGGCCGCCTTTGTCGCATGGAACTCCCAAGGAGCAAACTTTCTAGAAATGCGAACAGTTGTCTCCTACAACCAAAGCACTCCCTTTTCCTCCCTATTTATTCCCCAGCCAGGGAGGGGCCAGCCAGCATCCTCATTTGTTTTGCTTCCTGAGCCAGCTCGTCGTCCTCCGCTGTTCGCCTCTCCTATCTGCTCTGCGCATATGCGCATCTGGAACAGGCCCCAGCCGTTCCTCCCCGTCCCTCATCTCTTGACACTTAAGGCCGCAGAGGGAGATGCCGCACGGCCCTGGCTCTATCCCTGCGTCCAACCGTGGGCATCCATCAGAGCCTTCCCCAGGCCCACGTTCTTCCCCCAACCTGCTCATCGTTCGAGTCTGCCGCTAGCTCCGCTGACAGCTGGCGGGCCACAGCAGCGGAAGCCTCTTGGATGAGAAGCGAAACGTCTTCAAAAAGACGCCAGAGCTCATGGGTGGAATTGACATTCACGACAACTCAAGGTCCGCGAAGTCTGTTGGATCTGCTCTAGGTGTGGCTCGCTATGAATTCAACTCGATGCCATTTCCCTAGCCCAGGGATCAGCAATCTTAAACAGTCAAAGAGCCACAAAGGTCCTAACCGGAAGTCCGTCCCCCCCATTCAATCCCGGAGCCGACCGGAAGTCCAATTCCCCCCACCATAGAGTCTCCTCCTAGCACGGCATCCTTTTTCCTCTACTTCTCCTAAGCCCTATCAATTGTGGAGCCGACCGGTGACAGGGAGCCGCAGCAGAGGGATGTAAGAGCCGCATGCGGCTCCAGAGCCACAGTTTGCTGACCCCTGCCCTAGCCCAAGATTTTAAATGGGACACGTGGTGTGTGGAGCAGTGTGTACAACAGTCTTAGCCCATGCCAGCTCTTGTTCGGATTCCCTCAACATCCGCTGAGTGTGTTTTGCCTTGACGTTAAAATTTTCCTAATAGATTTTTATAGGCGGAGCGATCGTTTTTCAATAGAAGCTCCTACTGAGTTAGAGCAGTTCTCCTTAGAAATTAGATTGGTCCCCCGTTGCCCTGGAATGATAGTGAGTGATGGGATGGTCAGTTTGATTGATTTCATGGTGATTGTGGTTTTAGAACTTTGTACTTAATTCTGAACATGAACGTTTTATTTTAATTGCTTGTGTTTTGTCATAATTAGGCACTCTTATGATCTCTGTCTGAACATGATTTTTACTCTCTCTCTCTCTCTTATCTCTCTTCTTTCTTTCTTTCTTTCTTTCTTTCTTTCTTTCTCTCTCTCTCTACCCCTCCCTCCCTCCCTCCCTCCCTCTTTCTTTCTTTCTTTCTTTCTTTCTTTCTTTCTTTCTTTCTTTCTTTCTCTTTCTTTCTTTCTTTCTTTCTCTCTTTCTTTCTCTCTCTCTCTTATCTCTCTTCTTTCTTTCTTTCTTTCTTTCTTTCTTTCTTTTCCTCTTTCTCTTATCTCTCTCTCTTATTTCTCTCTTTCTCCCTCCCTCTTTCATTCTTTCTTTCTCTCTTTCTCTCTCTCTTATCTCTCTCTCTTATTTCTCTCTTTTTCCCTCCCTCCCTCCCTCCCTTTCTTTCTGTCTTTCCTTTTCTTTCTTTCTTTCTCTCCCTCTTCTTTCTTTCTTTCTTTCTTTCTTCTTTCTTTCTTTCTCCCTCCCTCCCTCTTTCTTTCCTTCTTTCTCTTATCTCTCTCTCTTATTTCTCTCTTTCTCCCTCCCTCCCTTTCTTTCTTTCTTTTTCTTTCTCTCTCTCTCTCTCTCTCTCTCTCTCTCTCTCTCTCTCTCTCTCTCTCTCTCTCTTTCTTCCTCCCCCCCCTCTCTTCTCTCTCCCTCCCTCCCTCTCTCTCTCTGGTCTATCAATCTTTCTATCTGTCTGTCTGTCTATCTATCTCCTATCCAGGAATGGGATTGAAAAACGTTAGCACTCGGTGCCAAAAAGGTTCACCAACACTGAAATATAAAAATAAAGTAAATAATAAAACAGATTTTTCTTCTTCTTTAGCACATCTCTCTGATACCCAAACCCCCTTAGGGTTTTTCCACTTGGAGGAAATATGAAGGATTGCCTGCGTCTTACTTTCAACAACGCCGTGCTCGGTTTTATAATGTTTTTAGCGTTTCGACTGTCATAATTATTTATTTATTTTTTTAAATTGTAAGCCACCCACAGCCTTAGATTGAGATGGAGGGGGTGGGGGTGGGGGCTATAGAAATCGAATAAATAAATAAACAAATTGCAGTTGAAATGAAATTCCGAAATCCCAGCCTGTCCTGTCCCATCAGATGCCACAAACTCGGAAGACCAGCGGAACAAATCATGGTTTACATCAGCATCAACAATGTGTCATTTACTGTGCCCTCCACCGTTTCATACCCACCACCGTTCAGGTGGGACCAGAATGGTGCCCTTCACTCTGCCAGGTGGGGTCCCAGGTCTTTTCAAATTTTTATTAATGGCTTGGATGCCGAGATGGGAGGGACTGTTTTATCAAATCTTCAAAATTTGATAGCCGGAGCCTCGGAGGAGAAGAAAGACAAATCGAAATGGATGTTGATAGATTAGAGCAAAGGACTAAAAGCAGCAGAATGAAATTTAAGAGAGGGAAATGTAAAGTCACCAGCGCAGGTTGTATAAATCAAACGCATAAATAGAGAACGGGGAAAGATTTGGCTCCTTCATAGCAGGTGTGAGAAATGCCCTGGGACGGAGGCTGATCACGGACTGAATTTGAATCAGTGGAGGGATGTGATTTGCAGGAAGGAAGAAAAGGAAGGAAGGAAGGAATAGTTGAAGGGGAAGGAAGAAAGGGGAGGGGAGGGAGGGAGGGGAAGGGAAGGTGAAAGGGAAGGAAGGAAGGGAAGAGAGAAAGGGAGGAAGAAAGAAGGGAACGAAGGAAGGAAGGAGGAAAGGGATAGCCGAAGAGAAAAAAAGAAAGGGGAGGGAAGGGGAGGGAGGGGAAGGGAAGGGGAAAGGGAAGGAAGGAAGGAAGAAAGAAAGAAAGAAAGAAAGAAAGAAAGAAAGAAAGAAAGAAAGAAAGAAAGAGGAAAGGGATAGCTGAAGGGAAAGGAAGAAAGGGGAGGGAATTGGAGAGAGGGAGGGGAAGGGAAATGGAAATGGAAGGAAGGGAAAGGAGAGAGGGAGAGAGAGGGAAACGTAGGAAGGAAGGAATGAAAGAAAAAAAAAAAGAAAGAAAGAAAGAAAGAAAGAGGAAGGAGGGAAGGAAGCAAGGAAGGGAGGGAGGGAGGGAGGGAAAGGAAGGAAGGAGTGAGAGAAAGAAAGAAAGAAAGAAAGAAAGAAAGAAAGAAAGAAAGAAAGAAAGAAAGAGGAAAGGGATAGCCGAAGGGAAAGGAAGGAAGGAGAGGGAAGATGGGGAGGGTGGAAAGGGAAGGAAAATGAAGGAAGGAAGGAAGGCAGGTAGGAAGGGAAGGGAGAGAGGGAAAGAGAGGGGAAGGAAGGGGCAAAATTCACTTAACAACTGTCCTTGTTTATCTTGGATTCCATTGTGGTGGTGAGTTGTGGACTATTCTACATTCTTAAGATTTTTTTCTGAAGAAAGATGACCCCGAAGGGATCGCTCTTACCTTGAATACTTACATATCCCCATTTTATCCTCCTGATGCATGTCCCTAGGCCAGGGGTCTGCAAAGTCGGCTCTTTTAAGACTGGTGGACTTCAACTCCCAGAATTCCCCAGCCAGCCTGGCTGGCTGGGGTATTCTAGGAGTTGAAGTCCACCAGTCTTAAAAGAGCCGACTTTGCAGACCCCTGCCCTAGGCTCTTTCTCAATGAGAGGTAGAGAACTCTACTACCAAATGCAGTCTTGCAAACGGCTGGATTAAGAACATTTGAATTGACTCTCTTAATGATTGCATAAAATTAAAGCCGCCGTGAGGATATAAATAGCCGTATCATTGTACATAGGTGGAACTTGGAGAGGGAAGAATCCGATCAACGCTTCACAGTTTAAAATCAGTGGATTATTTTGCTTAAAAAAAAAAAAAAAGTCAGGTTTGGCTTTGATTGCGAGAATCCATGGAATGAGATCGGAAATGATGCTTTGAAAGAGGATGTGAGCCAGCCGTGTGCAGCGGCAGCCAAAAAACCCAATGCGATCCTAAATACAGTCAAAATCAAGGGAGGTGCTAACACCCCTCTATAAAACCTTAGTAAGCACTGATGATGCTACCTAGTTGGGCAATGAAAGGCCTGTAAGAAAACAACTCAGCTAAGAAAGAAATGAAATCCAACACAGAGAAAAGTAAAGTCCTACACTTAGGTAAGAAAGACGAAACGTACACCTATAGACTGGGTGAAACCAGGCTTAATAGCAGTGACTATGAGAGGGGTCGAAGTGATGTCCCGGTGCCTGGAAGCCGTACAGGTCTGGATGGGAAGAAACAAACTCAGACTCAACCCATCCAAGACTGAGTGGCTGTGGCTCCCGGCATCCCGGTACAACCAGTTTTCTCCATCACTGGCCATAGGGGGGGAACATCTAACCCCTGTGGATGGGGCACGCAACTTGGGCATCCTCCTGGTTACCCGGCTGTCCATGGAAGATCAAGTGACAGCCGTGGCCAGGGGGGGCATTTTACCAGGTTCGCCTGGTACGCCAGTTGCGCCCCCTATTGGACCGGGATGCCCTCCGCACGGTCACTCATGCCCTCGTGACATCCCGTCTAGACTACTGTAACGCTCCCTACATGGGGCTTCCCTTGAGGTGCATCCGAAGACTACAGCTGGTTCAAAATGCGGCCGCGCAGGCAATTCTGGGAGCCCCCAGGTACTCCCACATAACACCGCTCCTGCGCGAGCTGCATTGTCTTCCTGTGGTCTTTCGGGTACGCTTCAAGGTGCTGATTACCATCTTCAAAGCGCTCCATGGCACGGGACCTAGCTATCTGAGAGATCGCATCCTGCCCCATACATCCCTTCGACTGATTTGCTCGCACAGAGAGGGACTTCTCCAGGTGCCGTCCACTAGGCAATGCCAGCGGGCGACTCCCAGGGGAAGGACCTTCTCTGTTGCAGGCCCTATCCTATGGAACGACCTACCCCCCGACCTCAGAACAACTCCGGACCTCCGCTCCTTCCGCCGAAAGCTCAAAACATATTTCTTCCAACAGGCCGGCCTGTCCTAATCTATCTTTCACACCTCCAGTCTGTATATTTACATTTTTAATTGGGTTTTTAGGGGTTTAGTGTTTTAGGTTTTTAAGGTTTTAGTGCAGGGTCATTGTAATTTAATTTAATTTTAGATATTTATATTGTTGTATGTTTTTATGTTTTATATTCCCTGTGCACTACCCCGAGTCCCTTCGGGGGGAGGGAGCGGTATATAAATAAACATTTCATTCATTCATTCATACATTTCATTCATTCATCTTGGAGTCTTAGTGGACCACCAGCTGTTAAATAATAAATCTCACTATGACCAACTTCTGTGGCCTAGAGGTGGAGCTCTCGCCTCCCAATCAGGAGGTTGTGAGTTCAATCCTAGGTAGAGACAGATGTAGGGTCTCCTGCTTGGGCAGGGGGTTGGAGTAGATGACCTTCAAGGTCCCTCCCAACTCTGTTCATCTGTTAAATATGAGCCAGCAAAATCCAGTGGTAGCAAAAAAAAAAGCCAATGTAATCCTAAATTGCATTTATTTTATTTTATTTTATTTTATTTTATTTTATTTTATTTTATTTTATTTTATTTTATTTTATTTTATTTTATTTTATTTTATTTTATTTTATTTTATTTTATTTTATTTTATTTTATTTTATTTTATTTTATTTTATTATATTTCTATACCGCCCTCTCTCCTCAACAGGACTCAGGGCGGTGCACAGGAATAATAAAAGCAGAAGTCATAAATATAAATAATAAATATATAAATATAAATTTTAATTTGTAGACCGCTCCCTCTCCCCGAGGGGACAATAAATACAATCAGAAACGATTAAAAATAAATTAAATCAAGTTAAGAACCCATGCTAAAAATTCATAATTAAAACCCAAGTTAAAAATCACTAATAAAGGACTATGCCAGGCCGGCCACATGAAAGAAGTATGTTTTTAATGCCCGGAGAAAGAGGTGTAGGTCCGTGATTGTACGGAGGTTGGGGAGCAGGTCATTCCAGAGGGCGGGGCCTACCACAGAGAAGGCCCTTCCCCTGGGAGTCGCCAGCCGGCATTGACCGGTCGACGGCACCCTCAGGGGGCCCTCCCTGTGGGAGCGGACAGGTCGAAGGGAGGTATGTGGTAGGAGGCGGTCCCGCAAATAACCAGGACCCGTGCCATGGAGCGCTTTAAAGATGGTCACTAAAACCTTGAAGCGCACCCGGAAGGCCACAGGCAGCATTAACAGAGGGATACAAATGCAATCAAGTGAGGTACTAATACCACTCTATAAAGCCCTAGTAAGACCACACCTAGAGTACTGCATCCAGCTTTGGTCACCACATTATTAAAAAAAATGTTGAGACTTTAGAAAAAGTCCAGAGAAGAGCAACCAAGAGGATTAGGGGACTGGAGGCTAAAACATATGAAGAACGGTTACAGGAACTGGGCATGGTTAGTCTAATGAAGAGAAGGAATAGGGGAGACATGATAGCATCTTCCAATAGTTGAGGGGCTGCCCTAGAGAGGAAGGGGTCAAGCTATTCTCCAAAGCACCCGAAGGCCAGACAAGGAAGAATGGATGGAAACTGACCAAGGAGAGATTCAACCTGGAAATAAGGAGGAATTTCCTGACAGGGAGAACAATCAACCCATGGAACAGAAGTTGCCTTCAGAAGTTGTGGGAGCTTCATCCCTGGAGGCTTTCAAGAAGAGACTGGACTCCCATTTGTCAGAAATGGTGTAGGGTCTCCTGCTTGAGCAAGGGGGTTGGACTAGATGACCCATAAGGTCCCTTCCAACTCTGTTAATCTGTTAAAGGATGCATCCAGGCTGGGGTTTCTGGTTTGAAATTTGCAAAGAGTCCAGCAGAGGCCAAAACGTACCGTCGCGATTTTATCCGTGTTCAGCAAACCTCCACAAACGCTTTAGAAATAATGTTTGTGCCAAGCTATTTTCCTTTTCCAGAGGAGAGGAGAGTCTCATCAGGGACCCGATCTCATCAGCACAACTCTAAATGAGATGGTACCAGTTGTAAGCATTTTCTGCACGGCACCTCTTTGCTTCCCATTTTGGTAGTTGTCCAAATATTTATAAACCAGTTTGGGCAGATCTATCAGCAGGGCAGAAGGTCCTTATTGTGAGATCCATTGTTATATATACTCCTTGGCAGACGGTTTTATTTTTTCCGTCTGAGTTTTCAGATGAGAATTTTCTCACCTTTAACTGGGAGATATTACAAATTGAACATTGCATGTACGGAAGAGAAAGCAGAGAAATGCCTTTTGGGGGCTGGAGAGAATGTTTGTAAGGGTTCACTTAACAACTGTGACAATCTTCTATATAAATAAAATTTAACTCCGAAAGTCCTGCACCGATCGCTTCCACATTTTCACACAACGTTCCTTTCAAGTACGGCACCAATGATATGTATAGATTGTGTAAATGTCACACCTGTGCCAGGAACACGCAATGGAAATGTAAAAAATTATTAAAAAGGTAGGTAGATGGATACAGAGAGAGCAGTGGGCCACAGGTATTATGTCATCATTTATGACATAAAATACTCTGTTCATAAGATTCAAGGAGAAATACAGTAGGTAGGTAGGTAGGTAGATAGAGAGAGGAAGAAATACAGCAGGTAGGTAGGTAGGTAGAGGGATAGAGAGGGAGAGGGAGAAATACAGCAGGTAGGTAGGTAGATAGAGAGAGGAAGAAATACAGCAGGTAGGTAGGTAGGTAGAGGGATAGAGAGGGAGAGGGAGAAATACAGTAGGTAGGTAGGTAGGTAGATAGAGAGAGGAAGAAATACAGCAGGTAGGTAGGTAGGTAGGTAGGTAGAGGAATAGAGAGGGAGAGGGAGAAATACAGTAGGTAGGTAGGTAGGTAGATAGAGAAAGGAAGAAATACAGCAGGTAGGTAGGTAGGTAGGTAGGTAGAGGGATAGATAGAGAGAGGAAGAAATACAGTAGGTAGGTAGGTAGGTAGATAGAGAGAGGAAGAAATACAGCAGGTAGGTAGGTAGGTAGAGGGATAGAGAGGGAGAGGGAGAAATACAGCAGGTAGGTAGGTAGATAGAGAGAGGAAGAAATACAGCAGGTAGGTAGGTAGGTAGAGGGATAGAGAGGGAGAGGGAGAAATACAGTAGGTAGGTAGGTAGATAGAGAGAGAGAGGAAGAAATACAGCAGGTAGGTAGGTAGGTAGGTAGGTAGGTAGGTAGGTAGGTAGGTAGAGGAATAGAGAGGGAGAGGGAGAAATACAGTAGGTAGGTAGAGAAAGGAAGAAATACAGCAGGTAGGTAGGTAGGTAGGTAGAGGGATAGATAGAGAGAGGAAGAAATACAGCAGGTAGGTAGGTAGGTAGATAGAGAGAGGAAGAAATACAGCAGGTAGGTAGGTAGGTAGGTAGGTAGAGGGATAGAGAGGGAGAGGGAGAAATACAGTAGGTAGGTAGGTAGGTAGATAGAGAGAGGAAGAAATACAGCAGGTAGGTAGGTAGAGGGATAAAGAGGGAGAGGGAGAAATACAGTAGGTAGGTAGGTAGAGAGAGGAAGAAATACAGCAGGTAGGTAGGTAGAGGGATAGAGAGGGAGAGGAAGAAATACAGCAGGTAGGTAGAGGGATAGAGAGGGAGAGGGAGAAATACAGTAGGTAAGTAGGTTGGGGGTTATATGGTGGTTGTGTGTACATGTTTGTGTGTGCAGGTGTACATCTACACACAGAGTGGTTGGCCATTTAACCAGACTGGGCCACAGCAACGCGTGGCCGGGAACGGCTAGTAAAGCTTATAAAATGGTTCACTTAACAATGATTTCACAGCAGCAGCAATTTTGGGCTAATCGTTGTGGCTATAAGGTGAGGACCAACTGTACTTTCTTTCTAACAAAAAAACCCGTCTGCATCCATAATTTTGTGGAATGTCCCATCTGCGATTTGGCTATGAAATTTAGGCATTAGGACTGGGAATCTCTTGTTGCCTAGGTATTTTGAACTTCTGCATTCTCACAGTCTTTATTTTTTTTCTTCATCACCACAATTAATGTCTACCATGGGTCCTCGTTGTAACTGCTCTTGAAGGTGACCTCAAAAAGCTTTCTAGATGCCAACGACCACCTTTAACCCTGAGGTTTTCAATCACAAGTGTGTTGGGACCATGATACACATATGGCACCATCATTTTCATTTAAATTGTTGTTGTTAGTCTCGAAGTCATGTCTGACCCATCGTGATCCCATGGACAACGTTCCTCCAGGGCTTCCTGTCCTCTACCATCCTCTGAAGTCCATTTAAGCTCTGACTCTGTCCAGCCCCCTCCTTCTCTGTCGTCCCCTTCTTCTTTTGCCTCAATAGTTCCCAGCATGAGGCTCTTCTCCAGGGAATCCTTCTTCCTTCTCATTAGGTGGCCAAAGTCTTTGAGTTTCCTCTTCAGGATCTGGCCTTCTAAAGAGCAGCCAGGGTTGATCTCCTCTAGGACTGACCGGTTGGATAGCCTTGCAGTCCAAGGGACTCACGATAGATAGATAGGTAGGTAGGTAGATAGATAGATAAGATAGATAAGATAGATAGATAGATAGATAGATAGATAGATAGATAGATAGATAGATAGATAGATAGATAGATAGATAGATAGATAGATAGATAGATAAAAGTCCCCTCCTTCTTCTTTTGCCCTCCATCGTTCCCAGCATGAGGCTCTTCTCCAGGGAGTCCTTCTTCCTTCTCATCAGGTGGCCAAAGCCTTTGAGTTTCCTCTTCAGGATCTGGCCTTCTAAAGAGCAGTCAGGGTGGATCTCCTCTAGGACTGACCGGTTGGATGGCCTTGCAGTTCAAGGGACTTGCAGGAGTCTTCTCCAGCACCAGAGGTCAAAGGCCTCCATTCTTTGGCGCTCAGCCCTCCTTATGGTCCAACCTTCACAGCCATCAATGGCAACTGAGAAAACCATAGTCTTGACTTTATGCACTTTTGTTGGCATTTAAATTAGATTAATTTAAAATAAAATGATAACCACCTACAGAGCAGTGGTGAGATTCAAATAATTTAACAACTGTTCTCTGCCTGGTGACCAGCAGGGTAGGTGGGGCTCGGTGGCCATGTGACTGTGTGGGTGTGGCCAAGTCAATGTCATTCCCATTGATGGGCGCTTCGCCTTAGCTGTTACAGGGTTAAGCAGAAAGGCAGTTTCTGTAAGCAGGGCAATAGAGATGAGGCTAGAAACAACATCAGAATGTTTCCTTCCTGCCTTCCTTACAGGATTAGCCCTGTGAAGTGGGAAAAAATAAAATGAGATTTCTTCCAACAACCGGTTCTCCCAACTGCTTAGAAAGTTAACAACCGGTTCTCCCGAATAGGTGCGAACCGACTGAATCCCACTACCGAAGGGGAACATTTTTCTCTGCAGTTTGGGCAATGCAATCATAACGTTGGCTTAGAAACCAGCTCAAACCGCTCCCTATTTGGAGTCCTAAAAATATTCCTTCATTTGCCCCAACCTGCGAGTGAGACTCTTGACAGGTTCACCATCGTTGCATAAAAAAAAAAAAAGAAACTTCACCTGGTGAACTTTTCATTCCGTATCCATATTTTGGTTTCCAGCCAATTATTCTCACCATCTTGCTACCGGCTTCCTAGTGCAAGGACTCAAGGAGATGTTAATAACATTAAGTGAGTTGGAGACAATGATAAAGTTAGCTGCCAGGCTGGCCCTTCTGCACAGTTTTGACTGGTCATTAGTTAAGGGACTGCTGGAGGGATTATTTGACAGATTTCCAGCGTGTCGTGATTTTCTCATTAGGGGAAGGAGGGCACGGTGACTGCAGACTGCTGCGTGTCAAATATATGCAATCAAATCAGGTCAGCATAATAATGGATGCCTTTTCTGTCTCTATCACAAAACCGAGGCAAATACTTTTCTTAGTAAGACATATGTAGGATAGTGGCTGCAGATCTGCAATGCCAACTTAATATACGGATGGGATACAATGGGGTTTGGTACTTAATATAGTATCCGAATAGGTGGCTCAGTGGCTAAGCTTGTCAATCAGAAAGGTCGGCAGTTCGGCAGTTTGAATCCCTAGTGCTGCATAATGGAGTGAGCTCCCGTGACTTGTCCCAGCTTCTGCCAACCTAGCAGTTCGAAAACATGTAAAAATGCAAGTAGAAAAATAGGGACCACCTTTGGCGGGAAGGGAACAGCGTTCGCCATCCCAGGGCTAGGAAATAGATTCTATCTAGGGTTATTGATTCTTTTTAGACTTGGCATCCAATTTCCCTTCCTCTCCCCCTCTTTTTCCTTCCCTCCCTCCCTCTCTCTCCTCCCTCTTTCTCTTCTTCTCCCTCCTCTCCTTCTCTCTCCTTCTCTCCCTCTTTCCTTCTCCCTCCTATATGCTTTCCTCCCTCTCTCTTTCTCTCCCTTTCCCTCCCTCCCCCTCCCTATTTCTCTTTCACTCCCTCCCTCTCCTTCTCTGCCCCTCCCCCTCCCTTACCCCCTCTTTCTCCTTCTCTCCCTCCATCCCTCTCTCCTTTTCCCTCCCCCACTCCTCCTCTTGTTCTCCATCCTTCTCTCCTTCTCTCCTTCTCCCTCCTACACTCTTTCCCCCCCTCTGTCTCTGTCTCTCCCCCTCCCCTTCCGTATTTCTCTCCCTCCCTCATCCCCTCTTTTTCCTTCTCTCCCTCCCTCCCTCTCTCCTTTTCCCTCCTCCACTCCTCCTCTTGTTCTCCATCCTTCTCTCCTTCCCCCTCCTACACTCTTTCCCCCTCTCTGTCTCTGTCTCTCTCCCTCCCCTTCCCTCTTTCTCTTTCTCTCCCTCCCTCATCCCCTCTTTTTCCTTCTCTCCCTCCCTCCCTCTCTCCTTTTCTCCCACTCTCCTTCTTCTCTCTGTCTCCCCTTCTCCCTCTCTTCCTCTTCCTCCTCCCCCCTCCTTCTCTCTCTTCCTTCCCCCTCCCTCCCTCCCTCCCTCCCACACACTCTCTCTCTCATTTGTAACTGAGGGTGGAAATGAACGGCCCTTGGTGTCTGCACGAAAGCAACCAAACGCCCAGAGCATCGAAGACCCCCATAATTTAACCCTGAGCTACAAATATCCTCTTCTTTGGATTCATGAAGGGAATGGTCAGAGGTTTCCCATCCACCCCTCACGGCCTCCCAGAATGACTCACAATGCCCCCTTACAGTTTCTACCGCAGACTTTTATTTTTAATTTCCCAAGATTGCTGTCGTATGTGTGTCTCTCACAAGCGTTTTGACGCATTCTTTGCAAGAGGCTGATAATTCAACACCCCCACCCCTTCCCCAGCAAATTGAAGTCCTAATTCATCCAGGCAATGCAACTTCTCCTTTGGCTTAAATCCTCATCAGGGCCTGAATTAGATTTGGAGGAGGTTTCCCTACCTTCTGCTTCTTTTCTTCCCCAGTTCGCTGTTCATGTAATGGCTTTCTTTCTTTTTTCCTCAGCGAGCGTTCATCACTCCAACCCACCGACCAAGCCACTGTACAATAAAATTACCAGCTATTAAAGAACAGACATAAAATAACCTCGTTAAATCACAACATACAGGCGCCGATAAAAAATCATGTTTAAAATACTGTGCAATAAAGTCATCCGAAAATAAAAGAAGAGTAAAATTTTGGCTTTTTTTTTCTGGGTTTTCTTTTTTAGTTTTTTTTCTGGTTTTTTTTTTTTAGTTCAACTGGGCTCCCCTTAAGTTTTGGGGTACATTCATGCAGTTTCCTTCTCTCCATCCTATTATTTTTTTTAATTGAAATTGACTAATCTAGTTGATATTACTTCTTCCTTTCTTTGCTGTGTTTTTTCTCTCTTTCTTGAATTTTTATTAAACTTTATCTATCTATATATAAGGCAAATACCACTCACTCATCATGAAATCTCCATAACCGTAAAGCCTACAAACTTGACACTATGTTCCTCTTGGCTTCTTGGTGCTCGCTAAGAAAGGATTTTTCGAAATGACCATCAGATCATTAGTATTTCTTATACAGTAATTAATGCGCGCTATGGATTTCTACTCCCCCTCCCCACCCGAAAAGAACTCTGTTCCAACTGCCACTTGCCTCACATTTCGTTACCTCAGTTCCAACTGGCAGACGTTCCTCTCCTTCACTCAGGAGCGGCTCTTTACAGTACTAAATGTCGGTACCTTACCAAAATGTCTACATTGTCTTCTTACAAACATTTCATTACCCAATTAAGTCACTGTGCAAGATTTTTGGAAATCTTCTGCCTTCTTCTCCATTCCTCCAGTTGATAGGAAGACCTCCATTGATAGTACAGGTAAAGTATAGGTGGTACCTTGCTCAATAGTAGTAACTGTGAGAGGGATCTTGGAGTCCTAGTGGACAACCATTTAAATAAAAGCCAGCCGTGGGCAGCAGCTGCCAAAAAAGCCAACACAGTTCTAGGCTGCATCAACAGAGGAAGAGAATCAAGATCACGTGAAGGGTTAATACCACTTTATAAGGCTTTGGGGTAAGGCCACACTTGGAATACGGCATTAAGTTTTGGTCGCCACGATGTAGAAAAGATGTGGAGACTCTAGAAAGAGTGCAGAGAAGAGCAACAAAGAGGATGAGGGGACTGGAGGCTAAAACATATGAAGAACGGTTGCAGGAACTGGGGATGTCTAGTTTGATGAAAAGAAGGACCAGGGGAGACAGGATAGCAGTCTTCCAGTATCTCAGGGGTTGCCCCAAAGAAGAGGAAGTCAAGCTATTCTCCAAAGCACTTAAGAGTAGTACAAGAAGCAATGGGTGGAAAAGAACTAAGGATGAATTTCCTAACAGTTAGAACAATTATCCAGTGGAACAGAAGTTGCCTCCAGAAGTTGTGAATGCCTCAACACTGGAAGCCTTTAAGAAGATGTTGGATAGCCATTTGTCTGAAATAGAAAACTGACTGCAGAAAAAGATTTACAAAGGAGAATATATGTAGCTCGGGGTTGAAATGAAGGTCTCTCGGTGGCCTCTAAGCTTGATTGTCTTCCTGCAGATGTTTCATTACCCAAATCTGGTAACCTCATCAGTGCTAGAAAGGAGGGGGGAAGAGGAGGAGGAGGAAGAGGAGAAGTTTAGTTTAGTTTATTGTCATTGCACCTCTCACAACGAAATTAAATGCCATCTTCAGTGTACTTTACAATTATAAAAATAGAACACCAACCCACATCCTTCACATTCTATACAATTGAATTGAAAACCCCTGATATTGCAGGAGGAGGGGAGGAGGAGGAAGAGAAAGAGGAAGAGGAAGAGAGGATTGTCGGGGTTGTTAGGGGTAAAAAACACCCCGTTGGAAAAAAACAGGCGGAATAGTGTAATACACCGGACAGCAAGAGATACGTTGCTTAAACCACACAAAAAATCTACAACACTGATAGTAGAAAAATAAATAGTCTTTACTCTTGATGTAACTAAAATACTTCTTCCAAACAGTGATACTCACTCCTCTAACAATAAACAGTCCTTCACCAAAAAACACAGTTATCTTACAGTCAGTCAAAACAATGATACTCTTCTTCCGTCTTCAGGTTCAGCTTCTTCCTCAGTGGCAATCAGGAAGCAAAGGAAAGCAAAAGGGAATGAACTGTGTTTCCAGCTGCCTTTTATGATTGAGCTTGGAAGCACAGCCAATCAGATTCCATATAGTCTTTAAAATTACATATACCCTTTAATAATCTTAGCTTAAAACACACTTTTTTAATCTAGCCGGCCTGGCATGAACTACCCGACTCTGATCTGGCTTTTAGTGAAAAATGTTTTAATTTTGGGGTTTTTAATGAGGTTTTAGCGCAGGATGGGGTTTAATATAGTTTTAATAGGTTTTGTATTTTGTATATTTTGTATATTTGCATTTCTATGTTTTTAAATCTCCTGTGCGCCGCCCCGAGTCCCTTGGTGGGAGATGGGCACGGGATACAAATACGAAAATAAATAAATAAATAAATAATATATATTGTCAACCCAAAATCAGGATAATTATCCTAACAGGGGTCCTTGGTGCTCTCTGAGCTTTGTTGTCTTCTTGAAGACGTCTCATTACCCAACGAGGGGACCACATCAGAGCTAGAAGGGAGTGGAACTAACATTGTCAAATCCAGCTTGACCATTTAATGTTTCACTGGGGGCCATATCGCTAGTGATGGAGTTAAGGTCAGATCAAAAACAATGGTCTTTGATAGAATTGGCCTCAATTTCCTCCACTGATAAGGAGATGGAGGGGTGAGGAGGAAGGTGGGAGCTGCCTTCTCCTCTTGCTGATGTTATCCTTACAAAGATGTTTTACAGCCTCACCCAACTGTCCCTAAGGCAATAGGTCAGCCCTGGAGACAGGCTGTATGTCATCCCAACGAGGTCGTAAAAAAAAAAACCAACGCTATCGAAGTGCCAGTGCAGAAAATGGTTTTAGTAGATAAATATTCTTCAGGTAGGCTGAAGAGAGCAGGGATTTGGGCGGTGATGATCTTTTCATCTTTGACGTAGGTGTATCGGGGAACAGGAATGGCCATCGCAAAGATGCCTTTAAATCTGCGGAGTGAGCAGTCATTCCATCAACGGACCCATTCCAGCCCCTGTTTCACTGGGTTTCACCTTGAATTCTTAAATATACAGCCGGGGGCACAGATCTGAGTTTTACTTCGTTAGGGTAATCGAGAGGAGAACCCGATGACCTGGTTTGTGGCTGGATTGAGCCAACGGTTTACATCACTCTTTTGTGCCTTCCTCTGTTGCAGGCTGAGAAATATGAATTCTTCACCAGCGTGCAGTTGCACCCCAAAAAAACATGCGGTCCTAGTGCTAGGCCTGCAACCATCTTTTCTGTTAGGAGTATAATCCTAATGTTGGGTAGGCAATATATATAAGCCATGATAACAAATGATCTTCGTTGCTTTAAATGTTAGAATGTAATTAGCAGCTGTAATTGACTCAGCAGTAAGAGGAAGCCAGGAGATCTCTCTCTCTCTCTGTCTCTGCTCGCCGTGACCGACTGATTGACTGACTGACTGACAAGGAAGAATTGTGGATTGCAACTTTAAACAATTGTTTGTGAGTTAAGGACTGTATTTGATTCAATATCTACTATCACTGCTTGTGAAGCAGTAGTTTAGTTTTACAACACAAGTAAAGCTACTTGTTTTTTACTAGCAGTGTCTGAGACTCTATCTGTGTGTCTACTAGCAACATTTCTCTAGCTGCACGTTCCGCTACACAATTTTTTTGTCTCCTAAAGGAGAGATCCCCAACATTTTCTTTTAAATCTTCGGACTGTCATACTTTCTATTATTCTACCATGTATTTTATATAGTGGGAAAATGGGAGGGGAGATTGTAGGGAGTTAGATGCGATGTAGCCATAACAAAATTCTTTCTAGAAAGCCAAGGTCATCCTTTGTCTTTGCACCTCTGCACCTGACTGGAACTGGATGGGTGGAATCTGCCAGCAATGCAATGGGAGATTGGAGCATGTGATGGGTTGGTGGATGTGGGGACAAGATCTTGAACTTTCAACTGGGTGAGGAAAACCGGGAAGCTTTCACATTTGGGTTTTCCCAGATGTGCCAACATGGCTCTCTTCATAAATTGGAACTTTGAGGAATCCTTTGCCTTGGACTCTGGTTTAATTTTGGATGCTCTTTGGAACCCTGACACCTAGGCTATATCAAGAGATCGGTGTAGATTTTAGAAAGAGATGGTATATGACTAGATTCTTTACTGTTGTTCACCTTCAGACAGAATCTTGCCAGACTAAAGCAATTATCTGCATGATATACTATCAGGAACTGATGATGCAGTTCTACAAAGAAATTACCGAATCTGTCATCTGCATCTCCTTAATGGTCTGGTTTGGCACTGCAACCAAACAAAGAAAGACACAGACTTCAATGGATAGTTAGAACTGCAGGGGAAAAAAAAACAATTGCAACCAGAACTGCCTTCCACTGAGGACTTGTATTATTGCATGAGGGAGGAACTAGAGCTTCCTGTCTCCTGGGGATTGACCCACAGTCACACAGCTGGCTGTCATGCCTAAGGCAAGACTCGGTCGTGATTCCTCCTTGCCTAACACCTTAACAACTAGACTGGCTGATAATCAGAACAGTGGGGGGGGGGACTATTGACGGTTTAACAATAGGTTTTGTGATCGCATGTTTCACGCGTGACATGAGCTGCATGCGCATCAGTGGTGAAATTCAAACTTTTTTACTATCGGTTCTGTGGGCATGGCTTGGTGGGCATGGAGTGGTTTGGTGGGCATGGCAGGGGAAGGATACTGCAAAATCTCCATTCCCTTCCCACTCCAGGGGAAGGATACTGTAAAATCTCAATTCCCTTTCCACTCCAGGGGAAGGATACTATAAAATCTCAATTCCCTTTCCACTCCAGGGGAAGGATACTGCAAAATCCCCATTCCCTTCCCACTCCAGGGAAGGATACTGCAAAATCTCCATTCTCTTCCCACTCCAGGGGAAGGATACTGCAAAATCTCCATTCCCTTCCCACTCCAGGGGAAGGATACTGTAAAATCTCCATTCCTTCCCCACTCCAGGGGAAGGATACTGTAAAATCTCCATTCCTTCCCCACTCCAGAGGAAGGATACTGTAAAATCTTCATTCCCTTCCCACTCCAGGGGAAGGATACTGTAAAATCTCAATTCCCTTTCCACTCCAGGGGAAGGATACTATAAAATCTCAATTCCCTTTCCACTCCAGGGGAAGGATACTGCAAAATCCCCATTCCCTTCCCACTCCAGGGAAGGATACTGCAAAATCTCCATTCTCTTCCCACTCCAGGGGAAGGATACTGCAAAATCTCCATTCCCTCCCCACTCCAGGGGAAGGATACTGCAAAATCTCCATTCCTTCCCCACTCCAGAGGAAGGATACTGCAAAATCTCCATTCCCTCCCCACTCCAGGGGAAGGATACTGCAAAATCTCCATTCCCTCCCCACTCCAGAGGAAGGATACTGCAAAATCTCCATTCCCTCCCCACTCCAGGGGAAGGATACTGCAAAATCTCCATTCCCTCCCCACTCCAGGGGAAGGATACTGCAAAATCTCCATTCCCTCCCCACTCCAGGGGAAGGATACTGCAAAATCCCCATTCCCTCCCCACTCCAGGGGAAGGATACTGCAAAATCCCCATTCCCTCCCCACTCCAGGGGAAGGATACTGCAACATCTCCATCTCCTCCTCACTCTGGGGCCAGTCAGAGGTGGCATTTGCTGGTTTACCAAACTACTCAAAATTTCTGCTACTGGTTCTCCGAACTACTCAAAATTCCCACTACCGGAAATTTTACTTCTCCAGAACCTGTCAGGACCTGCTGGATTTCACTCCTGACATGCATGCATAGGTTTACCAAAACTTATCTTCCATGGTACTTCTTGGAGAGTAACACAGTTGAGGTGCAGCAATCCACTTTGCCGCACTGAGAGGATATAGCTGAGTAAAGCACAGAGCCAGGCAGGCGGGCCAATCTGATAGTCAGAACGAACCGGTTTGCTCTCAGATGATCGTTGGAGCTACCGGTTCACCCGAACTGATCCGAACCAGCTGAATCCCACTCCTGAATCACAACCAATCAGGAAACCAGCTCAAATCCATCCAATCCTAAGAATGAAGTAAAGCTAGTGATATATGAGCAAATCCCCACTGCACAGTATAGTAGAACAAAGGGTGCAGTTACGGGGCCGAGACTCACCGAGAGGACCCGCGTGGCCTTTGCTTCCTTGTCGAAAGACGCCGTCCTGCCATCCCCCGAAATCTGTAATAATTTAACCACCGAGCAGTTATGACAGGTGACGAATTGAGCACAAGCAGCTAGTTCTCCGTGCGCTATTAATCTTATGCCACCCGCCCGCAGGGACAGGATGAGCAATCTGTACCAGTTAACGGGATGTTGTAAGGCTCACATTATTGAGACAGCAGGGAAAGGTCATTGTGTGCTGCTAAAAAGCCGGATGAGTAGATTTAGCGGGATTGATGAAAGAGCTCGATGTTGTGTGTTTGTTTTCAATGGGCCCCAAACAACACAACGCCGAATGAAATCTATGCAAACATCATAAATAACTGACGATGGAAGGAGAGGAGGAGGACCTGGAGTTTTTCTTTTTCTCTTCCCTTTTCGTTATTTTTCAGCTTTCTTTAGTCCCTGCCTCTCTGTGGAAGCCCCTCAAATATTGGAAGACTGCTCTCATGTCTCCCCTGGTCCTTCTCTTCACTAGACTAGCCAGGTCCAATTCCTGCAACCGTTCTTACAGGATGATTATTTCATTTCATTTCATTTATTCAATTTCTATACCGCCCTATCTCCCAAGATGGGACTCAGGGAACTATAAAATATTAAATATTAAATACAAATAAAATATTAAATATTAAATACAAACAAATACAAACAGTCACAATGGTTAAAACGAGAATTAAATAAATTTGGCCCGTGCTAAGAACATTAATTAAAACCCAACTAAAATAATACGATAGCTGTACCAGCTATGCCAGGCCGGCCATATGAAAGAAGTATGTTTTTAATGCCCGACGGAAGAGGCGAAGGTCTGAGATTGTACGGAGGTCTGGGGGCAGGTCATTCCAGAGGGCGGGGCCTGCCACAGAGAAGGCTCTTCCCCTGGGAGTCGCCAGCTGGCATTGTCTGGCGGATGGCACCCTAAGGAGGCCCTCCCTGTGGGAGCAGACAGGTCGAATGGAGGTATGTGGTAGTAGGTGGTCCTGCAAGTAACCCGGCCCGATGCCATGGAGCGCTTTAAAGATGGTCACTAAGACCTTGAAACGCACCCGGAAGGCCACATTTGTGCACGCACCGTGCAAAAATTAACACCTTCAACTCCATGCCTATAATTCTCTGAGTGGATGTTACAACAGGTATTATTCATACATGCGAGGGAAACATTTACCTTTTAGTCTAATGAAAAGAAGGAGCAGAGGTGACATGAACAGATTAACAAGAGTTGGAAGGGACCTTGTAGTTTATCTAGTCCACTCCTCAAGCAGGAGACCCTGCACCATTTCTGACAGATGGCAGTCCAGTCTGTTCTTGAAAGCTTCCAGGGATGAAGCTCCCACAACTTCTGAAGGCAACTTCTGTTCCATGGGTTGATGGTTCTCACTGTCAGAAAATTCCTCCTTATTTCCAGGTTGAAGCTTTCCTTGTTCAGTTGACTGATGATGGACCATTAAGTTCAACGTTGACTTTTGGCAACCACACAAATAGATGTCAGATTAGATTGGGTTAACAGGGTTGGAAAGGACTTTGTAGATCATCTAGTCCAACCCCCGCCCAAGCAGGAGACCCTACACCAGGGGTCAAATGCTACCAGTTCAGACTGAGTCGCCCGAACCAGTAGTAAGTAGATTTCACCCCTACACTTTTTCCAACAAATGGCAGCAGTCCAATCTCTTCTTGAAAGCCTCCAGTGATGAAGCTCCCACAACTTCTGAAGGCAACTTCTGTTCCATGGGTTGATTGTTCTCACTGTCAGAAAATTCCTCCTTATTTCCAGGTTGAATCTCTCCTTGGTCATTTTCCATCCATTATTCCTTCTCTGGCCTTCGGGGGCTTTGGAAAACAGCTTAACCCCCTCTTCTCTGTGGCAGCCCCTCAAATAATGGAAGACTGCTATCCTGTCTCCCCTGGTCCTTCTCTTCACTAGACTAGCCAGGCCCAGTTCCTACAACCGTTCTTCACCTCCAGTTCCCTAATCATCCTGGTTGCTCTTCTCTGCACTAGTGTCCTGCAAGAGGATTTGTCTTCAATCGGGTTCTTCAGACCTTCCATCGATGCGCCCATGAGCATTGCAACAGCAGTTCAGATCTCTTCTATGAAACTTCAACTATCTCCTCTTGTGAATACGATGCTACCTTGTGGGAAAACAGAGCTATCCAAGGGTAGTGGGGAAGTCCTTATGGTGCATGGAGTTTGTGTATGGTCTTATACACAGTAGTGGCCAAAATTGTGGAAACCTTTTGGGAAAAGTGTGTTTTTGAGGTTTGGTGGCTAATAACACCACTTTGTTTTGCAGTAGTACCATAAATTTATAAATCAATGGAAACGTAATTTAATCAAGAATGTAATGCAGCAAAGCTTGTTCAATTATTGGTATTCTGTGAAAAATTACAGCCAAATAACCAGAAAAAGGAAGCACAACTTGCTTAGGTTGATATCAATTAGCTTTCCTTCACCTGAGCATGAGTGTTTAGAGAGCCAGTCAGGTGCTATCTTGCTTTGGCAATGAGCCAGTCAGATCACAGTAGGATTCAATTATTGATGTCATGCATTGAAGCTAAGAGGCGGACATTTGTCACTAAACGAATCATTGCTGTTAGGAGTAGACACCTAGAATTGGGTGGGCAATATGTAATACCATGATTTATTTATTTTATTTATTTTATTAAATTTATACCCCGCCCTTCTCCTTGTTAGGACCCAGGGCGGCGCACAGGCATTATATAAAACCATAAATACAATATACATCAATCAATTAAAAATATATTAAATTAATTTACCCGTGCTAAAACCCATTATTAAAACCGTAACCAAATTATAATTTATATTTAAAAGTCAGATGCGGGGGGCTATCCTAGGCCGGCTTGTTGGAATAAGTACGTCTTAAGACGTTGGCGGAAGAGGCGGAGGTCCGAGGTAGTGCGAAGGTCGGGGGGTAGGTCGTTCCAGAGGGCCGGGCCCGCCACAGAGAAGGCTCTTCCCCTGGGTGTCGCCAGCCGGCATTGCCCAGCCGACGGCACCCGGAGTAGGCCCGCTCTGTGGGAGCGGACCGGACGAAGGGATGTATGGGGCAGGAGGCGGTCTCGTATATAGCTAGGCCCCGAGCCATGGAGCGATTTAAATGATGACAAATGGTGAGTGTTGCTTTAAGGATGTTGGAATGTTGGAATGCAATTAGAGGCTGTAATTATCTCCACAATAAGAGGAAGTCAGGAGAGCGCATATTCCACTCTGCTGGATCGTCTTTCTCTGCTCGATATCTCTACGGTTTGCTAACTGCTCGTGTGCCGTGACTGGCTATTTGAAGAAGGAAGAAGGAAGACTTGTTAATTGCTGACTGTAAGCAATTATTAGTTTGTTAAGGACTTTGTTTGACTCACTTTACTATCACTACTTGTGAAGCAGTAGTTTAGTTTTACAACACCAGTAAAGCTAATTGTTTTTTACTAACAGTGTCTGAGATACTATTTTTGTGTGTACTCCAGGAATTTCATTTGGTGAGATAGCGCCCAATGTTCAAATCTGTCAAGATCCTTCTGTAACTTCTGGAGGGTTGGCTATTCCTGCCAGCTACTCCAGAGGATATTAACAATAGGATTCAGAGGCCAAATTGGCTCAAGGGGAGGGGGGGTTATTTGTTTGTTTGTGTGGGTGTGTTGGTGTGCGGATGTGCCCATGCGTCTAGACCAGGGGTCTGCAAAGTTGGCTCTTTTAAGACTGGTGGACTTCAACTCCCAGAGTTCCCCAGCCGGCTGGGGAACTCTGGGAGTTGAAGTCCACCAGTCTTAAAAGAGCCAACTTTGCAGACCCCTGGTCTAGACAAACGAAAACTCCATTGCCTTGTTTCTTAGCAGGGCTGAAATGCTAGTGGCTCGGACCGGTTCACCCCAAACCTGTAGTAAAAACTGCTACCAGTTGGGTGAACCTGTATTTCTGACAATCAGATGTGACACGTGATTTATATTAGCTAGAAAGCAGATTTTGGCCACCTTGTCTTTGTAGGAGACATACCATGACATACCACAACATCACCTTTAAAGCACTCCATGGCAAGGGACCTGGTTACATGCAAGACCGCCTCCTGCTGCCAAATACCTCCCACCGACCAGTCTGCTCCCACGGAGAGGGCCTCCTCAGGGTGCCGTCGGCCAGACAATGTCGGCTGGCGACCCCCAGGGGGAGAGCCTTCTCTGTGGCAGCTCCTGCCCTCTGGAATGACCTCCCCCCTGAATTACGCACGGTCACAGACTTACGTCTCTTCCGTTGGGCCCTGAAGACACATATATTTTGTGCAGCCGGCCTCGCATAGTCTTTTAATTGGGTTTTAGCATTGGGTGTTATAATTAAGAGGCCAAACTATTTAATATTTATTAATCTGCTATTTTAATTTTTGTATCTCTTCTTTTTATTGTGGCTGTTCACCGCCCTGAGTCCCGAGAGGGAGAAGGGCGGTATACAAATTAAATAAACCATAAACATTATAAACATAGAATTAGCTGTTTTAGCTTCTACTAAGACTTAACCCTCTTCACATTCTCAGAGGTTCTCTTCCCCTGCAGATACGACATCTGTTCTTTCTACTTATTCCTAAGTCTTTGCAAATGACTTTCAGCTTTCTCAAATCGACTGAGAGGGAAAAATGCACGCAGGATTTCCTGCATTTTACCCTTCCCTCTTCAATATAGCGATCTTTAACATAACCGGTGTGGTTATTTGTCTCCTTTTAATGTATACAATTTGCAGTCAACTCAGCCTCCAGTTCATCTCTCGTGTGTGTGTGTGTGTGTGTATTTGTTTCCAAACATCGATGTTCATATTCAAATGAAAGCTAAAATTCTCCCCGTTTTTCATCTTGACGGCCTAGATGATCGTCCCGTTTTGCCGAGGGCCCCAATCTTTTTTTATGCCTTTACAGATCAGCACATTACATTTATAGTTCTCTCGAGGAGTGAAAAGCGACGCGGTGGCTCAGTGGGTAAGACGCTGAGCTTGTTGATCAGAAAGGACGGCAGTTCTGCGGTTCGAATCCCCAGTGCCGTGTAACGGAGCGAGCTCCCGTGACTTGTCCCAGCTTCTGCCAACCTAGCAGTTCAAAAACACGTAAAAAATGCAAGTACAAAAATAGGAACCACCTTTGGTGGGAAAGGAACAGCGTTCCGTGCGCCTTCTGCATTGAGTCATGCCAGCCACATGACCCTGGAGACATCTTCGGACAGCGCTGGCTCTTCGGCTTTGAAACGGAGATGAGCACTGTCCCCTAGAGTCAGGAACTGGACTACTGTAATGCTGTAACGCTCTCTACATGGGGCTCCCCTTGAGGTGCACCCGGAGACTCCAGCTAGTGCAGAATGCAGCCGCGCGGGGGATTTTGGGAGTCTCTCGTTACTACCATGTAACACCTCTCCTGCGCGAGCTGCACTGGCTGCCTGTGGTCTTCCGGGTGCGCTTCAAGGTGTTAGTAACCATCTTTAAAGCACTCCATGGCACGGGTCCTGGTTACTTGAGAGACCGCCTCCTGCCACATACCTCCCTTTGACCTGTCCGCTCCCACAGAGTGGGCCTCCTCAGGGTGCCATCAGCCGGTCAATGCCAGCTGGCGACTCCCAGGGGAAGAGCCTTCTCTGTGGCGGGTCCGGCACTCTGGAACGACCTGCCCCCCGATATCCGTACCATCACGGACCTACGCCTCTTCCGTCAGATAGTAAAAGCACATTTCTTTCATTTAGCCGGCCTGACATAGACTAAGGGTATAATTTTAAATTTTGATATTTATTGGTTTTAATTTTTACATTATCCAAATTTTAGCACAGATTTAATAATTTAATTGTCTTTTATATTTTGTATGTGTTGTTGGGTTTTCATCTTTCTGTGCACCGCCCTGAGCCCCCCCCCAGGGAAAATAGGGTGGTATATAAATCGAAATTAAATAAATAAATAAAAAAGGAACTAGCACATATGTGCGAGGGGAACCTTTAGCTTTTACCTTTACTCAGTGGAGTAGCTGATAACCCAGCGTTGCTCAGTATTTATTGATCCTAATCCTGCATTAGACAGGAAAAGCCCTGATTTCTGAGACAATTAAATTAGCGACAAATGTTTTCCCTGTGCGCCCAGAAGTGTCATAGAAAGCGACACCACCTTGCTATTTTGCTAGCTGATCCACGATCATTTGGAATGCTTTTTTTTCTGATCTCGATTTAGAAGCGGCTTCTCTTCCTCGGTATTTGCATTCAGCTGTTTGATGTTGTGGTTCTTTTCTCGTAAGTAATCTGCGTGAAGTACGTCGTGTCGGTCTCGTCGTGGTTTGGGCAGGCCGAGTTACAGTCATGTTTTTATTGATCGTGGCCATACATTTGTCCTCAAAAATAATCAACAATTGTTGAAAATGTCCGGATCAAACGTAATTTTCTAATGTTGGATTTTCCCCCTTACCAGAGGGAGCCCCCTTGCGGAGTACTGTGAAGTCGTTACCATGGCAACTCCACTGCGCTGTACAGTAGAAGCCATTTTAGGGCAGTATGGCAGAAGCCGTTTTAAGGCACAACAGGCTGTCTCTTAACAGAATACACACCCCGAGGGGTGTTAGGGGTGTCTTACCCCCACAGTATTTGTTTCCAGAGAGTAAGTCATCTGTGTACTACGTTTGGTTGAAATTGTTCCAGAGTTATGCTGGAACACACACACACACACACACACACACACACATTTTTATATAGAGAGATTTATCTTTCTTTTTTAAAAATGATATCCCTAAAGTTTGCTTGATAACAGCTCTTAAGGAAATGGACAATCGGTGGGAATGGGAAACTGAGGGCACGGCACTGCATAATAAATATTATTTACAGGTGGGGGGGGCAATGATTTATTAACAGTCTGGGAGATGGAAAACACCCTGCTTCCCAAGCTGTAGGTGCTAAATGGTCCTTTGGCTGATTATGAATGCAAAGTGAGTACGAATTCCTTTGCCTGAGCGATCAGGTTGGAAGTAAGTGGACTGTCTGTCTCTCTTTCCCAGGTTTAGGCATTAATTGCACCGCTTCAATTCTTCTCTCTCTATTTGTTTCTCAGCTGGAAGTTGCAAGAATGATGAAAAGGCTTCGATTGGACGTCGGCGCTTTCCATTAGCTAAAAAGAAAAGTGAACATTAGATTTAAAAAAAAAGAAAAAGAAAATGTGCAGCTCCTGGAAGTTAAAATACCGTTGGATCTCTAGATATTGGCCAGCAGCCTAAGCGATTCAAAACCTCATTTAGCATTACCGTAGAAGATTTAGCGTGCTCTTTGCAACACAATAAGCCAATAAATGAACAATTAATATGGAGGTGCCCTTTGGTCAGGGGTGAAATTCAGCAGGTTCGGACCGGTTCTGGAGAACCAGCAGCATAAATTTTGAGTAGTTCAGAGAACCGGCAAATACCACCTCTGGCTGGCTCCAGAGTGGGGAGGGAATGGAGATTTTGCAATATCCTCCACCCAGGAGTGAGGAGGGAATAGAGATTGTGCAGTATCCTTCCCCTGGAGTGGGGAGGGAATGGAGATTGTGCAGTATCCTTCCCCTGGAGTGGGGAGGGAATGGAGATTGTGTGGTATCCTTCCCCTGGAGTGGGGAGGGAATGGAGATTGTGCAGTATCCTTCCCCTGGAGTAGGGAGGGAATGGGGATTTTGTGATATCCTTCCCCTGGATTGGGGAGGGAATGGAGATTGTGCGGTATCCTTCCCCTGGAGTGGGGAGGGAATGGAGATTGTGCAGTATCCTCTCCAAGCGGTTTACAGAGTCAGCCTCTTGCCCCCAACAATCTGGGCCCTCAATTTACCCAGCTGGGAAGGCTGAGTCAACCTTGAGCCTCGTGAGATTTGAACTGCCAAATTGCAGGCAGCCAGCAGTCAGTCGAAGTAGCCTGCACTCTAACCAATGCGCCACCGTGGCTTAGAAGACTTAGAAGAAATAGAAGACTTCTGGACTTGGGAGGATACGGCCTGAGATTTGGATGGCATGGATAACTGGGGTATGATAAAGTCAAGGTTAATGTGGACTTTAAACGTCGTTAGGTTAGGCCAGGGGTCCGCAACCCATGGCTCTAGAGCCACATGTGGCTCTCTCATCCCTCTGCTGTGGCTCCCTATCGTCAGTCAGCTCCACAATAAACAGCTCCTAATAATAAATAACCTCAGGGGCTCATTGGTCATGATGGGAGAAGTGAGAGAAGTCCTCTGGGAAACTCCTGAACCAAACATGGATACTAGTAAATAAAAATAAAGAATGGCACTCAGAATCTAAACCTCTGAAACACAAGGAATTGCCTCTCTCTTACAGATCGATTTTGATCCAGAATCGATTTCTTCCTAAAGGACCAGAGCTGTGGGATCCTGTCGTATGCACCACCTTCCGAATATCGATACGTTGAATGAATTAAACTGTCCTGGGTTTTTCCTCCTTTTTCTCAGCCACTAGGATATTATCCTTGAGGCATTACAAGCTTCATTCTTCTCAAATGTGATGATTCAGACTGTGGCGGAGGCAAGGAGAATGGGATTGTGGCAATCAAGGTTAAAAGTGTGCTTGCTGGCGAAGATAAGAATGTGCATTGTGAATTCTCTTGATTTATTGCAAGGCGCAGCGAGATGCAGGGAAGACAGCTTGCTTAGCAAAGGCCAGAGAAATGGTAAATCAGCTACTCCAGGGGATATTAACAATAGGGCTAAGAGGCCAGGTTGGCTCAAGGGGAGGGGGATTGTTTGTTTGCGGGTGTGTTGGGTGCGCGCATGCGTATTTGCAATCCAGACAAATCCAAAACTCTATGGCCTTGGTTCTTAGCAGCGGTGAAATGCTAACGGTTCGCCTGAACCGGTAGTAAAAAAAAATGCTACCAGTTCGGGTGAACTGGTATTTCCACAGATCAGCTGTGACACACGATTTATGTTAGCTAGAAATCAGAATTCCTCCCCTCGCTGTTCACCTTACCTTTGCAGGCATGCTTGGTGGCGGGCTCCGCCCACCCGCCCAGATGTCATCATGTTCATTTTTGATGCTCTGTGCATGTGCAGAAGGTTCTCACATTTGCCAACCGGTAGCGCAGGTAAGTAGATGTCACCCCTGGTTCTTAGCCTACGCTGCTCACCAGGAATTCAGTGACGGACTCCTGACCATCATTGTGGGTTTTCCCACAGCGCTTAGAACTAGGTATCCATATTGTATGCAGACTGTCCGCTTTTGAAATGACTCTAGCTGAAGCCACAATTTTCTCTGTCTATTTCTTAGCTGCCACACTTGTAGAAAGCGGGAGGGGGACCTGTGGAATCTAGAACAGGGGTGAAATGCTACCGGTTTGGGCCGGTTCGCCTGAAACGGTAGTAAAAAAATACTTAACAAAGTTAAAAAAAAACTTCTGACCATCTGCTGTGCTGCATGATGGATTATCTGCGTGGATAATGCTATTATTGAGTTTAGTCACTAGGTGGTGCTGTAGCTAACTGGAACCAGGACTGTCCTTTGATCATTCTCTTCTTTTGGACGGATGTGTTCATCTTAATAAACAAATAATTGTTCAATTTTCTGGAATCTTAAGGCCAAATGGTTTTTTTATTATTTCGTTTTTCTTGATTGATTGATTGAGCCTTTGTTGAGCACCAAGGTAGGGTTGCCACCAACGCCTCATAAATGTAGGGGAGAATATTAAATTTAGACTGCTAATTACCGCTTCTGTGAATTCTGCAGGATTTGCACGCAAGCAGATAATAACAATCTCTTGTTTTTAATTAGCTCCAGGCATTTGCTCTTTATAGGGCATTATTGCAAGGTCATTTATAACTGCAGCATAAATCAGGTGTCCTTTGTTTGCTGTGGATTCCAAAGAAAACAGAGAAGATAATGCTCTAAATGGCTCCTAATCCCAAAGGACTTCAGCCAGGATATTTTTAGGGGAATTGAGCACTCTCTTACCAACAGGTCTGCAGGCTACATCAAAATGATGTTGTAGCGGCAACACTAGGCCTACTACCTATTTACCTATAGAGAGGAGACGAGAGACCACGGAGGTAAAAGAGAACCAGGCTTTATTGATGCATCAGAGTTCAGAGTGCTCTCACACTAAAGGCTGAACTCCTGGGCAACGCTCAAAGGAGCCAGTTATACCCTCTGCTCAAGCCAGGTGGCTTTTGGGCATTTCCTTATCCTGAGTATGCAGAAGATACTTGGCATTCAGGGACAAGCAGAATTTCATGCAACGGTGCATTAAATGCAGAATACAATATCATAATTTCTATATCAGGACATATGAGCTTAACATTTCTCCACAGGGGCGAAATACCGGCCCCCGTGGAGAGGGCGCGCAATTTGTGTGTCCTCCTGGATTCCCGGCTGTCCATGGAGGACCATGTGGCGGCCGTGGCCAGGGGGGCCTTTCATCAGGTACGCCTGATGCACCAATTGCGCCCCTTACTGGACCGGGCTGCCCTGAGCACAGTCACTCAAGCACTCGTGACATCCCGACTCGACTACTGTAATGCTCTCTACATGGGGCTTCCCTTGAGGTGCACTCAAAAGCTACAGTTAGTCCAGAATGCAGCCGCGCAGGTGATTGCGGGAGCTCCTAGACACTCCCATATAACACCAATCCTGCGCGAGCTGCACTGGCTTCCTGTGGTCTTTCGGGTGCACTTCAAGGTTTTGATGACCATCTTTAAAGCACTCCATGGCTCGGGACCTAGTTATATGCGAGACCGTCTCCTGCCCCATACATCCCTTAGACCAATATGCTCCCACAGAGAGGGCCTTCTCAGGGTGCCGTCGGCTGGACAATGCCGACTGGCGACACCCAGGGGAAGAGCCTTCTCTGTGGCGGGCCCTACCCTTTGGAACGACCTACCCCCTGAACTTCGCACCATCTCCGACCTCCGCCTCTTCCGCCAGTGTTTAAAGACACATTTGTTCCATTTAGCCGGCCTAGCATAACCTCCACGAATGACTATTTTAGACAGTTTTAAATTTGGGGATTTAAATTTGTTTTTAGCGCAGGATGGTATCAAATAAGTTTTTTAAATTTTTTACTTGATTTTGTATTGTATTTTAAATTCCTGTGCGCCGCCCTGGGTCCTTTTGGAGAAGGGCGGGGTATAAATTTAATAAAATAAAAATAAATAAAAATAAAAATAACATGAGGCGTGTGCTTCACAGGCTGGTTCCATGGACAACTTTATCTTACACCCTCACATGTCTTCCTGTTCCCTCCCTTACAATATCATGTAGCAATGTTCCAGTAATATGTGCAATATGGGAGGCCACAGCTAGTACCTTTTGAAAAGGGGCAATTATTGATTCAGGGACAAGGAATCAATAGGGGGTCAAGGAGGCCCTTTTAGGTACCCCCCTTTCCCAGCGGCCTCATTTTGAAGTGTTAGTACCTCTTTATAAAGCAGGAGTGGGCAGCTGATGGCTCGCCCGGGTTTGGGAGAACCTGTAGTTAACAGTATGGCTGGTTTGGAGAACCTTCAAATCCCACCGCTGGCTGGCCATGCCCAACCCAAACCAACAGTGGTGGATTGCTCTTACCTTCGCTACCGGTACGCTGCTTGTGATCCATTCGTGCATGTGTCGGACGTGCGCTGCGCATGCACCAGATGTGTGCTGCACACGCATATGCACTCCACCGCCCTGCGATGACCAGCTGCTCTTTGAAGTCGCGCAGGTGTCGCACGGGGTGTGTGCATGCACAATTGGCCCGGTTGCCGTAAGGAACGCGGGCGGGTGGGTGGGCCAAATGATGGTCACGGGAGGCGTTGCCCTATCAGCTGTCCAGCACACATGCGCACGGTGGTGAGCTGAATTCAGCCTTTTTTGATGCCACTTTTTACACTCCAGAGGCTTCAGGGAAGCTCCTGAAGCCTCCGAAGGGCCTCCGGCTGGGGCGGAGGGGCTGTTTTCGCCCTCCCTATGCTCCAATAAAGCCTCTGGAGCCTGGGGAAGGTGAAAAAAGCATGCCAAAAATGGGGTGGAGTGCTGGTCGTGCATGCATGCGCCTGGGGACATGCGCATAGCATTATGGGTATGGCATGCCCACGCACAACTCCGCTGTGCTCCCCACCCACCCCCGCTTTTGGCACATGAGCCAAAAAAGGTTCGCCATCACTGCCCTAGTAAGACCACATTTACAATACATACAATAGCAGAGTTGGAAGGGACCTTGGAGGTCATCTAGTCCAACTCCCTGCCTAGGCAGGAAACCCTATACCATTTCAGACAAATGGCTATCCAACATCTTCTTAAAGACTTTCAGTGTTGGGGCATTCACAACTTCTGGAGGCAACTTCTGTTCCACTGATTAATTGTTCCCACTGTCAGGAAATTTCTCCTCAGTTCTAAGTTGCTTTTATTTTATTTTATTATTAAATTTATATAACCGCACCCTCTCCCCGAAGGGACCCGGGGCGGTGCACAGGAAGTTAAAACAAACAGTACAAAATATAAATAATTAAAATCGAATTAAATAGGTTATCCCTGTGCTAAAATATAGAAATAGCTTCTCTCCTTGATTAGTTTCCACCCATTGCTTCTTGTTCTACCCTCAGGTGCCTTAGCTTGACTCCCTCTTCTTTGTGGCAACCCCTGAGATATTGGAAGACTGCTATCCTGTCTCCCCTGGTCCTTTTTCTCATTAAAGTAGACATACCCAGTTCCTGCAACTGTTCTTCCTATGTTTTAGTCTCCAATCCCCTAATCCTCTTTGTTGCTCTTCTCTGCACTCTTTCTGGAGTCTCCACATCTTTTCTACATCGTGGTGACCAAAACTGAATGCAGTACTCCAAGTGTGGCCTTAACAAGGCATTATAAAGTGGTGATCTTTCACATGATCTTGATTCTCTCCCTCTGGTGATGCAGCCTAGAACTGGGTTGGCTTTTTTGGCAGCTGCTGCCCATGGCTGGCTCCTATTTAAATGGTTGTCCACTTGGACTCCAAGATGATTAGGGAACTGGAGACTAACACATATGAAGAACGGTTGCAGGAGCTGGGTATGTCTAGCTTGATGAAGAGGAGGACCAGGGGAGACATGATAGCAGTCTTCCGATATCTCAGAGGGTACCACAAAGAAGAGGGAGTCAAACTATTCTCCAAGGCACCTGGGGGCAGGACAAGAAGCAATGGGTGGAAACTAATCAAGGAGAGAAGCAACTTGGAACTAAGGAGAAATTTCCTGACAGTGAGAACAATTAATCAGTGGAACAGAATTTGCCTCCAGAAGTTGTGAATGCCCCAACCCTGGAAGTCTTTAAGAAGGTGATGGATAGCCATTTGTCTGAAATGGTATAGGGCTCCTGCCCACGCAGGGGGTTGGACTAGAAGACCTACAAGGTCCCTTCCAACCCTGCTATTGTATTGTATTGTATTGTATCCCTCTCATAGTTGCTACTGTTGAGCAAGGTATCACCTTGGAATACAGCATCCAGTTTTGGTCACCATGTTCCAAAAAAAGACGTTGAGACTTTGGGGGAAAAAAGTGCAAAGAAGCGCAACGAAGAGGATTAAAGGCCTGGAGACAAAAACATATGAAGAATTTGTTGCAGGATTTGGGTTGATTTAGAGAAAAGAAGAGCGAGGGAGGACATGATAGCCGTATTCCAGTATTTGGTGGACTGCCACAAAGGAGAGGGGGGTTGACTTAATTTCCAAAACACCAGAAGGCAAGACAAGAAACAAGCAAGGAGAAAAAGCAACCTAGAACTAAGGAGAAAATTCCTGATAGTGAGAACAATTAACCAGTGGAACAGAAGTTGCCTCCAGAAGTTGCGGGTCCTTCATCACTGGAAGTTTAAAAAAAAATAAAAATTGCACACCAAAGTGGCAGTAATGCCGGTAGCAACCCACCCCTGGAGGTCTTATTTTCAGGGAAACAGGGTAGCTGTAGTTAGGGCTACAACCCAACTTACCTGTTACTGTTTACTGTTAGGAAAAATAGGAGGGCGAAGGTGTGTTGGATATATTTGCCACCTTGTGTTATTTGTAAAAATAATAAAGGAGGAATGAAGGAAAGAAAGAAAGGATTTTTCTTTCCTTCCTTCCTTCCTTTCTTCCTTCCTTCCTTCCTTTTTTCTTCCTTCCTTCCTTCCTTCCTTCCTTCCTTCCTTCCTTCCTCCCTTCCTCCCTTCCTCCCTTCCTTCCTTCCTTCTTCCTTCCTTTTTTCTTTCTTTCCTTCTCTCTTTCTTCCTTCATTCCTTTTTCTTTCTATCTTTCATTTTTCCTTCTTTTTCTTTCCCTTCTTTCCTTCCTTCCCTCTATCTTTTCCTCCTTCTTTCATTCCCTTTCCTGTTTTCTTTTCCTTCCTTCCTTCTTCCTTCCTTCCTTTCTTTTTTCTTGATTTTTTCCTTCTTTTTCTTTCCCTTCTTCTCTTTCTTCCTTCTTTTGTCCCCTTTCCTTTTTTCTTTTCCTTCCTTCTTCCTTCCTTTTTCTTTCTTTCCTTCTTTCTTCCTTCCTTCCTTTTTCTATCTTTCTTTTTTCCTTCTTTTTCCTTCTTTCCTTCCTTTCTTCTTTCCTTCCTTCTTTCGTTCCTTTTCCTTCCTTCCTTCTTCCTTCCTTTCTTTTTCCTTCCTTCCTTCCTTCCTTCCTTCCTTCTTTTTCTTTCTCTTTCTCTTTTTTCCTTCCTTCTTTCCTTCCTTCTTTTGTTCCCTCTTTCCTTTTTTGTTTCCCTTCCTTCCTTCCTCCCTCCCTTCCTTCTTTCCTCCCTCCCTCCCTTCCTTTCTCATCCTTAAGCAGATTTCTCATCAAAGGTAACAGCCACTTTGCTTTCCTTAATTCAGTAATTAAAGGGACATTTTCTTTCAAACGGTAGCCGAAACCTCAGTGCCCCAATGGTTCATTAAAGGCCAGATTTTATTACATATTACATGCTTTCTGCTTTTCACACAAACTTATTATAGCACCCGGAGAAGGTGATCTTTTAAAGCACATTAGACTAATGTTCCTGCAACTCCAGATAATGCAAGTTTTATTGAATTGCAATGACTTGGTTTACCGTTATTTTATTTTAATGTTTTTTTTAAAAAAAGACTCACCTAATGTTTTGCTCTGGTAATGGATTCTGCAATAAGAAAACAAAATTAATGACATATTCTTCCCCCTACTCCCATGCCCATCATCCCTGCCCTGTCTATGCCCCAAATACATCAGCCGCTTCCCCATTGGTCCACTGGAGGGCAAACCTCACAGCTGGCTTTCCAGACATCCCAAACAATTGACGCTCTAGGATGCCACACTCGCTCTCCTTAACAGGCCAGGCATTCTAGAGTTATGCTGGAACACCCACACACCGACACACACACACACCCCGGGGGTGTCTTACCTCCCAGTATTTGTTTCCAGAGGATAGGTCATCTGTGTACCAAGTCTGGTTGAAATTGCTCGAGGCGCTCCAGAGTTATGCTGGAACATACATACATACATACCAGGAGTGGGTTCCTGCCAGTTCTAGCCTCTCCTATAAAAGAGGTTCCACAAATCTACAGGGCCATTGAGAACCGGTTCCAGCTCCCTCCCCCCGCCCGTCTGCCCATCATCAAGAGGAAGAGCGAGAGGAGGAATTCTGGGAGTTGAAGTCCACAAGTCTTAAAGCTGTGAAGTTTGAACCACCCCTGGGGTTTTTTTCCCCCCTAAAGGGTAAGGGGTGCGAGGGTCTTGTCACTCGACAGCTTTAAGACATGCGTGCTTCAAATGCCAGAGTTCCTGAGCCAACATTTTGGTTGCTAAGCCAGAGCGTTGTTAAGTGAGTTTCACCACATTGTACAAGTTTGGCCACGCCCACCCGGTCACATGACTGCCAAGCCACTCCCGCTAGGTCAGATGGCTGGCAAGCTACTCCTACCCGGTCACATGGCCAGCAAGCCACTCCCACAAAGCAGGCCACACCTAGAGAAGAGGTTCTAAAAACCACTGGACTGTGCAGGGATTCACAATGGTAACAAAAAAAGGTTGCAAAATCAGGGTATGATTTACTTAAATGCCACCTTGCTTAGCAATGGCAATTCTAGTGGTGTGTCAGCATACTGGTAGCTGGTTTGCTCCATCCTACACGTGGACCAACCCCAGGGTTATACTTACCTTCATTTCCTTATTTTTAAGCCCAGTTAATCAGGGTGGCAGAATTGATTGCTGGGCCTCAGCTGATTTCCTGCCAGCTGCTCATGTTCGCGCAGTGCGCATGAGGTGCGCATGGAGCTAACCCAGGGGTGGGCAAACTTTGCAACTTTAAGTCTGAAGGACTTCAGCTCCCAGAATTCTCCAGCCAGCAAAGCTGAGGGTTGAAGGGAGGGAGCCACAGCAGAGGGTTGAAAGAGTCACATGCGGCTCCAGAGCTGCAGATTGCTGACCCCTGTCCTAGGTTAAGGAGCAACAATCCAAGGTGGTGATTTTTGAGACCGGCGTGTAAGCAAAGTCAGTGAGAACAGCACATACATTCCTGGAAGCAATCTGTTTTTGATAACTCTATGGATTTCTCTTCAGTGATATTTCATTGCCTCTTTTAGCATTGCCTCTTTTAGCACCTGTGCTCTACACCAGGGGTCCCCGACCTTTCCAACTTTAAGTCTGAAGGACTTCAGCTCTCAGAATTCTAGGAGCTGAAGTCCTTCAGACTTAAAGTTGCAAAGTTTGCCCACCCCTAAACTAAATGGTTGTTAAACCAGTAGAATCCCACCCCTGTATATGTCCTCCTAAGCAACATTCTATTCCCCATGGGCAACTAATCTCCTTGTTTATCCTCACATCAAAAAGCACCAAGAAAAGTTCAAAGGAAATTTTCAAGGGCTTCAAGAGTAAGGAAGAAAAAAAACAGAAGCTTTTTAATTTATTTTCTTGCAGAAGAGAAGAAAGCTTTAAGGAAATTGTACTGTAGGTTTTAGCACAGCCTTCAATTCCCTGGTTAGAGGCTCCATGTTCTTTTATATACCCGATCAAAACATAAAGCCAATTAGGTGATCTTTCACTCCTGAGAATCGCGTAAAATGCTTTTCTGTGGAATACAATAAAATTTCTTATTTTTTTCCCCCCCAGGAGCTCAAATGGATAGGATGTGACTAGACGTGGAATGGACACGCTCGGTAAGTCAAATTTTATTTGGATTTTGGCATTTCTTTTTGCCGGATTGGCGTTTGACCAATTGTGAGAACATGCGTGCAATGTGGATGCATATATGTGGATGGTTGAGGCTCGGGCCTCTGTCTAAAACTTGTTGTGTTTAAAGAAGGCGTCAACAAACTAATCTAAAAAAAAATTGCAGAATTGGTTGGATGTTGCATTGAGAGTCCTGCCAATTTTGCAAAATCTGGCAGACCTGTTGCAAAGTGTGATGTGTCCCTTGGTCGACTCCTCAGATTCTTCCTTCAAAGTCAGCTCAAGGGCCGATGCGCTCATTTTGGGCATGTCAGGAACTGGTTAATTGATTTAATGGCCAGCCTCAAGAGATTTACGGGAAGCTTCGGTTAGGGACAACTTCCAAGGATAGACAGTCAGTGAAGAAGAGGGGGAGGAGGAACTGCCTTCTGTGATAGATCCGAGAGCACCCAGGGCTGAGAAAAGACAAGAGCAACGGAGATCTGCCAGAGCTGGCTCCGCCTGTCTTGATGGGCTGTGCCGGAAAGCTATTTATCACAGTAGGGCAGCGTTGCTGGAAACAATGTGTTTGGTTCCTGGTGCTTCCTGCTCGACTTTGTGCCTTGGAGACTCTCAACTTCTCTTGAGCTCTGGTGGGTGCAATTTCACTTTGGCCTGGTGGATTTAAGTTGGTTGGGTCGACTTATTTGTTGGAGCAACTTTCCATTGTTTTATGGGCTATTGGCCATTGCCTTGTGGCTGGATTTATTTGGGACAGTTCTGAGGTTGGGGGAAGGGAATTTCTGGGGAATATCAATAAACACTCTAAACCACATTTGTGAGTGAGTGTGTGTGTGTGTGAGAGAGAGTGAGTGAGTGAGTGAGTGGGGCATTGCACAAACTGAGATTGACTCAAGTTCTTTTGGTCTGTGTTGTGATACTTTGACAAGCTTATGTTGTGTGGCTTACTTGTATAGCTCTGATTTCTTTTAATTCTCTGGAGAGGACATTTATTATTTCTTCTATACTAGATTGCTTTTAGATGTTTGTTAGGAGTATACTCCTAGTGTTGGGTAGGCAATATATAATACCATGATGACAAATGGTCTTTGTTGCTTTAAGATGTTGGAATGCAATTAGAAACTGTAATTATCTCGGCAATAAGAGGAAGTCAGCAGAGCGCATTCTCTCTCTCTCTCTGCTCGATCTCTGTGCTGATTGCTTTCTGCTTGCTGTGACTGACTGAAGGAAGAAGGAGGAATCGTAGATTGCGACTGTAAGCAATTGTTTGTTTGTTAAGGACTTTGTTTGACTCACTATATACTATCACTGCTTCTGAAGCAGTAGTTTAGTTTTACAACACCAGTAAAGCTACCTGTTGTTTTTTACTAACAGTGTCTGAGATACTATTTGTGTGTGTACTAGCAACTTTTTTCTCTAGCTGCACATTGCACTGCACAACTTTTCTGTCTCCCAACGGAGATATCCCCCAACAATGTTGATTGCATATTCAGCTTGGTCTTCAGTGGAATCAACTTGTGTCTTATCTTAAGATTTGCTTTTCCTTTGACCATTCCTTGTAAAGCATCGGGCTCTCTGCATTTGCAGACTGGCAGAGGTAGAAGACCTGGCTCACATCCTATTGGATTGTATAGTTTTAGTTGTTTTGTGAACTGCCCCATTAAAAAGTTTTGGACGAGTCCTCACATCCATACCATCCGTTCTTCTGGCCTTCCGTTTCTGGCCTCATGTATTTTTCATCTCCTGGCTGTCTTGAATTTTCTTTCTTTATTCCCCTCAAAGAATTTGTAATTTATCTTCCTTCTTAGCACTTTCTCTCCTTGCTTGAACATTTCCACATTCGGAAGGCTACTGGGAACATTAAAATTATGCCCTGTATCTGGATATCGCCTCTTTGGAGGATGAACAGAAAGAATAATGATGATTTTGTTTTTACCTGTGTTGCTTCTAAATTTTGCAGCTTTTTTGGTGTCTGTAGCGATGGTCAAATCTGGCCCTAGGTTCTGTCTCAGTTTACTTTTTCATTTGAAAGAGAAAGAAACCTAAGTCAAAATACAAAATCATTCCGTGAGTTAGTAAATGCAACAATACTATAAAATCCATGTTGTTGGTACTACAAAGCCCAAGTTGTGTGGTCTTGACAGTGTCCATTATTTAGGCTGTTAGTTTGAGCTCCAAGCTGGGCAATTTGGTTGCAAACATTTCATCACCATTTGAGGAGACCTTGTCAGTGCGTTTTGAGTTGTGCTCATCAGACAGCATTTAACTATAGCCCAGCAACAACAGCCAGCCAATCCAACAGTCCAAAATCAAACCATGATTCAGAAATATCCAAAAAAACAACATGCAGAGTAATTTGCATCGCATTAAAAATGGTATTTAAAGACCTGTATTCTGATAGGCAAGCACAACTCAAAACATACCGATGATGCCTCCTCGAACAGCGATGAAACATTTGCAATAAAATTGCCAAGCTCGGAGCTCAAACCAACTACCAACCTGAGCTACTAATATTCAAACACGTTTCAATGTCCATTATTCCCTTCCTCTTTTCTTTCCTCTGCTATATTTTTTATTCTCACTGGTGTGTGTTATTCCTCATTGTATTGTGACCTGTTGACCACTGGCTCCCTGTAGCAACTGGATCAGAGGAGGAAGCGATGTGGGAATCAGGGTCAGCCTCAAGACAATATGAGAGCTCTGAGGGGGAAGAGGGAATGGAGCTGTCAGAGAAAGAGAGACAGAGGTGGAGCCTGGGCCATCAGTCAGCTGACAGATGGAGAGTCAACAGCCCCCCCAGGTCTGGAGGTGGCTGATGAGGAAGCAGAGGAACAGCAGGGTCCAGTGCCTGGCGCGTGGATACACAGAAGGCAGAGGAGAGGAGAGCAGTGGAAATCTATGGGATGGTCCTTGGGACGGAAGAGCCACCGCTGCTAGCAAAGCCCACCCTAGCTCTGGGGATAAAAGGCAGGGGGCAGAGATGAATAGATGTGGCAGAGGAGAGGAGAGCAATGGAAATCTATGGGCTGGTCCTTGGGACGGAAGAGCCACCGCTGCTAGCAAAGCCCACCCTAGCTCTGGGGATAAAAGGCAGAGGGCAGAGATGAATAGATGTGGCAGAAAACTATCTGCCTGCCAGGCAGACTTATTACCCTGCTCTGTGTGTGTGTGTGTATGTATGTGTGTGTGTGTGTGTGAGAGAGAGAGGGAGAGGGTTTATTGTGTTTGGGATCCGGGTAAGAACACATTGCTTATTCATGTGGTCCTACCTATCCGATCAAAGAATGAATGGGACAATGTCATAACATGGAGCGGTCAAATTTTTGTCTGGGAGTTAACATAATTGAGTGCAAACATGTCAAAGTTTGTTGCATACATTCAAATCCAGAAAGCACACGGATAACGGAGGCAGCTGGAGTCATTAACTTCTTCATATACATAAGAATGGATGAATAAATGTACAATACCAACAGGTGGTTCTTTCAAGTAAACACAAGGCAGGAGAGTTACAGGCAAACACAAGCAGCTAGTTTCATATGAGCAGATGAGCCCAGACAGACTGCTTGTTTACTTCTCAGAGCAGCAGACTGCTTAAGTTTCTGTTTCAATTCCCTGCACAGACTCAGATCAGTTTAAGCTCCCACTGGCTGACTTAGTTGCTATGCCTGCTCGTTGGCTGACCTTGTTCCCATGCCTCTCCCAATCATGAATGTTTTAACAAAACATAGGCAGGTCCAAATAAGGACACTGTTCGGGTCCTGTTGAAGGAATAGCTATGTTTATGTTCTGTAAGCAAATCAAGTTTTTAAAGCCATCACTGAATGGGCCAAGGGCTGTATCTCAGCTCAGCATATAAGAAAAACTTCTGCATTTCTTTGGCTCAGCAAATGAGATCGGAGCTGCCAATGGCTCTCCATTTGGCGGCACCTGAAAAACTAGGTCAGTGGCCAATTGTAAATAATTATCCGCTCATCCATCTCGCCGTTAAAGAAGTGGTTGAGATGCGCTCCGGATTTTTTTTTTACAAAGAGAGATAATGTAAAACCAGACACAATGAAATCCAATTGTGGCGGTTTGCTCTCCTTGATAAAAACAGGGCCGCCAAAGTTCAATGGTAGCTATTTGCAGCTACCCAGAAGGCTTTACGACTGTTCGAAGGGAAGAAAGGAGCGAAACTCTGCTCTAAATCCTTGTTTTTCAAATGTGATCATTCCGTTTGACAGGGATTATTATTATTATTATTTATTATTATTTAATTGCATTTATATACCGCCCTATCTCCCTTGCGGGACTCAGGGCGGTGAACAGGCGATAATAAAAAACCACGATAAAACATCCATATGCTAAAAGTTCTAAAACCAAATTAAACAGTGGGCCTGCTCTAAAATACCATTATAAAACCCTAATAAAACAAATTAAAACTACGCCAGATGGGTTTTCAGGGCTCGGTGAAAAAGGCGCAGGTCCGTGGTTGTCCGTAGGTCAGGTGGGAGGTCATTCCAGAGGGCAGGAGCTGCCACAGAGAAGGCTCTCCCCCTAGGGGTCGCCAGCCGGCATTGACTGGCCGACGGCTCCCTGAAGAGGTCCTCTCTGTGGGAGCGGACTGGTCGGAGGGAGGTATGTGGTAGGAGGCGGTCTTGCAAATACCTAGGTCCCTTGCCATGGAGCGCTTTAAAGGTTGCTACTAATACCTTGAAGCGCACCCAGAAGGCCACGGGCAGCCAGTGCAGCTCACGCAGGAGAGGTGTCACCTGGGAGCATCTAGAGGCCCCCAAAATCCCCTGCGTGGCCGCATTCTGAACTAATTTGCCTTGGGTACCTGCAGCCATTGTAAACTGGTCTCACCAAGAGTCAGCATAGGGCTGCCCCAGTGGTGAAATTCATTTTTTTTACTACTAGTTCTGTGGGTGTGGCTTGGTGGGCATGGTGTGGCTTGGTGGGCATGGCTTGGTGGGTATGGTAGGGGAAAGGATACTGCAAAATCCCCGTTCCCACACCACTCTGGGGCCATCCAGAGGTGGCATTTGCCTCTTCTCCAAACTACTCACAATTTCATTTCTCCAGAACCTGCTGGATTTCACCCTTGGGCTACCCTATCTAGCTTGCAAGAATTCAGACCACCACTAGGTGGCATTAAGCAATACGGGAACCCTAAATTCCCTGTTGCCATCTAGTGGCTATTTGGAGAACTGCCTCTCCTCTATTGCATTCTGTATTAATTTTAATACAACATTATTGTAGAAAACAATGGGAAGGGATTGAGGAAAAGAAGGGAAGGAAGGCGGGAAGGGAGGGAGGAAGGAGTGGGTAGACAGAAAAAGGAGGGAGGGATGAAGATAGGAAGGGAGGGAGGGAGGGATGAGGGAGGGAGGAAGATATGAAGGGAGAAAGGAAGGAAGAAAGGGAGGGAGGGAGTGAATTAAGGGAGGAGTGGGTAGATAGAAAAGGGAGGGAGGGACGGAGGGAGGGAGGAAGCTAGGAAGGGAGAAAGGAAGAAAGAAAGGGAGGGAGAAAAGGAATGAAGGGGTGGGTAGAGAGAAAAGGAAGGGAGGGATGAAGATAAGAAGGAAAGGGGATGAGGGACAGAGGGAGGAAGAAGATAGCAAGGGAGAAAGGAAGGAAAAAAGGGAGGGAGTGAATTAAGGGAGGAGTGGGTAGATAGAAAAGGGAGGGAGGGAGGAAGCTAGAAGGGAGAAAGGAAGAAAGAAAGGGAGGGAGGGAGGAAAGGAATGAAGGGGAGGGTAGACAGGAAAGGGAGGGAGGGATGAAGATAAGAAGGAAGGGGGGTGAGGGACAGAGGTAGGGAGGAAGATAGCAAGGGAGAAAGGAAGGAAGAAAGGGAGCATGGGAAAGGGGAAGGAAGGAGCGAAAGGAAGGAAGGTGGGAGGAGAAGGAGGAGAGGAAGAGGAGGAGGAGAAGCCCCAGAGGCAACATTTATGACTAATAGAGCTTAGGAAAATTACTGAGTGTCGAAAGGTAATTATTGGGGGAAGCGATGGTGCATTCCACGGGTATAAATTTGCACATCTCTCTCATGCGCCAGCTTTGCATATTTGCTCCACTCCAGACCGACGCAACTCCAAGCGAAGCCGTCAATTTGATTGCGTTAATTACGGTGATGTATTAATCAACTGCTGTTCCAAATTAAATGCATTTTATTTATGGAGGTGGATCTAAACGTATAAGCTACATTACTGTTGCTAGGCTGCTACAGACACGCTGGGGCTCACATGAGCCATTTTGCTTGTTTTTGGTCCCAAAAAGGAAGGACGGCAAGCTACGGCAGGTGCCCTTCACGTTTTCCCCCCTCGTTTACAATACAATACAATAGCAGAGTTGGAAGGGACCTTGGAGGTCATCTAGTCCAACTCCCTGCCTAGGCAGGAAACCTGATACCGTTTCAGACAAATGGCTATCCAACATCTTCTTGAAGACTTGCAGTGTTGGGGCATTCACAACTTCTGGAGGCAACTTCTGTTCCACTGATTAATTGTTCTCAGGAAATTCCTCCTCAGTTCTAAGTTGCTTCTCTCCTTGATTAGTTTCCACCCATTGCTTCTTGTTCTGCCCTCAGGTGCCTTGGAGAATAGTTTGACTCCCTCTTCTTTGTGGCCCCCTCTGAGATATTGGAAGACTGCTATCATGTCTCCCCTGGTCCTTCTTTCCATTAAACTAGACATACATTAAACTAGACATGTCAGTCTCGCTAGTTCCTGCTTCGCTGCCATGGAAACGGGGAGGGTGGGGGGCGTTGGGATGAGTGTGTTCTGCTGGTGGACAATGTTGATGGTTCGTGTTATCTCTTGGTTAACGGACCTGCATTCCAGGATGGTGAAGACCTGCCCACCTGATGTTGGAGATGGAAGCATATTGGACAGTGCAAAGGGGGGGGGGGGTTGGGGATTGGGATGGGCTTAAGCTTAATACTTTCTGTTCGCGCCTAAACTATTCATTCTCAGCTTTACTTGGTCTGTACACTTTTGTTACTTAGTAAAAGGAGCCTTATTCATTTCAAAATAATGTCTAAGCGTGGTCTTTCCTAAGTCAACGAAGAAGCAGGCCTGACATTAAGCTGAGAATCACAAAAAACCCTGACCTGATGTCGGAACCTTCACAAGAGGAGCCTCCGTTGGTGGAGGTCCTGCCTGAACCAATTTTGGGAGCTGAAGCATCGCATCCTCCTGTTCAATCTGAAGAGACCAGGTCAGTGATGGACTGCTTGGCTGGCCTAGATCTAAATCTGCCAGCTGAAGAATCAGTCAAACCAAAACGTTGGTCCGAAGGGGTAGGAATGAGTGGGGTAAACGTCTCCAGGCGTCGACTTTCCCCAAAGAAGGTCATTCCGGAGCTCTTAAGAGAAGAAAGGGAATTAAAAGAAATGGCTCAGGATTTACTCCGCCAGGCAGATGAGAAAAGAATGGCCCTGGAAAAAATCTGGGGGAGGGAGGCGGAACGCAAACAGCCAAAAGGTTCACAGGCAGCTCCTGCCAGGCGAAGCAGGGCTTCAACACCATCCCCCCCTCCTCAGGCCGGCAGGGAATTGCGGAGAGAGGCAGCTTCTGCCAGGCAAAGCAGGAGTTCAACGCCCTCCCCCCCCCCTCAGGCCGGAAGAGAAGCCAATCCCATTAACCCCCGCCGACTTGCAAAACTGCCTCCTTTGGGTGTAAAATACGACGGAAGTGCCGACAAACTGGCGTTTTTTCTAATTCACGTCGATAATTTCATGCAGTTTTACGCAGCTGACTTGGACGATGAAATCAAAATCAGAATTGTTTCTATGACCTTAGAAGATCAAGCTTCTAAGTGGCTGGTTTCATTGCAGAATTGCCGCTCACCTGCGCTGCGCGATTTCGATCGTTTCATGAATGCTCTTAGAAGGCGATTTGAAGACCCCCGTGTTGAAAGGAAAGCAAAGATGAAACTAAAAACCTTACAGCAGGGGGGCATGTCTGTTCAGGCTTACACGCAAATTTTTCAGGAGTTATCAGTGTTTATGGTTGGTTATAGTGAACAGGCCCTAATGGACATTTATGTTGAAGGGCTGAATAAAGACATTTATCAAACATGTGTGAACAGATTTCGCCCCGAGACTTTAAATGAATGGATAGATCTAGCTTCAGATGTTGAATTGGATCAAGCCCACTTACAAGATCCAGTCCGTGTGGAGAAAAAACCACAGGAAGATAGCCCCAGATCTCACCCCCCTGCGAAAGATGTACGCATGCAAAGGGGGGAGGGGAGAACAACCCAGCCTCGCTCAGGCAGCTGTTATCGCTGTGGAAAGGAGGGGCACTGGGCATACAAATGCCGATCAAGACCACCTCCACGCCCTCCTTCTTCCTCGGACCGGAAACATCCTAAGACGCCAATCGCGCGCACCAAACCAGCTATGAGTGGGGTGGAGCCCATCAACCTCTCTGCTGACCAGCCCACCGCTGGCCCTGATGATTGGGAGGCGTCTTCAGACTCTTCTGACGACAATCTGGTGAGTCATCGCTCCGGACCCCTTTATATTAATTTAAAGCTTTTAGCTCCATCTACTGGCCGTACATGCAATGTGCAGGCTCTCATTGACTCTGGGTGCTCAAAATGTCTCATAAGCCAAGACATCGTGTCTTCGATGGGTTTTCACCTTAAGACCCTGAAAACTCCCATAGCCTTTTGCCAAATGGATGGTTCTGTAGCTGGGGGAACCCCAGCATCTTTTATCACCGAACCAATTCATGTTTCTATAGGCACAGGCCATACTGAGACCATCAACTTTATTGTAACTGCCATTGCCGATAATGCTGTAATTTTGGGGGTAAATTGGCTTCGTAAATGGAATCCTCTGATAAACTGGAAGGAAGGTTGGGTGCGCATACCTTTATCTCTCCCGGAACATACCTCTCTTCCGTCAGAGAATGATCAACCCCCGCAAAATCACCCACCTCCCCTTATTGAATCTGCTGCACCTTTATTGGATTTCCCATCACCTGAAGTCATACCAGGCGAAGAGAAAATTCCCAGGGAATATTGGGACCTAAAGGATGCTTTCAGTGAAAGATCTTGTGATTCCCTCCCTCCTCATAGAGCTACTGACTGTTCAATTGATTTCCTCCCTGGGGTTCAATTGCCCAAACCTCGCATGTACTCCATGACCCCACGGGAGATGGAGGAATTACGTAAATTCATCGATAAAAATCTTCAACGGGGTTTCATTGAACCAGCTAGACTGCGTGTAGCTGCACCAGTTATGTTTAGGGAGAAAAAAGATGGTACTCTAAGATTAATACAAGACTACTCCTATCTCAACACCATTTGTGAACACAATATCTACCCCCTTCCGCTCATGAAGGACATGCTGGCTCACCTGGCTACCGGTAAGATTTTTACGAAATTGGACTTACGTGAAGCCTATTACAGGGTCAGAATCAAGGAGGGGGACGAATGGAAAACAGCTTTTAACTGCCCGCTAGGATGTTTTCAATTTAAAGTCCTCCCGTTCGGTCTTCAAGGTGCCCCTTCAGTATTCATGCAACTGATAAATGAGGTTCTCCACGAGCACCTTTACAAGGGAGTAATTGTTTACATTGATGACATAATGGTTTACTCACAAACTCACGACGAGCACGTTAAACTGGTACGCTCCGTGCTAAACAAACTGCGTTCCGCAGAACTTTATGCCAAGCTCTCTAAGTGTGAGTTTCACCAGGAACAAATTGACTATTTGGGCTACCGTATCTCTTCTGAGGGAGTTGAAATGGATCCTGCTAAAGTCAAGGCAGTGACGGAGTGGGCCCCTCCACGTACCCGTAAACAACTACAGAGTTTTTTGGGATTTGCAAATTTTTACCGCCAATTTATTCCATCATTCGCTGATATTGCCTTACCCATTACAAACCTTCTAAAAACAAAAGGAGAAGGAAAGCCTCGTCCAGGGTCCCCACTTAAATGGACAATGGAATGTCAAGCCGCTTTCGAGAAGCTTTAACGTTTGTTTGCGGCTGAACCTATTCTTAAACACCCCGATGTAAATTCCCCATTTGTAATTCAGGCGGATGCCAGTGATGTCGCTGTGGGAGCGGTCTTGTTACAACTCAATCAACGTGGCCAATTGCAACCCTGTGCCTACACCTCTCGGAAACTCACTACGTCCGAACGTGGTTGGGCGATTTGGGAGAAAGAGGCTTTTGCTGTTCGGTGGGCTCTCATGACTTGGCGTCATTTCCTTGAAGGTGCACCCCATCCTTTCGAAGTTTGGACGGATCATAAAAATTTGGAAGCTCTTACCTCCTCTCGGAAATTGTCCCCAAGGCAACTTCGTTGGGCTCACTATTTCCATCGTTTCAATTTCCACCTTAAATATATTCCAGGAGGCAAAAATTTCATGGCTGATGCGCTTTCCAGATTGCCACAGTATGATGTTTCCAAACTTACTATAGTACAACCCATCATGCCCCTCACTTTGCCAGCTTCTCCAGTATCTGCTAAGGGCCATGCAACTGTCCAAACTACTCCACCTACTGACCTGATTGCTCGTATTAAGGACGAACTACTTACTGATGATTGGTATTCAGCACATTCTGGTGATTGCACTACCAGAGACGATCTTCCCTGGATTGGCTCGAAGATCTATGTTCCTGCTACATTACGTCCTTTTGTCTTGCAACGCGCACACGACTCACGTTTAGCTGGTCATTTCGGCTTCGTTAAAACTTTGCACCTTGTCAAACGACAGTTCTGGTGGCCCTCCTTGAAAAAAGATGTTGAATCGTATATTGCCAGTTGCCCCGTATGTGCGGCTTCCAAACGTGCGCCGGGTAAGCCACAGGGTCTTCTCCAGTCTGTAGCTACGCCGGAGAGACCTTGGAAGGAAATTTCAATGGACTTTATAGTTGATCTTCCGCCCAGTCAGGGCTATACCGTTATCTGGGTAGTTACCGATCTTTTTTCTAAACAAGTTCATTTTGTCCCCTGTACTAAAATTCCTTCTTCCAAATCTCTGGCTCGACTATTCGTTTCTCATATCTATCGTTTTCATGGCGTCCCGCAACGCATCATCTCCGATAGGGGGACCCAGTTTACTTCCCTTTTTTGGAAAGAATTTTTGAGACTGATTGGCTCCGCCCAGAGCTTAAGCTCCGCCTACCACCCTCAGACGAATGGATCTTGTGAAAGGGTTAATTCCGTTCTGGAACAGTACTTGCGTTGCTTTATTAATTTTCAACAGGATGATTGGGCTGATCTTCTCATACATGCCGAAGTGGCATATAATAACTCTGTTCACTCCAGTACAAATATGACCCCCTTTAAAATCATCTACGGGCAGGACTTTGTACCCATCCCCGAACTGCCTCATGACTCGCCGACAGTTCCCTCATTAACTGAATGGACCTCTAGACTGTCTTCTGTTTGGCCAGTTCTCCGAAAAACTTTGAACGATGCCCATGATTCGCACAAATTGTACGCTGACAGGAAACGGGCGGTCCCTCCCTCCTACAAAGTTGGCGATCAAGTTTATGTCTCTACCAAAAATTTAGATAGCCCCCAGAAATGCAAGAAGTTGGGTCCCAAATTTGTTGGTCCTTTCAAAATAACCAAGATTATCAGCTCTGTGTCGGTCCGTTTGGATCTCCCAAAGACCTACCGGCGACTATACCCTGTATTCCATGTTCACTTGCTGAAACCTGCTCGTACCTCCCATCTCCGCAAACAGTTGCCTGATACACCTGCGCCTACCATGGTGGATGGTCACCAGCATTATGAGGTCCGCGATATTTTGGACTCCAGAATCCGCAGAAATAAAACTCAGTTCCTGGTCATGTGGAAAGATTTTCCCCCTTCTCACAACGAATGGGTGGATAAAGAGCATCTCAAAGCTCCTAAACTGGTACGCCAGTTTTATGCCAAATATCCACACAAACCTTGACTTTTTTCCCTTCTCCTTTCTGTTGTTTGTCTGTCCTTCCTTGTCTTTCAGGTGTAGCCTATCGTGTTCCGATTGCTGCCCCGGATTTCCCGCTGTTCCTGGAGGAGGTCCGGATGTCAGTCTCGCTAGTTCCTGCTTCGCTGCCATGGAAACGGGGAGGGTGGGGGGCGTTGGGATGAGTGTGTTCTGCTGGTGGACAATGTTGATGGTTCGTGTTATCTCTTGGTTAACGGACCTGCATTCCAGGATGGTGAAGACCTGCCCACCTGATGTTGGAGATGGAAGCATATTGGACAGTGCAAAGGGGGGGGTTTGGGGATTGGGATGGGCTTAAGCTTAATACTTTCTGTTCGCGCCTAAACTATTCATTCTCAGCTTTACTTGGTCTGTACACTTTTGTTACTTAGTAAAAGGAGCCTTATTCATTTCAAAATAATGTCTAAGCGTGGTCTTTCCTAAGTCAACGAAGAAGCAGGCCTGACACAGTTCCTGCAACCGTTCTTCATATGTTTGGGCCTCCAGCTCCCTCATCCTCTTTGTTGCTCTTCTCTGCACTCTTTCCAGAGTCTCCACATCTTTTCTACATCGTGGCGACCAAAACTGGATGCCGTATTCCGAGTGTGGCCTTCCCAAGGCCTTATAAAGTGGTATTAACCCTTCACGTGATCTTGATTCTATCCCTCTGTTTGAAAGGTTTTCTCCTTTTGCTCCACACGTGCGCTCGGTCCATGTGTGAAGGAAAGCTAGATGGATGCAACCCAAGATTCACAAGCTTTGAAGGCAAAAAAAAAAAAAAAAACCCCGAGAAGAGTGAAAGTATAAAGAGGGTTTACAGCAGAGGTGGGTTCCTAACGGTTTGGGCCAGTTCGGTCGAATAGGTAGTAACTCAGCCTGCCACGCCCCCGGACTGGTTCTATCGGCGGCGCCATCTTGATCTTCGGTTCTACGCATGTGCAGAACAATCTCCATTGCAAAAATTTACCGTATTTTGGGGAGTATAAGACGCACCAAGATTTTGAAGAGGCAAATTAAAAAAAAAAGGTTTTTGCACTCTACAGACCTCCCAAAAATGGCCTGTTTTTCATGAAAACGGGCCCGTTTTTTGTAAACAAAAAGGGCATGCATAGCCTTTAGAAGGGCTATAGTGAGAAGAATAGAATAGAATAGAATTATTAGAATAAAATAGAAAATAGAATAGAATAAGAAATTAGAATAGACTAGACTAGACTAGAATATAGTTATTAGAAGAGAATAGAATAGAATAGAATAGAATTATTAGAATAAAATAGAAAATAGAATAGAATAAGAAATTAGAATAGACTAGACTAGACTAGAATATAGTTATTAGAAGAGAATAGAATAGAATAGAATAGAATAGAATAGAATGGAATGGAATGGAATGGAAGAGAAAAAGGAATGGAATGGAATGGAATAGCAGAGTTGGAAGGGACCTTGGAGGTCTTCTAGTCCAACCCCCTGCTTAGGTAGGAAACCCTATACCACTTTAGACAAATGGTTATCCAACCTCTTCTTAAAGACTTGCAGTGTTGGGGCATTCACAACTTCTGGAGGCAACTTCTGTCCCACTGATTAATTGTTCTCACTGTCAGGAAATTTCTCCTTAGTTCTAAGTTGCTTCTCTCCTTGATTAGTTTCCACCCATTGCTTCTTGTTCTGCCCTCAGGTGCCTTGGAGAATAGCTTGACTCCCTCTTCTTTGTGGCAACCCGTGAGATATTGGGACACTGCTATCATGTCTTCCCTGGTCCTTCTTTTCATCAGACTAGACATACTCAGTTCCTGCAACTGTTCTTCATATGTTTCAGCCTCCAGTCCACTAATCCTCTTGGTTGCTTACTTGCTCTTCTCTGCACTCTTTCCAGAGTCTCCACATCTTTTTTTACATCGTGTCGACCACAACTGGATGCAGCCTTCCAAGGGTGGCCTTACCAAGGCCTTATAAACCGGCTTTATGTATGCGCTTTCTAGTCTGAATCGGATGTTGACAGATCCCACAATTGCTACGTCTAGCTATTTCTTTAGAAAACGTTGCATTCACGTTCTCCTTTTCTCTGGAATTCGGATCCCCAAGTGATCTAAACAATGAAACGAAGAGAGGTAAAGATGCCAGATCACAAAACAAAAACAAAAAAACTGTCTCAAAAGTGGCGACAGATGGAACGGCCTCTCCCAATCCCCATCTGTGGCATTTCAAAGCCTCATGAATAAACCAGCATCATCACTCTGGGTTTAGGCCCCCTTCCCCATTAGCCACAATCGATTTTAAATGCACCAAACAATGCATGGATGGTGCAGTTAATAAAGGGGGGGGGGAAACCCATGGAAAATATGCTGTGTATATTTATTTATATATGCTATTTATATTTATTAAGTAACTGTGAGAGGGATCTTGGAGTCCTAGTGGATAACCATTGAAATAGGAGCCAGCCATGTGCAGCAGCTGCCAAAAAAGCCAACACAGTTCTAGACTGCATCAACAGAGGGATAGAATCTAGATCACGTGAAGGGTTGATACCACTTTATAAGGCCTTGGGAAGGCCACACTTGGAATATTTGCATCCAGTTTTGGTTGCCACGATGTAGAAAAGATGTGGAGACTCTAGAAAGAGTGCAGAGAAGAGCAAGAAAGAGGATTAGGGGACTGGAGACTAAAACATATGAAGAACGGTTGCAGGAACTGTGTCTGTCTCGTTTAATGGAAGGAAGGACCAGGGGAGATAGGATAGCAGTCTTCCAATATCTCAGGGGTTGCCCCAAAGAAGAGGGAGTCAAGCTATTCTCCAAGGCACCTGAGGGCAGGACAAGAAGCAATGGGTGGAAACTAATCTAGGAGAGAAGCAACTTAGAACTGAGGAGGAATTTCCTGACAGTGAGAACAATGAACCAGTGGAACCGAAGTTGCCTCCAGAAGTTGTGAATGCCCCAACACTGGAAGTCTTTAAGAAGATGTTGAATAGCCATTTGTCTGAAACAGTGTAGGGTTTCCTGCCTAGGCAGGGGGTTGGACTAGAAGACCTCCAAGGTCCCTTCCAACTCTGCTATCGTGATATTGTATATACTGCGGAAGAAATGTTTGGCACTTTGTTTCTTAGCGTACGGTCTCCAAACTCCTGGATACTTTTAAAAACAACAACAAACCTGATTTCAGTGTTCTGAGATCAGCGATGGAAAATATAATCAGGCTTTTGTGACACCTATTTTACAAGATCTATTTTTCCCATGTAAACACCCACGACATACATTCTAGAGGTGGGTTGCCAACTATTTTGCTACTGGTTCCTGTGTGCTCCCGTTCGCGCTCCTGACCCTTCTGCGCATGCGTACAAGCATCTGGGTGGGTGGAACCTCCCGCTGCTG
>CM077649.1:61297161-61332161 GCA_039707465.1 Rhabdophis nuchalis
AAGAAAGAAAGGGAGGGAGGAAAGGATAGATGGATAGAAGAAGAGGGAGGGAGGAAGAATGGAAGGATAGATGGCTGAATAGAAAAAGAGGGAGGAACGGAGGATCGGAGGAAGGAGTGCATGGACAGAAGAAAAGGAAGAAAAGGAAGAAAGGGAGGGAAGGAGGAAAAAGGAAGGAGTGCATAGATAGACAGAAGAAGAGGAAATGAGGGAAGGAGGGAGGGAGGGAGGAGTGGATAGATGGGTGGAAGAAAAGGAAGGAAGGAAGGAAGGAAGGAAGGAAGGAAGGAGGGAAGGGTAGAAGGCTGGATAGAAGAAGAGGGAAGGAGGAGTGCATAGACAGAAGGAAATGAAAAAAGGGAGGGAAGGAGGAAAGAAGGAAGGAGGATAGATGGGTAGAAGAAGAGGGAGGGAGGAAGAAAGGAAGGGTAGATGAATAGAAAAAGAATAGAAAAAGAGGGAGGAAGGAAGGAAGGAAGGAGTGCATGGACAGAAGAAAAGGAAGAAAGGGAGGGAAGGCGGGAAAAAAGAAGGAGCGCATAGCTAGACAGAAGAAGAGGAAGGGAGGGAAGGAGGGAGGGATTAAGGAGTGGATAAATGGATGGAAGAAAAGGAAGGAAGGATGAAAGGAAGGAAGGCCTTATAACCAAATGATCAACCATTGATTTCTTCTGTCTCTCTGTCCCTCACTCTGTCTGGTTCTTGTCTGAGAAGGTGATAACGTGGCATCACCCAGAGGCCTCGGAATAACCAGGCTTGTAATAACTAGAGTTGTTGATTAAACCAGAGGCATTACGTGGCCATATCATAGCATGCCTGTCACTATCCTTCAAGCAGCATCCTTGATCAGCTGAACCTGCCTAATGCTTTTAATTAATATTCATTATCCAGGCAGTTTCCCTCTTGCAGAGGCCAGCCAGAACTTTAGCATAATATTTTGGTGGAGCAAAAAAAAATGGTAGACCAAATAGTGGACAAATAATCATAATCACCATCATCATAATAATCCTCATGAGCAGATTATCTGTCTGTCTGTCTATCTGTCTGTCCATTTATTTATTTATTTATCTATTCATTCATTCATTCATTCATACATTTATGCTTGTGCACCACCCAACTTTTCACTGTGAAAGGGATCTTGGAGTCCTAGTGGACAACCATTGAAATAGGAGCCAGCCGTGTGCAGCAGCTGGCAAAAAAGCCAACCCAGTTCTAGGCTGCATAAACAGAGGGAGAGAATCAAGATCACGTGAAGGGTTAATACCACTTTATAAGGCCTTGGGAAGGCCACACTTGGAATATGGCATTCAGTTGTGGTCGCCACGATGTAGAAAAGATGTGGAGACTCTAGAAAGAGTGCAGAGAAGAGCAAGAAAGATGATTAGGGGACTGGAGGCTGAAACATATGAGGAACAGTTGCAGGAACTGGGTAGGTCTAGTTTAATGAAAAGAAGGACTAGGGGAGACATGATAGCAGTCTTCCAATATCTCAGGGGCTGCCACAAGGAAGAGTGAGTCAAGCTATTCTCCAAGGCATCTGAGGGCAGGATAAGAAGCAATGGGTGGAAACTAATCAAGAAGAGAAGCAACTTAGAACTAAGGAGAAATTTCCTGACAGTGAGAACAATTAACCAGTAGAAAGGTTGGCCTTCAGAAGCTGAGAGTGCTCCAATAATGGAGGTTTTTAAGAAGAGGTTGGACAGCCATTTGTCTGAAACCATAGGGTCTCCTGCTTGAGCCGTTATTTTGCTGGCTTTTGCTGGCTTTGCTGGCTGGAGAATTCTGGGAGCTGAAGTCCTTCAGACTTAAAGTTGCAAAGGTTGGGGACCCCTGCTCTAAATCACCATGGCTGTTTGTTGACTCTGCAAAACATTCAGCCACGTGTGTGCTCACCAAGGTTGCCCAATACAGTCGATTTCCTATTTCAAGAGGTCTTGAAACATGAAATGGATATTATGGGTGATCTGGCTGGTATCTTTAGTGCTGTCTCACTGCCTCTTAAAACGGAGGTTCACTTCCATTACAGACAGCAAGTCAACCAAAGAGGGGCATGTTTCTTTATTTCTGTTTGTGTTAGTGAATTTTAATTAGGAGAGGGAGAGATAGAGAGAGGGAGAGGGAGAGAGTAACAATTTTGTGTTACTAATTTCATTTGCTTGCAAACAGAGCCCAGGAAGAATGTGTATTTAGACACAATTACTTCACAGGGTTTAACGGATTCATTTAGATTCCGGCTAACAGATAATAGAAATAATACGGTCCTCGTAAGGAACGGCAAAAGAATTTGTAGAACGTTGTAGGACCGGCATCTGATAATGCAAAGAGTCAAAGTCGTTACGGAATCGCAGCAGTCGTTAAGTAAGTCACACGGTTGTTAAGTAAGTCACACGCCACCCAGAGTCTCTTCGGGGAGATAGGTGCGGGATACAAGTCAAATAAACTCGAATTCGAAACTCGAATCTGGCTTCCCGCTTGACTTTGCTTGTTACAAGGTCGCAAAAAAGGGATCATGTAACCCCCCCACGACCCTGCAACCGTCATAACTGTGGGTCAGTGGCCAAGCGTCTGGATTTTGATCACAGAGGACTCTTCTCGTGAAATACCTCGGCATCCGCTCGATCGTATTCATGTCCGGTGTGCAGTGTGGCTTCCAGGCGGACGAGCTGTATTCGAGGATTTCTTTGAAGATGTTTCGCTCCTCATCCAAGAAGCTTCTTCAGCTCTTGAAAGAAAAACCAGGAAGTCCAGCTGCCTCTTGGGGGGGGGGGGGGAAAGGCACCTTTGGGACAACCATGACCTTGGATGAGGGAGCATCTCCAAAGACATTAATAAGGGGAATAGTTCTACGTAGGTAACAGCACCAGCAGTGCATTTAATTTTATAAATTTAATAAAATAAATAAATAAAATAAATACATCGAACTGCATTGACCCCGCCTCTTTGCTTCATCAATAATTTCAACGCTTTTGACTTAGATCTAAAAAATGACTTTTCTTTTTATTAATACAGTATAACTTTTATCTGGATGTTTGTACACGACTGCCAGCATAGAATTTAGAATTTATATGATGTATGTATTTATTTTCACCTTGTACTATTATTGAAAAATGTATTACCAATGTCTTACTAAGAAGCCCTGGAGGGGCCAACGATCTCGACGTGAAAGTTCTCAAAATATTTTTGTATTTCACCTTACCCTACCCTACCTTAAAAAATTTGTAAAAACCAATAAAACTTTGGCAATATAAAAAAAATAATAATTTCAACGCTTTCGTATAACAGGTAGCAGAGTTTCATTTTGCCACACTTGGAATACGGCATTCAGTTTTGGTCACCACGGTGTAGAAAATTTAATTTAATTTAATTTATTTCGTTTTATAGAACCGCCCTTCTCCACCGAAATGGACCCAGGGCGGTGCACAGGAAGTTAAAATAATAATAATAATAATAATAATAATAATAATAATAATAATAATAATAATAATAATAATAATAATAATAATAATCTTTATTGTCATTGTAATAAAATAAAATAAAATTACAATGAAAATCAATAAATAACAATACAGAGTAACTAAAATAGATTAAACTAAAAAACCTGTGCTTAAAAACATCCCATTAAAATTCTAAAATACATTTACTCATTGGCTAAGCTAGACCGGCTTGATGGAAAAGATAAGGCTTAAATGAACGGCGAAAGAGACGAAGGTCTGAGATGGTCCGAAGTTCGGGGGGTAGGTCGTTCCAGAGGGATGGCCCCAGCCACTGAGAAGGCCCTCCCCCTGGGCACCGCTAGCCGGCATTGACCGACGGATGGTACCCTGAGGAGGCCCAGAAAAGATGTGGCGACTCTAGAAAGAGTGCAGAGAAGAGCAACCAAGAGGATTAGGGGACTGGAGACAAAAACATATGAAGAACGGTTACAGGAACTGGGTAGGTCTAGTTTAATGAAAAGAAGGACCAGGGGAGACATGATAGCAGTCTTCCAATATCTCAGGGGTTGCCCCAAAGAAGAGGGAGTCAAGCTATTCTCCAGAACACCTGAGGGCAGGATAAGAAGCAATGGGTGGAAACTAATCAAGGAGAGAAGCAACTTAGAACTGAGGAGAAATTTCCTGGCAGTCAGAACAATTAACCAGTGGAACAGAAGTTGCCTCCAGAAGTTGTGAATGTCCCAACACTGGAAGTCTTCAAGAAGATGTTGGATAGCCATTTGTCTGAAACGGTGTAGGGCTTCCTGCCTAGGCAGGGGGTTGGACTAGATGACCTCCAAGGTCCCTTCCAACTCTGCTATTGTATTGTATTGTGTTTCCACCCCCCTCTTTTGGCTGCTATTTCTCCGTTCTCTTTCCCTCCATCCCCACCCTCCCTCACTGATAAGGGGCACTCTTGTGGCTGCAAACACGAGGACAATGCCAGTCCCCTTTTATCATTTGAGCCAGCCACAATTTGCCCTTCAGGCCTGCATTAATATTTCTCCCCGCGCACCGATAAGCAAAACGATTCCTGCCAGCAATATCGCAAAAAAAAAGATAAGTTGGTGGAGGGCCGAGGAAATTTCCGAGCCTCGTATCTGCCCAGATGAAAATAGAGGGTTGTAGACATTTCTTCGACTTATCTTGGGATTAAATGCGGCTTGGGTTTCCCCCTCCCGCCCTGTCTTTGATCACTGATGGACTGGAGCCTGAAACGTCTATCCCAAACGTCGCGAAGGTTCTCGGGATGTGTGTCTCTTGGCGTCCTCCAGGAGTCCTGTTTGATTTATTTTTATGCCTTTATTGCTTACCTGCAATTTCCATTGTTCACGACACTTGGCCCATAATAGGTCTGTCTGTCTATCTGTCTGTCTGCCTCTCTGCAGAAATGTGACTAGGATCTCCCTCTCTATCTCTCCCTACTGCATCGGTCTCTTTCTGCAAATATGGAGTGCATCTTCCTATGCATTCTATGTCTATAAAGAAGAGAATGTACCATATTTTTCGGAGTATAAGACGCACCAATGTTTTGTAGACGCAAATTTTTTAAAAAGTAGGTGGAGAGAGAGAGAAATACAGTAGGTAGGGAGAGAGAGAGGGAGAGTAGGTAGGTAGGTAGAGAGAGGGACAGAGAGAGAGAAATACAGTAGGTAGGTAGGTTGGTAAAGGGAGAGAGAGAGAGAGAGAGAGAGAGAGAGAGAGAGAGAAATACAGTAGGTAGGCAGGGAGAGAGAATAGGTAGGTAGGTAGGTAGGAAGGGGAATAGAGAGAGAAATACAGTAGATAGGGAGAGAGAGAGTAGGTAGGTAGGTAGGTACATAGAGGGATAGAGAGAGGGAGAAATACAGTAGGTAGGTAGGTAGGTGGATGGGGAGAGGGAGAAATACAGTAGGTAGGTAGGTTGGTAGGGAGAGGGAGAGGGAGGAATACAGTAAGTAGGTAGGTAGGTAGGTAGAGGTAAAGGCAGAGAGAGAGAGAGAGAAATACAATAGATAGGTAGGTAGGGAGAGAGAGAGAGAGAGAGAGAGAGAGAGAGAGAGGGTAGGTAGGTAGATGTTTCCAGGTGTACTTATCCATGTGCTGGAGAAGGAAATCGTTGACAATCTGCAGCACCTAACTTTGTTCCTGCTGGCACAGCATTTGATCCACATAATTCTCATCAATCAGTTAAAGAGCTTTCCAAAAGGAAAAACACACCCCTTTTTGCATTCTGCAAACTGCCCAAAAATGGCCCATTTTTCGCAAAAATGGGCCCAGTTTTTTTTCAAATAAAAGGCATGAATAGCCTTGGGGGAGTTTGCAGAGTGCAAACAAGGCAAAAAAGAGCAAAAAAATGCCCTGTGTTTTGCGAAAACGGGCCGTTTTTTTTATCAAAAAAAATGCATGCATAGCCTTATGGAGGCTTATAGAGTGCTGCTAGGGACTGGGGGCGGGGCAAAAACGCCCTGTTTTTTGCTCATTTCTGCCCTCCCCAGTCCCCAGGAGCTCTCTGGAAGCCTCCATAAGGGTATGCACGTGGCCAGTTTAGTGAAGGAGGCGGGGTTTCAGGAGGCAAAAAAATGCTGTATTCAATGTATAAGACGCACCCAGATTTTCAGCCTCTTTTTAGAGGAAAAAAGGTGAGTCTTATACTCCGAAAAATATGGTATATCCATCTATCTCGATCTGTTTATCTGCCTTGAAATCATAGTCACATAGGCTGGGCTACAGAAGATCCACAAAAAATAACCACACTCCGAGGTGGACTCCATTTAGAAAGGGTCCAGGTAATCTGCATTATCCAGAATCTCTCTACTTGCTTCCCTACCACCTTAATACCGTAACAGAATAACAGAGATGAATCAAAGAACGGTTGTAGGAACTGGGCATGACTATCTAGTAATGTGGTGGCTCAGTGGCTAAGACTCTAAGTTTGTTGATCAGAAAGGTCGGCAGTTTGGTGGTTCGAATCCTTAGCGCTGCGTAACGGAGGGAGCTCCCGCGACTTGTCCCAGCTTCTGCCAACCTAGCAGTTCCAAAGCAGGTAAAAAATGCAAGTAGAAAAACAGGGACCACCTTTGGTGGGAAAGGAACAGCATTCTGTGCGCCTTCAGTGTTTATTTATTTATTTATTTAATTGGATTTATAAACCGCCCTAAGGGACTCAGGGCGGTGCACAGGAGACAATAAAACAATATTCAATAAATGCAGTACAAAATAATTAAAATGAATTAAATATACAAGCCTGTGCTAAAATAAATTTAAAACCCTACTAAAAACCATCTTAAAATTATGCCATCTGAAACAAGTGAGTTTTTAGTGTCCGGCGGAAGAGGCACAGGTCCGTGATTGTACGAAGGTCGGGGGGTAGGTCGTTCCAGAGGGCGGGGCCTGCCACAGAGAAGGCTCTCCCCTGGGTGCCGCCAGCCGGCATTGCCCAGCTGACGGCACCCTGAGGAGGCCCACCCTGTGGGAGCGGACAGGTCGAAGGGAGGTGTGTGGTAGGAGGCGGTCCCGCAAGTAACCAGGTCCCGTGCCATGGAGCGCTTTAAAGATGGTTACTAGCACCTTGAAGTGCACCCGGAAGGCCACAGGGAGCCAGTGCAGCTCGCGCAGGAGAGGTGTTACATGGGAGTATCTAGAAACTCCCAAAATCCCCCGCGCGGCCGCATTCTGGACTAGCTGGAGCCTCCGGGTGCACCTCAAGGGGAGCCCAATTTAGAGAGTGTTACAGTAGTCCAGGCGGGAGATGACGAGGGCTTGAGTGACCGTGCGTAGGGCGTCACGATACGCACAACTGGCGGATCAGGTAAACCTGATATCGTCATGCCGGCCACATGACCCCAGAGATGTCTTCGGACAGCGCTGGCTCTTCGGCTTTGAAACGGAGATGAGCACCGCCTCCTAGAGTGGGGAACAACTAGCACAGATGTGCGAGGGGAACCTTTACCTTAACTAGATGTTTTCTTGCTTAGCATTCTGAAATTAGTCTAAATAAGCGGAAATGGAGAAAATAGTAGTGGGGGAGGGCAAGGAGAGAGATGGAGATCATCCAAGGTTAGCTAAGTGTTACCACCTGATGGGGCTGGGGGGGGGAAAATACATCAGCGAAAATAGCAGCTGAAATAATTAAAATAATTGTGGCTAAATGTTAAGGCTCTGCTGTGGTAGAAAAATAGGATAAATCTATCTGGGCAACCTTAAGCTCCCTGGACATAAATATGATTCATAGATGTTGTTTATTCATCTATTTAAATATTTATATTCAAGTTTTCTAGGCACACAGCATCACTGAATAGTTTACCGTAGAAGCAAATTAGTCTAAATATGTTTTAACAATATTGTAAGCAATCATAATTAAAAAGCAATTTAAAGACACATAAATGCATTGTTTAAAATGGTCCCATTGTTATGAAGGCACCCAGCAGGTGGCAGCACCTAATCGACTTGGATTGATTTTGGAAGCTAAGCAGGGTTGGATGTGGTTAGGATTTGGATGGGGGAACAACCGGAGACATTCTGGGCTGTAGCTGGACTCAGAAGTTGAAAAGAGGAAGCAAAACACTCCACAATCCAAGTAACAGCTTCCTCAATGACTGCCAGAGAAACCTTTGATACAAATTTGTGGAACTAGGGTGTCCTTGTTGTTCTTTGAGCTGGTATTCTTGCACTGATGTTGTTACCTAGTTTGGTAATGAAATGCCTGCAAGAAAAAAACCGAGCTCAGAGAGCACCCAAGACCCCACAATTCAACCCTCTTCTATTGGTTGCAAAACTATTTTTGGAACTCCATTCTTACTGTTGTTATTAGATGCTATGCCGAGTGGAACCTTGGTACTCATCACTGATTAATTCTGGGAGGTGTAATGAGTACCAAACCACATTTTTTTCCAATAAGAAATGAAGCAGTGAGTTACAAGGCCACTGACAGTGACAAGATCTATCAAAAACACAATGAGTACAAAGTTTTACCTCAAAATGCTTTCAGTACCTAATCCTAGCAGTTTCAAAGCAGTTTAGAATAGAATAACAGAGTTGGAAGGGACCTTGGAGGTCTTCTAGTCCAACCCCCTGTCTAGGCAGGAAACCCTACACCACTTCAGACAAATGGCTATCCAACATCTTCTTAAAGACTTCCAGGGTTGGGGCATTCACAACTTCTGAAGGCAACTTCTGTTCCACTGATTAATTGTTCTGACTGTCAGGAAATGTCTCCTTAGTTCTAGTTGCTTCTCTCCTTGATTAGTTTCCACCCATTGCTTCTTGTTCTACCCTCAGGTGCCTTGGAGAATAGTTTGACTCCCTCTTCTTTGGGGCAACCCCTGAGATACTGGAAGACTGCTATCATGTCTCCCCTGGTCCTTCTTTTCATTAAACGAGACATACCCAGTTCCTGCAACCGTTCTTCATATTTTAGCCACCAGTCCTCTAATCATCTATGTTGCTCTTCTCTACACTCTTTCTAGAGTCTCCACATCTTTTCTACATCGTAGTGACCACAACTGAATGCAATATTCCAAGTGTGGCCTTACCAAGGCCGTATAAAGTGGGATTAACCCTTCATGTAATCTTGATTCTCTCCCTCTGTTTAAGCCAGTGGTAGTCAACCTGGTGCCTACCGTCCACGAGTGGGCGTTCCAGCTTTCATGGTGGTTGGTAGGGGTTTTGTCCGATACTGAAGCACTTTCTTTTTAATTTAATTGACTTCCCTACCTTATAAACCAACATTACTTATTTATTTAAAATTTAAATTTATATCCCGCCCTTCTCCACAGAGGACCCAGGGCGGCGCACAGGAAATTTAAAAAACATACAAAATACAATAAATATAATTTAAAAACTATTAAATAAACCTATCCTGCGCTAAAACCAAATTTTAAAAACCCAATTTAAAACTATCTAAAAGTCCCCATGGGAGGTTAGGCTAGGCTGGCTTGTTGAAACAAATATGTCTTAAGACATTGGCGGAAGAGGCGGAGGTCGGTGATGGTACGTAATTCAGGGGGCAGGTCATTCCAGAGGACTGGCCCCGCCACAGAGAAGGCTCTCCCCCTGGGTGTCGCCAGTCAGCATTGTCCGGCCGACGGCACCCTGAGGAGGCCCTCTCTGTGGGAGCGTATCGGTCTAAGGGATGTATGGGGCAGGAGGCGGTCTCGCATATAACTAGGCCCCGAGCCATGGGGCCTAGTTATATTACTGTGGAACCGGTGGGCGGTTAGAAATTTTTACTACTAACAGAGATACAAAAATGGGCGGTAGGTATAAAAAGGTTGACTACCTCTGGTTTAAGCCAACACCTAGAAGGGTATTGGCTTTTTTGGCAGCTGCTACAAAGTTTGTAAATGAAGACTCATCCATCCTGGCCAAAGGTATGTAGACAGGTAAACAAATCATGACAATTGGACCAAAGTTTATTAAACTGAGATACTTCCTTACTCATCCAAGTAGCTTCTTCAGAGTGTTAGTACAAATTCGAACAGTTCCGTGACTCTCAGCCTAACCAAAATTTTTCATTTTGACTGAAGAAGTTACTTGGATGAGTAAGGAAACACCTCAGTTTAATAAACTTTGGTCCAATTGTCATGATTTAACCTGTTTACATATTTCAAAGTAGTTGAGCACCAAGGTACCACAGTACTACCGTAGTTTTTGTTGACGGTAGTAGTATTTCTGCTTTCTCAGGGGCTGCCACAAGGAAGAGGGAGTCAAGTTATTCTCCAAAGCACCTGAGGGGAGGACAAGAAGCAATGGGTGGAAACTCATCAAGGAGAGAAGCAACTGAGAACTGAGGAGGAATTTCCTGACAGTTGGAACAATTAATCAGAGGAACAATTTGCCTCCAGAAGTTGTGAATGCCCCAACCCTGGAAGTCTTTAACAAGGTATTGGATAGCCATTTGTCTGAAGTGGTGTAAGGTTTCCTGCCTAAACAGGGGATTGGATTAGATTACCTTCAAGGTCCCTTCCAACTCCTATCCTATCCTATCCTATCCTATCCTATCCTATCCTATCCTATCCTATCCTATCCTATCCTATCCCATTCCATTCCATTCCATTTCATTCCATTCTTTATTCTATTCTATTCTATTCTATTTTATTTTATTCTATTCAAATAAGTCTATTCTATTCTATTCAAATAAGTCTATTCTATTCCATTCCATTCCATTCCATTCCATTCTATTCTATTCTATTCAAATAGGTTTATTCTATTCTATTCTATTTTATTCTATTCAAATAAGTCTATTCTATTCTATTCTATTCTAATAATTCTACTCTACTCTTTGTGGCTACTGAGTGGCTACTACCAATGCACAGTACTTAAAATTCTATGTTATTGCAGCAGCTTCCACATCTAAAAAATAAATTTCATTGTGTTTTGCCCTTGTCCAAGGTTGCTATAGCCTTACCCAGAAGCTTTCATAAAAGTGATTTATGGCATAGCATTGTTCCTCCTACACAGAGGGCAGTTATGGGAGAAATAACAGCCCATCCTAAAAAGCAGGAAATCACAAGAAGTCCCATGTTGAACTGATAGGCTTCACAGCTGCCGTTGCCCACACAAAAATCCTGCCGGACCTCAGATTTAAATTCCCCCGAAGCAAAATTTCAAATCAATTAGGTTATTCTTAGGCAGGAGACGTATCAGATGCATTTCAAGGAAAGACCAAAAAAAATGCTTTCAGGGTCTCTGGTGACCGTCTCGCTGGGCTCTCAGACATCCCAAAGGAGCCACAAAATTCCAAAGCAAGTTGAAGATCATTTTCAGGAAAAATGGAAACAGACAAGCGTTGATATTTGGGGTTATGAAAGAAACATACAGGTGGGAGCAAATGCTTCCTCTCTTCAAAGAGTAGAGTAGAGTAGAATTATTAGAATAGAATAGAATAGAATAGAATAGAATAGAATAGAATAGAATAGAATAGAATGATGAGTTGTCTCATCTGAGTTGAGGTTAAGTGTTGGTGGTTTCATTTTAGTTGTCATCATTTCACAGACTCAGGGATGGGGAGAGTTGGAAGGCTCCACTGAGGCCTATCGCGATTCCAGTGAAGTTATCCATCATGGCAGCCTTCTGGAAGCTTCTGTTGGAAACGCCTCCTTTGAGGAGACGTGGTGACTCAGTGGCTTCATGACGCTGGAGGTGGTCTCAACTCCAGCGGTTCAAGTTACAATCCAATCCAATACAATAGCAGAGTTGGAAGGGACCTTGGAGGTCATCTAGTCCAACTCCCTGTCTAGGCAGGAAACCCTAAACCACTTCAGACAAATGGATATCCAACATTCTTAAAGACTTGCAGTGTTGAGGCCTTCACAACTTCTGGAGGCAAGTTGTTCCACTGATTAATTGTTCTGACTGTCAGGAAATGTCTCCTTAGTTCTAGTTGCTTCTCTCCTTGATTAGTTTCCACCCATTGCTTCTTGTTCTGCCCTCAGGTGCCTTGGAGCATAGTTTGACTCCTTCTTCTTTGGGGCAACCCCTGAGATATTGGAAGACTGCTATCCTGTTTCCCCTAGTCCTTTTTATTAAACTAGACATACCCAGTTCCTGCAACTGTTCTTTATATGTTTTAGTCTCTAGTCCCTTAAACATCTTTGTTGCTCTTCTCTGCACTCTTTCTAGAGTCTCCACATCTTTTCTACATTGTGGCAACCAAAACTGGATGCAGATATTCCAAGTGTAGCCTTACCAAGGCATTATAAAATGGAATTAACCCTTCACGTGATCTTGATTCTATCCCTCTGTTGATGCAGCCTAGAACTGTGTTGGCTTTTTTGGCAGCTGCTGCACACGGCTGGCTCATGTTTAAATGGTTGTCCACTAGGACTCCAAGATCCTTTGGAGTCCTAGTTCTAATACTGTGTGACTGGGTGAGTGCCTGTCACACCCCTCAGCTTCTGTCCACTTCACAATTCAAAAGCATGCTCTATGCAAGTCGGTAGTAGTAGTGGGTTGCAGGAAGTACACTCCGGTACAAGCATACCGGAGCCTGCCTGGAGCACTGGGTACTGTTCTGGTGTGGTGCTCCAGAGGGTCAACCCGCCTGCCTACGCTCCTTACTGGTCTTTAAAGTCTTTGGTGCTTCCGTGCACAGCACTTAGAGTGCCTGGGTAATGTTCTGCTGAGCAGCTGGAGTGTTGCAGAGGTGTCGCTAGACGGTTCAACACATGCACGTGCTGTGTGTTTGTGTGTGTGTGTGTGTATGCGCTGTGCACATCCATGTGAACGCCGCTGGGCCCGTTCCAACCGTACTGGTTGGAACAGGTTCCAGAGTCGGTAGATAGGTACCACTTCTGTGGGGACAGAAACTGGTGCTCTGTGCAGGCAGTCAGATTCCTGCCCTCTGAACCTTCCCGATTGTGGTTCCTGTTTGCGAGGCAGCTCTGGGAAGGGAGAGGGCCTTGGGTGATGCTGCATTAAGAGCCGCTTGTCTTCCCGTCTGATGTGAAGCCAAAGCTCACCCTCCTGTGGTGCCCCTATGTTTCCTATAACAGAGCTGGTACCTTGGCAAGCTGCCATGCCCCCATCGGAGATGAATCTTTAAGACTGAGTTGGAACTGGAGTTGACAGAGATCGAGGGGGCGGCTTCCATGGCTTTGGAGGAAGATGGTCAGAGCCTTTCAGGATGAAGATGGCTTGTAGGCAGGGAGGAACAAGGGCAGGATGACCAAGAGAGGTTAAGCAGGGAACAGGAGGGCCAGTCCTTCAAATAATTGCCCTCAAACCACGTATGGCTTTAAAGAGGCAAACCAACACCTTGAATTGGACTGGTAGCAAACCAGCAATCGAGATAGGTTGACTTCAAGTCCCAGAATTTCCCAGGCAGCATTCCGGAAATTAAAGTCAACATGTTTTAAAATGGCTAAGATGATACAACTCTGGTTACTGTCAGAGATATCGCGTAGTCTTTAGCATGTCCTTTCTGCTGCAACGTGATTGAAATAATGGCAGATATCTTGGAAGTCCCTGACCTTGCACACGCCAGAAAGAATGTAATGGATTTTAATAAAACATAGAGTGATAAAAAAAATGCTAAATTTATAGTTCCTTCTCCTCTGCTGTTAATCCCTTGTTAGAGTGTATTAACTTGTAAGTGGTGTATGCTAGGAATTGGTTATTAGGGTTATACTAAATGGGTCAATATTGCATCAATAATTCAGAGTGTAATTTAGCAGTATAATTATACAATAATACATTAGCACAGTCCCTTTTTCTCAGCAAGGCTGGCCCGTCTACTTACAGATGTTCGAGAATATGTATATGTATATGTATATGTATATGTATATGTATATGTATATGTATATGTATATGTATATGTATATGTATATGTATATGTATATGTATATGTATATGTATATGTATATGTATATGTATATGTATATATTGCGCATTGTCCTAAAAATATGAGTTCCAGGTGTAGTTATATAAGAAACCAACATAATGATCTCCAGAACTTTAAAATATATTTAAAATATATTGCTCACTGAACTTTCATTAGCAACTGCTAACATCGTCAGAGTGTAAAAGCCATAAAAGGATACTTGCCTTTATACAATGTTAATCAATTTAGCCACCGCGCGTGTGATAGGTCCATCCACACGCCTCCCACCTGTGATTAGCCCTGTTGTTTTTTTTTGCATCAGGTTTGATAAGGGAGAAAGGAATAGGAACATCAATTAACATGCCTGATGCAAAAAATAAAATAACAACAGGGCTAATCACAGGTGGGAGGCGGGTGGATGGACCTATCACACGCGCGGTGGCTAAATTGATTAACATTGTATAAAGGCAAGTATCCTTTTATGGCTTTTACACTCTGACGATGTTAGCAGTTTCTAACGAAAGTTCAGTGAGCAATATATTTTAAATATATTTTAAAGTTCTGGAGATCATTATGTCGGTTTCTTATACACACACACACACACACACACATGTGGTTGTTAAGTGACTCTGGCTTCCCCATTGACTTGGCTTGTCAGAAGGTCCCAAATATGGATCACATGACTCCGAGACACTGAAATTGTCATAAGTATGAGTCAGTTGCCAAGCATCTGAATTTTGATCACATGACCACTGGAATGCTGCAATGGCCATAAGCAGGGAAAAAGATCATAAGTCACTTTTTTCAGTGCTGTTTTCACTTTGGTCAGTAAACAAACTGTTGTATGTCGAGGACATTGTAATTAGAAACAGGGTAGGTGTATGTATGGCTACAGAGGTGAAAATATAAACCATATTTAATAGGCAATTGTGTTCTTCACATTGTGTTCCGTTCCTACATTTCTTGTTTCTGCTCAAACTTTGTGAGTGTGAGAGTTTGCTTGCAGACAGTTTATTACCCAACTACGGAATATCTTCATTGCAACTGGAGGTGGGGTTTGCTGCCTCTTTATATGAAGTAGCTTTCCTTGCCAGTTTTCGTGGGGTGCATTTCCTCCTTAATGGGAATCTTGTTTTCTGCCTGGTTGTTTGTCTGGTGCTAATCCCTGCTTATCTGAACATGGGTTTGCTGTAGGAAGGAGGGTTTTAGTCTTTTTGTTTCCCTCCTGTTTTTTTTCCTTGTCTGATTTGAATGGTGCGTTAATGTGCTTTATTTCTATGTGTTTATACTGTAATCGTTTGATGAGTATTCATGTTGGGTGCTCTCAAAACCTTTTCTGTTATTTTTTGTTTTGAATGAGCATGCTGAGAGTTTGCAAATTTCAGTTCTGCTTGAGGAAACAGGTTTTCTTAAGCAGCTCAGCTGAATCCTAGCTGTCAGGCCTACCTTTAAACATGTTGCCAAATTGATAAAACATAAATTTCTTTTAAAAAAAAAACACCTTCAAATTCTACACTAGGTAGTTGACAATACCGTGGGAGCAAACTTAATATTTGATGGAATTGTTTCACAGATTCAGAATTTGCCTAGGGGATAAAAAACATGATTCGCTTCTTTCAAAAACGGCAGAAGCACCCAGAGTTATATTTATGGAGTTATCCCTTCTGATTTGTTTTGGTCACCACAATATAAAAAAGATGTGGAGACTCTAGAAAGAGTGCAGAGAAAAGCAACAAAGAGGATTTAGGGGACTGGAGGCTAAAACATATGAGGAACGGTTGCAGGAACTTGGGTGTGTCTGGTTTAATGAAAAGAAGGACTAGGGGAGACATGATAGCAGTCTTCCAATATCTCTGGGGTTGCCACAAAGAAGAGGGAGTAAAGCTATTCTCCAAAGCTCCTGAGGGTAGAACAAGAAGCAATGGGTGGAAACTAATCAAGGAGAGAAGCAACTTAGAACTAAGGAGGAATTTCCTAAACCAGTTAGAACAATTAATCAGTGGAACAACTTGCCTCCAGAAGTTGTGAATGCTCACTGGACGTTTCAAAGAAGAAGTTGGATAACCATTGAAGTGGTGTAGGATTTCCTGCCTAAGCAAGGGGTTGGACTAGAAGACCTCCAATGTCCCTTCTAACTCTGTTATTCTATTCTAAACTCTCTTGTTTTGGTCACCACAATATAAAAAAGATGTGGAGACTCTAGAAAGAGTGCAGAGAAGAGCAACAAAGAGGATTAGGGGACTGGAGGCTAAAACATATAAAGAATAGTTTCAGGAACTGGGTATGTCTAGTCTAGAGTGGCTCAGTGGCTAAGACGCTGAGATTGTCGATCAGAAACAGTGGTGGGTTTCTGCAGGCTCGCACCTACTCGCGAGAGCCGGTTGGTGAAATTTAGAGAACTGGTGAGAGGGGGTTCCACCGGCGTACCTGGAAGTAAATCTGGCCCGCCGCTGCCAGTGAGCCAACGGGAAGGAAAGGAAAGGAAGGAAGGAAGGAAGGAAAGAAAGAAAGGAAGGAAGGAAGAAAGGAAAAGAAAGAAAGAATGAATTTATTATCACAATTGAGTCCAAAATTTTGGTTGCTAAGCAAGAGCGTTGTTAAATGAGTTTCACCACATTTTAAAAGGTGGCCACTCCCACCCTGTCACATGACTGCCAAGCCACGCCCACAAAATAGGGCACACCTACAGACTAGGTTCTAAAAAATTTGAAACCCACCACTGATCAGAGAGGTCAGCAGTTTGGCAGTTCGAATCCCTAGCGCCGCGTAACGGAGTGAGCTCCCGTTACTTACCCCAGCTTCGGCCAACCTTGCAGTTCGAAAACATGTACACATGCTAGTAGAAAAATAGGAACCCACTTTGGGCTACGTGTACAATAGATTTGCCATCCTATAGGAAGCTCAGCTGAATCCTAGCACGTGGTTGCCCTCAATGCTCACCAAGGTCCCTCCCAATTCTGTTAGTCTTTTATTCTGTATTCTACTCTGAGGAACTGGACAGAAGACACCGGATGGATTTTAAAGACGTGATTGGCAGTTTCCATAGAGGCAGTGAGCTTTTAGCATGCGAAGCCTCAAGAAGGCACAGTTGTCATTGACACTTTCTTGTATTTTCTTCGCACTCCTTCTAATGTCTGATTGAATCCTTTTCAATTCAATTCCTTCATTTCTATTTTTACTTTTGGAGGTGCTGTTGGAAAGGGTTGAGAAAGAAATCTATTTCCAATAGGGAAGTACGCCAGCAGGTTTCCAGGACTGAACGAATCAGGAGGTGTAGAATCAGTGATGAAATTCAATTTCCTTTACTACTGGTTCTGTGGCTTGGTGGGAGTGGCGTGGCTTGATGAGCATGGCAGGGGAAGGAGACTGCAAAATCCCCATTCCCTCCCCACTCCAGGGGAAGGATACTGCAAAATCCCCATTCCCTCTCCACTCCAGGGGAAGGATACTGCAAAATCTCTATTCCCTCTCCACTACAGGGGAAGGATACTGCAAAATCTCCATTCCCTCTACACTCAAGGGGAAGGATGCTGCAAAATCTCCATTCCCTCTCCACTACAGGGGAAGGATACTGCAAAATCTCATTCCCTCTACACTCCAGGGGAAGGATACTGCAAAATCTCCATTTCCTCTCCACTCCAGGGGAAGGATGCTGCAAAATCTCCATTCCCTCTCCACTCCAGGGGAAGGATGCTGCAAAATCTCCATTCCCTCTCCACTCCAGGGGAAGGATACTGCAAAATCTCCATTCCCTCCCCACTCCAGGGGAAGGATACTGCAAAATCTCCATTCCCTTCCCACTCCAGGGGAAGGATACTGCAAAATCTCCATTCCCCCCCCCCACTCCAGGGGAAGGATGCTGCAAAATCTCCATTCCCTCCTCACTCCAGGGGAGGGATACTGCAAAATCTCCATTCCCTTCCACTTTAGGGGAAGATTACAGCAAAATCCCCATTCCCCTCTTACTCCAGGGGAAAGATACTGCAAAATCCCTGTTCCCTCCCCACTTTGGGGCCAGCCAGATGTGGCATTTGTTCGTTCTCTAGAACTTGTCAGAACCTGCTGGATTTCACCCCGGTGTAGATCGGAGATCAGAAACAGAGAAAGTCTGGGCAATGAGGCATCTGTGGTTCACCCAAATAATTGCTCCCAAATTAAATAGCAGCTGAACAGATTCAGGTTGCTTTTTCCTGAGCTTTTGACCCAAAAATGGTTCAATAGTTTAACAATTCATGGGGGGAGATCTATAGAAGCAAAGAATTAGGAAAGGATTCTCAAGTGTTGTTGTATGTCTATTTTATTTATTTATGTCTGCCTTTATTTTCATCCCACTTTTATTGTTTTTGAAGGGCTCCGTGCCTAAGATGCTGAGCTTGTCGATCAGAAAAGTTGGCAGTTCAGTGGTTCGAATCCCTAGGGCCACCTAACAGAGTGAGCTCCCGTGACTTAAAGTATCTTAATTTATGGGAAAGTAAAACAATTTTCAGAAGGGACACAGTGGCTTAGGGGCTAAGACACCGAGCTTGTCGATCAGAAAGGTCGGCAGTTCGGCGGTTCGAATCCCTAGCGCCACGTGATGGAGTGAGCTCCTGTGACTTGTCCCAGTTTCTGCCGTTCTAGCAGTTCGAAAGCATGTAAAAAATGCAAGTAGAAGAATAGGAACCACCTTTGGTGGGAAGGGAACAGGGTTCTGTGCATCTTCGGCGTTGAGTCATGCCGGCCACATGACCCCGGAGACATCGGCTTTGAAATTGAAGATGAGCACTGCCGAATTGGCTCTTCGGCTTTGAAATTGGAGATGAGCACTGCCGCCTACAGTCAGGAACGACTAGCACATATGTGTGAGGGGAGCCTTTCCCTTTATTGTTTTTATAAATCACACAAAGTGGCGAACATACCAAATACTTCTTCCTCTTCCGATTTTCCCTGCAATAACAACTACGTGAGTTGGGCTAGGATGGGAGAGAGAGAGAGAGAGAGTGATTGGCCCAAAGTCACCTACTGGCTTTCATGGCTTAGGTGGAACTAGAACTCACTGTCTCCTGGTGACTAGCCCAAAATCACCTAAATAGCATTCATGCCAAAATTGGGACTAGAACTCATTCTCTCCTGGTGATTGGGCCAAATTTACCCAGTTGACTTTCATACCTAAGGCAGGACTGCAACTCCCTGTCACCTGGTGATTGGTCCAATGTCACCCAGCCAGTGGTGGATTCCGGATCCCGTTGCAACATGAATGCACGCAGCTCACGCATGTGCCCTACCCTCCAGCGACGCCTTCGTGAGCCTCCGTGATGCTCCAGCTGCTCGGCGGAGCATTACGCAGGCGCCATATGCGTAGTGCATGTGCGTGGAAGCGCTGAAGAGTTCAAAGACAGGTAAGGATGACCAGCGGGCGGGTGGGCCCTCTGGAACACCATACCGGAACGGTACCCAGTGCTCCAGGCAGATACCGGTACACCCGTATTGGGGCGTGCCGCCTGCAACCCACCACTGCACCCAGCATCCTTTCATGCCTAAGACATGACTAGAACTCATAGTCTTTTGATGATTTGGACAAGGTCACCCAGCTGGCTTTCAGGCCTAAGGTGGGACTAGAATTCACCATCTCCTAGTGATTGGCCCAATGTCTCCCAGCTGGTGTTAGGGGTAAAAAACACCCCGATTGGAAAATAAAGGCGGAATAGTGCAATATACCGGACAGCAAGAGATACGTTGCTTAAAGCACACAATAACTATCAAACACTGATAGTAGAAAAAATAAATAGTCTTTACTCTTGATGTAACTAAAATACTTCTTCCAAACAGTGATACTCACTCCTCCAACAATAAACAGTCCTTCACCAAAACACAGTTATCTTACAGTCAAAAACAATGATACTCTTCTTCCGTCTTCAGGTTCGGCTTCTTCTTCAGTGGCAATCAGGAAGCAAAGGAAAGCAAAAGGGATGAACTGTGTTTCCAGCTGCCTTTTATGGTTGAGCTGGGAAGCACAGCCAATCAGATTCCACATAGTCCTTAAAGTTACATATACTCTTTAAGAATCCTGGCTTATATATATTGTCAACCCAACATCAGGATAATTATCCTAACAGCTGGCTTTCACGCCTAAGACAGGACTAGAACTCACAGTTCTCTTGGTGATTGGCCCAAATCACCCAACCGGCTTTCACGCCTAAGACAGGACTAGAACCCACAGTCTCCTGGTGATTGGGCCAGCTGATTTTCATACCTCAGACAGTACTTGCTGTTTCCTGGTTTCTTTATTTTTATTTTTATTTTATTCGCATTTATACCCCGCCCTTCTCCAGAAAGGACCCAGGGCGGCGCACAGGAATTAAAACATACAAGTATAAACAAAATATAAAATTTAAAAAGATATTAAACTCCCCCCTGTGCTAAAATCAATTTAAAATCCCCAAATTAAAACTGTCTAAAAGTAGTCCCAACGGAAGGTTACGCTAGGCCGGCTTGATGGAAAAGGTGTGTCTTTAGATACTGGCGGAAGAGGCGGAGGTCAGAGATGGTGCGTAGTTCAGGGGGTAAGTCGTTCCAAAGGGTAGGGCCCGCCACAGAAAAGGCCCTTTCCCTGGGTGTCGCCAACCGGCATAGCCCAGCCGACGGCACCCTGAGAAGGCCCTCTCTGTGGGAGCGGATCGGACGAAGGGATGTATGGGGCAGGAGGCGGTCTCGCATATCTATTTTATTTATTATTTATTTTATTCAATTTATATCCCGCCCTTCTCCAAAAGGACCCAGGGCGGGATATAAATATATATAGGCCTGCACCTTTACCACTAGACCAAACTGGCTCTTTATGTGTGTATGTTGTGTACGTGTATCTCTCTGTCTACACCTACAAAGATTCGAAAATACCCCTTTTATCTCATCGTAGACGATGAATCCCGAGGATACAACGCTAAGTATCCAGGCGCTTTGACAGACACTTCCTGATAAGCATCCAACTTTTTTCTTTTTTGTAAAATGTCTCTTCCTGCGTTCCGGTGATAACAACAGCTATCCCCGAGCAGATTGGCAAGCCTGTGGCACGAGAACATTCACCTTGGCAGAGCAATATCCTCCTGGCACCTGAGGAAATTTTCTTCTGCTGACAGCCCGTCATGGCTGAGCCAAGCATTATCCTGCTTAATCTCACACAGCTGATTAACACCTACACTGTCACTCTGGTGTACCTGGGAGGGAAGCAATAGGCTTGTTCGACAGATGCAAGGTTAAAGGGAAGAGATGGCCCTGCAGGGAGAGTTGCCATCTCTGGTTTTCTGCGGCGGAGAATTTAATACATCGCCTCCCGTCTCTGGGGGGGCGGGGGGTGGGGTGTCTCTTGCTGAAGCTCTTAATGACAAGGGCTCATCAAAGCGAAAGGAACAGAAGATGAAATGAAATAATCGCTGTCAACTGGAGGAAAAAGCCCCGCTATTCCAGAAGCAGTTCAGAACTTTTATGAGTTGGATCGAAACCGGAGAGCCTCGTAAAATCAGGCAGGGCCTGTATGCCGCCTCTGTCATTTAAACAGAAGGATCGGTGCAGTGGTGTGTTCCAGATACCGGTGCAAATGGCACGGTGCAATGGGGCCAGGCATCCACCACGTGCAAGTTTTTCGTTTTATTTGATTTATATCCCACCCTATCTCCTGCAAAAGGACTCAGGGCGGCGCACAGGAAATTAAAACACAATATAAATATACAAATACATAATATCCTAAAACCACAATTAAACTTAAGAACCCTGTGCTAAAACAGCATTTTAAAATCCCTCTGATTAAAATTTGTTAAACTAAAACTCAGACGTTATCGGGTGTTCACGATAGGCCAGTTTGATGGAACAAATGCGTCTTCAGGCACTGGCGGAAAAGGCGGAGGTCCGAGGTGGTACGGAGTTCGGGAGGCAGGTCGTTCCAGAGGGTAGGGCCCGCCACAGAGAAGGCCCTTCCCCTGGGCATTGCCAACCGGCATTGCCCGGCCAACAGCACCCGGAGAAGGCCCTCTCTATGGGAGTGGATCAGTCGAAGGGATGTGTGGGGCAGACGACGGTCTCGCACATAACTAGGCCCCATGACATGGAGCGCTTGAAAGATGGTAGTCAGCACCTTGAAGCGCAGGGCGTGCATGTGAACACAACACTCCGTACGCTCCATGCACGTGTGCAAATGGTCTGGCTGGGCCAAATACAGGGAAAGAGAGTGGGCAGGCGGGTGGGTGGGCCCTCCAGAGCACCGTAAAGGCACCAGTAAACCCATACCAGGGCGTACTGGTCGTAATCCACAACTGCATCAGTGGTGGGTTTTACATTTTGTTACCACCAGTTCATCATGTGCGCGCCCGCTTGCTTCACACATGCGTCTGGCCTTCTGCACATGTGTTTTGCTTGGGCGTGCAACTTTTGCGCATGTGCCTGGCCTCAAAAATGTGCCTCAATAGGACAGCATAGAGTCGGGGCAGGTGGGAAGGGCGAGCCCACTCTTGATTTCCGCTGCCCATTTGGATGGACCAGTCCGAACCGGTTAAATACCACCTCTGAGAAGGATGTGTCTCAATTTGTAGGGCAGGGAAAGAAAATGAATTAGGGGGATAAAGAGAAGGAGAAATACGGTAGGTAGGTAGGTTGAGGGATAGAGAGGGAGAAATAAGGTAGGTAGGTAGGTAGGTAGGTAGGTAGGTAGGTAGGTATAGAGAGAGGGAGAAATACAGTAGGTAGGTAGATTGGGGGTTATACGGTGGCTGTGTGTATGTGTTTGTGTGTGCAGGTGTAGATCTACACACAGATTGGTTGGCCATTTAACCAGACTGGGCCACAGCAACGCCTGGCTGGGAAAGGCTAATATATATATATATATATGCTTTCGTAGATTTTCACGGGTGTAGGTATGCTGGTATTGCTGTCTTCGGGTATTTTCCTCTCTATTAGGTTGACAGAATCAGCATATTGCCCCCAACAATTTGGGTCCCCATTTTACCCACCTTGGAAGGACGGAAGGCTGAGTCAACCTTGAACCTGGTGAGATTTGAACTGCCAAATTGCAAGGCAGCCAGCAATCAGCAGAAGCAGCCTGCAGTACTGCACTCTATATATGCTGGTAAATTTAGAATTTCTACATAGTGAGGTAGCCCTTCAGGTATTGCTCCAAGAGCTCCAATTACTATCGGGATAACACAGGATTCCCCCCCCCCCCCCAGTCGCTCAACTTCAATTTGCAAGTCCCGGTACTTTGTGATTTTTTATTATTATTGTTATTATTTAAAAAGAGACTATGGAAGATATGCAAACTCAGGGCAATCTACTTCCCGCTCTTCTGCAGATTATAAATATCAGATATTCTGTCCTACTATTTGTAAGTGTGCCTTCTGTGTTCTCCATCGTTGATACACGGGACTCCTTAATGCTGAAGTAGCTTGCGTGGAATGGGCCATTAATTACTCTTTGCATCTTAAGACACTCTCTCTGTGCAATTAATAATTCATCCTGAGGAAACAACTCATCCTTTGTAAACAAACAAGGGGATTAACTCCCTGAATGGGGCTGAGGGTCTCAACATAACATGTTAGAATTGTGGACTCTTCTTGTAGACCTCTCTGGAATGCTAAGGATCAAAGGAAGGTAATGAGTGTTAATGTTCTACCATGAACTGGAATTAATTATGTGGTGTGAAGGCATTCTCTCTTCAAATAGCTAAAAGGATTTAAAACAATTATACGAAGAACAATAATAGGAAGTTCAGCCTGGTGCTATGAGCATAACAAAGACAATGTAACATAACAATGTATGTTATGTATGTTACTAGCTGGATACCCGTGCTGTGATCAGGCAATGCAGGATAAATCTGGTTCACTCCGGTTCAATCCTTTGGCTCAGTGGTGGTCGTTGATTGCTCCTGCCACCTTGAGTCTGGAAGCCGTTCCATAGGTGGAAGGCGTAGACATTTTGGTGAGGTACCAACGTTTAGTACTGTAAAGAGCCCCAGACCACTCCCGAGTGAAGGAGTGGATTGTCTGCCAGTTTGGACTGAGGTAACGGAATGTGAGGCAACTGGCAGTTGGAACAGAGTTCTTTTCAGGTGGGGAGGGGGAGTAGAAATCCTTAGCATCAGTGTGTGTTAATTACTGTATAAGAGATACTAATGATCTGATGATCATTTTGAAAAATCCTTTCTTAGCAAACACCTAGAAGCCAAGAGGAACATACATGCAAAGTTTCAAATTTGTAGGCTTTAGATGGATGGATGGATGGATGGATGGATGGATGGATGGATGGATAGATAGATAGAATAATTAAATAAGTTATTACACATAACAAAAAGCCTTGATACTAAACATAGGAAGGATGGTTGCAAGAATTGGGTATGGCTATTTTAGGGAAAAGAAGGACCAGGAGTGACATGATAGCAGTATTCCAGTATTTGAAGGGCTCCTACAAAGATGAGGGTCAACTTATTTTTCAAAGCATCAGAAGGAAAGACATGAAACAATGGTTGGAAACTAGCCAAGGAAAGAATCAATCTAGAACTAAGGTGAAAATTTCCTAACAATGAGAACAATTAACGGAGCAGCTTGCCTCCAGAAGTTATGGGTGCTCCATAACTTCCAGAGGATTTCAAGAAGAGATTGGACCACCCCTCATCTGAAATGGTATAGGGTCTCCTGCTTGAGTAGGGGGTTGGACTAGAAGACCTCCAAGGTCCCTTCCAGCTCTATTCTGAATGACTGAACATCCTTTCCCAATCACCTTATCTTGAGATGATCGTAAAATTACTGAATGAGTGATCGACTGATCGTATCCCAATCGTATTTCAAGTGGAAAAACAGTTTGCAGAATTTTCAAAGCTGATATTCACTACAAATTCACTACAATTCATTAGACTCAGGTGAAACTATCTTCAGCCTGGGAGCAATAAGCTAATTTCTTATAGGACAGTTAGGCGCTTCAAGGTATTGGTTACCACCTTTAAAGCGCTCCATGGCATGGGACCTAGTTATCTGCAGGATCGCATCCTGCCCCATACTTCCCTTCGACTGATTCGCTCCCACAGAGAGGGACTTCTTCGGGTGCCGTCCACCAGGCAATGCCAGCGGGCGATGCCCAAGGGAAGGGCCTTCTCTGTGGCGGGCCCAACCCTCTGGAACGACCTACCCCCCGAAATTAGAACAACGACGGACCTCCGCTCCTTCCGCCAGAAGTTAAAGACTCACTTCTTCCATCAGGCCGGCCTGGCCTAATGTTATATTCCTAGCCGCAGAACGAAATTGTAAAAAAATATTTTTAGGGGTATTGTTAGGGTTTTAAGGATTTTAATAGTGATTTTAGCACAGGGCTTAATTTAATTCGGTTTTTAACATTTTGTATTTCTATATTGTTGTATTTTTGGATTTTTAATTTCCTGTGCACCGCCCCGAGTCCCCATGGGGGAAAGGGAGCGGTCTATAAATTAATAAATTATTATTATTATTATTATTATTATTATTATTATTATTATTATTATTATTATTATTATTATTATTATTATTATTATTATTATTATTATTATTATTATTATTATTATTATTGTGTGTGTGTCTCCCTGGGTTCTTGTCCTTCAAGTCAAGACATTATTGACTCCTGGTGACTAGATGACAAGTTCTTGAAATGTTCTTGGCAATGTTTTCCAGAAGTGATTTGCTATTGGCCCCTTCCTAACAGCTCCCTGTTTCCTGTTTTCCAATGAGGTTGATGATGGTGTTATCCATGTGATGACTGAATCTTGGCAATTCTAAAGGCTAGGTTTCTCCCTATCTTCTGATCTCCCACTGCTTCTTTGAGGTGTTCTATGCTCCGGCTGGTGTCAGCTTTGGTAGCGTCCTGGTTTCTGCAGCTTTGCTTTTAACCACCACACCAAACTGGAATTGCTCTTTCTCTTCCTTCTCCTTTCCCTCTTTCCGCTTCCTTCTTCTCCTTTTCTTCTCTCTTCTCCCTTTCTTCCCCCTCCCTTCCTCCTTCTCTTCCTTCCCTATTCCTTCTCCTTTTTCTTAATTTCTGCCTTCCCCATTCCTTCTCCTGTTTCTCCTCCCCTTCCCCATTCCTTCTCCTCCTCCTCTTCTTTGCCCTTCGCCATTTTTCTCCATCTCCTCCTGCCCTTCCTTCTCCATCTCCTCCTTCTCCTCCTCTCTCTTCCCCATTCCTTCTCCTTCCCCATTCCTTCTCCTCTTCCCCATTTCTTGTCCTCCTTCTCCTTCTCCTCCGGCCCTTCCCCATTCCTTTGCTTCTCCTCCATTTTCTCCTCCTCCTCCTTCTCCTCCATCATCGTCATCTTCTTCTTCTTCTTCTTCTTCTTCTTCTTCTTCTTCTTCTTCTTCTTCTTCTTCTTCTTCTTCTTCTTCTTCTTCTTCTCCTCCTCCTCCTCCTCCTCCTTCCTCCTCCTCCTCCTCCTTCCTCCATCCTTCTTCTTCTTCTTCTTCTTCTTCTTCTTCTTCTTCTTCTTCTTCTTCTTCTTCTTCTTCTTCTTCTTCTTCTTCTTCTTCTTCTTCTTCCTCCTCTTCTCCTCCTCCTCTTCTCCTCCCCTCTCCCTTTTCATCCCAACCTTCTCCTTCCCCTTCTCCTTCCCCTTCCTCTCCTCTCTTAAACTCTACATACCAAGAATTCATTTGTAAACTACATGCTCTGCATTAATAACAATACTCAATTGGAAACCAACTAAATTCCAATCTGATTCCAAGCACCGGATGTAATTTCACACCTACACCTCTTTTCCAATTAAAATTGGAGAAAAGAAATGGCGTGCATTTAACCACCTTTCGTCTCCTGTTGCCCATTATATCTGTGTGATTTACAGTTCTGTTGTTGTTATCGGAAACATGGCAGGTGTCTAGAGCAGGTTTTAGTGATGGCTGTCTGAGAAAATTAAAAGCTGTTGACAAGAGAGTCCCCCCATTTATTCCTCAAACTATGACACAGTTCAAAGGAGATGAAGTCTGATAATGCAACTTAGAAATGTGACAGGTTTGTTACGACTACGTCAACTGCCTTACAGCTTAAAACAAGAAAGAGCGAAGCCATGCTACTAAGTGTAAGGTTTGAGAATACGGTGAGACCCATAGAAGTTTGAGAACACATTCAAGTCACAATGAGCCAAACATGAGACTTAAACATGAGGCTTGAAGAACAATCAGCGTTTAATCTTTGATCAAAGTTTAAAGACATGATCCACAGTTGTTCCCAACATACCCCAAGGATATACAGGGGAGAACTGCTCCTCGGAGAAGACTCATCTCCTGCTTGTGCAGTTAGAGACATCTTGAAATAACATCCTGGCTTTGGCCACTTGGCCCCCTGTTGTGAAAGGCACAGATCAAAGGTGACATACTGGCGTAAGGGTGTCAGTTTTACAACTGTGCCCGTAGATTGCAGATGGATAAGAGTTCCAATGGCAATTACCGTGTTTCCCTGAAAATACGACATGGCCTGAAAGTAAGGCCATGCCTCATATTTCGGGTGGGCAACAATATTAGCCCCTCCCCCAAAAAATAAGCCCCCCGGACAATTCCCCCCCCCCCCCAGCCAGAGCACCACTCGTCGACTTAGCGGTATCCCGAAGGCGCCAACCCCTGGTTCTCCACCTGTTCTCCACCCTCTGGCTCCTGCGGTTCGATGCCTTCGGAATGCCCCTAGCTCTTCATGACTGGAGAACGGGGTTGTGCGAGCGGCTTTTCAGCTCCCCGCTTGTGTGACTCCAAAGCTCATGACGCCCTTTACCCGTAGAATCAGGGCATCTCCACTGCTGCTGCCGCCGCCCGCCATATCGCTTTCTTCTGGCAGTTGCCACTCTGGGAGTACACTCTATGGTTGTGAACCATAGAGTGTACTCCCAGAGTGGCAACTGCCAGAACATCCGTGCTTTGGAAGCTGCAGAAAAAGTCATGCGGCAGCGGTGGCATGCCCTCATGAGCCTGGGAGTCGCACGAGTGGGGAGCTGAAAAGCCGCTCTCATAACCCCAAACTAATAAGCCCCCCCCCAATATAAGACCAAGGCCATATTTTGCATGTTAAAAATATGTAAGACATGTCATTTTTTCAGGGAAACACGGTAGACATTTGCCACAGGCCATAGGAAGTCAGTTTCAGGGAGCAAAGGAATTTACCGCATGCAAGCTTATACATTACAAATACAAGGCATATCTTGACAAACCTGAACATTGGACACTGTCTAACAAAATGAAATTCAAGGGTGACAAGAGTAAGAGTTCTACATTTAGGCAAGAAAAAACCAAATGCACAGGTACAGTATAGGTAGGATCTTGCTCAATAGTAGCAACTGTGAGAGGGATCTTGGAGTCCTAGTAGACAACCATTGAAATAGGAGCCAGCCGTGTGCAGCAGCTGCCAAAAAAGCCAACACAGTTGTAGGCTGCATCAACAGAGGGAGAGAATCAAGATCACATGAAGTGATAATACCACTTTATAAGGCCTTGGGAAGGCTACACTTGGAATAGTTGCATCCAGTTTTGGTCACCACGATGTAGAAAAGACGTGGAGACTCTGGAAAGAGTGCAGAGAAGAGCAAGAAAGAGGATTAGGGGACTGGAGGCTAAAGCATATGAAGAACGGTTGCAGGAACTGGGTATGTCTAGTTTAATGAAAAGAAGGACCAGGGGAGACATGATAGCTGTGTTCCAGTATCTCAGAGGCTGCCACAAACAAGAGGGAGTCAAACTATTCTACAAAGCACCTGAGGGCAGGACAAGAAGCAATGGGTAAAATCTAATCAAGGAGAGAAGCAACTTAGAACTGAGGAGAAATTTCCTGACAGTGAGAACAATTAGTCAGTGGAACAGCTTGCCACCAGAAATTGTGAATGCCCCAACACTGCAAGTCTTTAAGACGTTGTTGAATAGCCATTTGTCTGAAATGGTATAGGGCTCCTGCCTAGGCAGGGGGTTGGACTAGCAGACCTCCAAGGTCCCTTCCAACTCTGCTATTGTATCATTATTGTATTATATATATGTGTTACAGAAAACAAATATTTCTACTTATATTATTCCTCTTCATCAGGATTCATTGACCGACAAATCGTAATGTCGGGCCTAGTAACACTTGGGGGGAGTGAGGAGACAAATCAGGACTCACAACCACACATAGATGGTTTGTGATGAGGCTTGACCCCCCCCCCCAAATAAATAAATCTTTCCTTGGAACTATTTCTAGTGAATTTCTGGCACCTTCCGCTGCAACCTGTACTTCCCATAATGCCTCATAAATATTTACGTAGGGAGAGCTTTAGCAGATTGTCAGAATTGTGAATATTGCTCCAATGCTTATTGGAGTATTCTTGCTACTTCAAAGTCCCACCCTGGTGTAATTCCAGAAGGCTTTGAAAATGTGGCTGTTGGGTTAAGGTGGGAGGAGCATCTTACTTGGCTGTGTGCTGTGTTGAGGGGCCAGGTCCCATCCGATTTATTTATTCTGTGTGGCTGTTTTCTTGGGTTTTGTTTTAGTTACATTGTGTGCCGTGGGGGATCGGTCTGGGGTTGGGAACAGAACAGAACACAAGAGAACAGAATAGAATAGAATTTGACTCAATTAGGCTAGATTAGAATAATAGAACCTAACAGAACAAAACAGGAAAGAATGGACTGGATTGGATTGGAATGGAATGGAATGGAATAATGGACCAACAGAACGGAACAGAACAAAACAAGAAAGAGCGGAGTGGAGCAGAGTGGAGTAGAGTATGTGGAGTAGAATGGAGTAACTAAAGTGGAGCAGAGCAGAGCAGAGCAGAGCAGAATACAATAATGGAACAGAACAACATGAAAGAATGACATAGCATAGCATAGCATAGCATAGCATAGCATAGCATAGCATAGCATAGAATAGCATAGAATAGCATAGAATAGCATAGAATAGAATAGAATAGAAATATGGAATGGAATAGAATGGAATGCAATGGAATAGCATAGCATAGCATAGCATAGCATAGCATAGCATAGCATAGAAAATATGGAATGGAATGGAATAGCATAGAATAGAATAGAATAGAATAGAATAGAAATATGGAATAGAATAGAATAGAATGGAATGGAATGCAATGCAATGGAATGCAATGGAATAGCATAGCATAGCATAGCATAGCATAACATAGCATAGAATAGAATAGAATAGAATAGAAATATGGAATGGAATAGAATGGAATGCAATGGAATAGCATAGCATAGCATAGCATAGCATAGCATAGCATAGAAAATATGGAATGGAATGGAATAGCATAGCATAGCATAGCATAGAATAGCATAGAATAGCATAGCATAGAATAGAAATATGGAATGGAATGGAATAAAATGGAATGCAATGGAATAGCATAGCATAGCATAGCATAGCATGGCAAATATGGAATGGAATGGAATGGAATAGCATAGCATAGCAATCCTCTCAACTCGACTAGAATAGACTAGAATAACAGTTTGAGTTTGAGTTTTGAGTTTTATTTGATTTATATCCCGCCCTTCTCCAAAAGGACCCAGGGCGGCGCACAGGAATTTAAAATAACATATAAATAATACAAAATACAAAATTTAAAAAGCTATTAAATATTCAAACCTGCGCTAAAGCCAATAAAAATCCCCATTTTAAAACTATCTAATACTAGTCACAGCGGAGGCTATGTTAGGCCGGCTTGATGAAACAGGTGTGTTTTTAAACACTGGCGGAAGAGGCGGAGGTCGGTGATGGTACGGAGTTCAGGGGGTAGGTCGTTCCACAGGGCAGGGCCCGCCACAGAGAAGGCCCTTCCCCTGGGTGTCGCCAGTCAGCATTGTCCGGCCGACGGCACCCTGAGAAGGCCCTCTCTGTGGGAGCGGATCGGTCTAAGGCAGGGGTCTGCAAAGTCAGCTCTTTTAAGACTGGTGGACTTCAACTCCCAGAGTTCCCCAGCCAGCATAGCTTTGCAGACCCCTGGTCTAAGGGATGTATGGGGCAGGAGACGGTCTCGCATGGAACACAACAAAACAGGAAAGAAATCTCAATGTCAAGTAAGCTTAGGACACCTCAAAGGAAAGAATATGCCAGGTGGGAATTCACCGTAACCCCACAAAAGGGTAAGCAACTTGTGAGCCTTCCTGATGTAGCCAAAGTACAACACAAAGCATCTCTCACTGCTGAGCATAGCAGCTGGATCTGTTGGGAGATGGTGTTCCAACATAGTGTACTACTGTTATTCTTTCACACGCTGCCAGTAATTGCCTCCCTTTTCCCACACTGTCACAGAGAGAGAGAGGGGGGAAAAGAGAGAGAGAGAGGGAGGGAGGGAGGGAGGGGGGAGAGAGAGAGAGAGAGAGAGAGAGAGAGAAGAGGAGTTTCTTGAAACGGGCATGTAACAACTGAAAACGAGGTTGAATTCCTGTCAAAAGAATCTGTGTCACGTAACACTGACTGCCAGCACAAATGTTCATCTGGACAATTTCAGTTCCAACAGATTCATGAAGGAGAGAAAGTATCATAATTTATAGGAAAGTAAACATTTTTCAGAAGGGACGCAGTGGCTCAGCGGCTAAGACGCTGAGCTTGTCAATCAGAAAAGTCGGCAGTTTGACGGTTCGAATCCCCAGCGCCGCGTAACAGAGTGAGCTCCGTGACTTGTCCCAGCTTCTGCCAACCTAGCCGTTCGAAAGCACGTAAAAAACGCAAGTAGAAAAATAGGGACCATCTTTGGTGGGAAGGGAACAGCGTTCCGTGCGCCTTCAGGCGTTGATTTATGCCGGCCACATGACCACCGAGACGTCTTCAGACAGTGCTGGTTCTTTGGCTTTGAAACGGAGATGAGCACCGCCCCCTAGAGTCAGGAACAACTAGCACACATGTGTGGGGGAACCTTTACCGTTACCTTTTAGGCATTTTTCAGATATCCTGGCCTAGGATTCTTTGGGTTTTACAACTAAGGGACAACGCTTGGAATTATGTTTGAGAATGCAAACTGGCAACCGAGGTGCCAAGAACATGGGTGGCATCTTCGATCGATGGGCTCCACTGCATGGTATTCTTTTCCCTACACTGTACTGGAGATCTAGAAATGCCCTCCTAGTCTTGGTGATGATGGGCATCACCGCTAGGGATGAGCAGTAATGGCCTTCTGGATTGTGACTTCTCCACTTCTGGAGATGCATTGATTGTCTTCCTCAGGTGCATCTCTGTCTCTTTCCCTGTGTTTGTAACTTGCCAAGGGGTTATAACAGGGATGTCCAAACTTGGGAACTTTAAGACTTGTGGACTTCAACTCCCAGAATTCCCCAGCCAGCATAGCTGGCTGGGGAATTCTGGGAGTTGAAGTCCACAAGTCTTAAAGTTCCCAAGTTTGGACATCCCTGGGTTATAATAAGAACGATAAATAACTCTTGCCTTTTTTTTCTTTTATTTGGTTCAGTAAATTGTTCTGTGAATTTTTTTTAAAACGGAGAGCAATCCAGAAATCCAATAAACCAACCCCGGACAACAGCATCTGGGACCACTGAAATTTTCAGGCCCCCTTAGGACTTTGAAGCTGACTTCATAGCACTTTCTAGCAATATCCATCAACTGTAGATAGGTGTCCATCGGGGTTTAATATTATCTTCTCTGAAAACGCTTCTCCTTGGTCGGAATATGAAGAACGGCTGCAGGAGCTGGGTATGTCTAGTTTGATGAAGAGAAGGACCAGGGGAGACATGATAGCAGTCTTCTGATATCTCAGAGGGTGCCACAAAGAAGAGGGAGCCAAACTATTCTCCAAGGCACCTGGGGGCAGGACAAGAAGCAATGGGTGGAAACTAATGAAGGAGAGAAGCAACTTGGAACTAAGGAGAAATTTCCTGACAGTTAGAACAATTAACCTCTGGAAGAGCTTGCCTCCAGAAGTTGTGAATGCCCCAACCCTGGAAGTCTTTAAAAAGATGTTAGATAGCCATTTGTCTGAAATGGTATAAGGTTCCTGCCCACGCAGGGGGTTGGAATAGAAGACCTACAAGGTCTCTTCCAACTCTGCTATTGTATTGTATTGAATCATTATTTGATTTCTGATCGGACTAACTGGAGATCTTTGGGCTTGAACTTGCAAACTTCATAAGGTCAAAGATGGAGCAGAAATATGTCGACTGGAAGATCAGCAGTTCGAGACCCTTCTTGGATGAGAAGTGAAATGACTTCCTCTGCCTCACTGATCTCTGACTCCGAAGGCAGCTGATAACTGTCAGACGGCCCTGGCCCCATCTCTGCCTCTGACACAGAGCCCTCATCAGGGCCTCCCCAAGACTCCAGGACTGGCCCATCTTCCTCCCCAACCTCCTCACTGTCCGAATCCGCTGGCTGCTGGCGGGCCACAACACATTCATAGCCGAAGCCAGATATTTGCCAACCGTTGCAGCGAGAGAGATCAAAGCTTGCCGTTCCAAACCAATCCTATCCGGCCATTTTGAAAACCCTCTGCAGATTGCCTGGGCTGCTTAGCTGTCACTTCTCATTGACATCCTCGCTTATCCTGGCTAGAAGCTCCTGGCAGGTCTCTTCTGCTGCCAACCCATGTGCACAAAACCGTCGGGAAGGGCGGCGTACAGTAGCTAGTATCTGCCGGAGAGGACATTCGGCTGAGTGATTGATGGGAAACAGTGGGTGCTTGCGAAGTCCGTGTCAAGCCTCATGCTATCTCCTTCGCTCAGTCAAGAATGACTGCCAATGAAAGGGGAAGAGAGAGAGAGAGAAATTTTAACACTCCCATTTTTATGCTTAAGGTACTGAGGGGTGGGATGAGGAGGGGGGGGAGGAGTAAAATCACGTACATAAGAAAAGCCCAGAAGAAATATCAACTTTAACCTTACCGTCCTTGCCACTGTGTTCCTTGAGGATAAACGTCTGTGGAGGTACTCAATCATCTAGGTCATGGTTGCCCCAAGGACGCCTGGACGTTCTTGGTTTATTTTGCTGAAATGATTCGCTTCGCATCCAAGAAGCTGACTGAACTGAGAAAGTTTGGATTGTATAAGCAGAGACGTAGAAGCAAAATCATGTGAAGTCTTAAGGTAAAGGTCCCCCTCCCACATATGCGCTAGTTGTTCCCGACTCTAGGGGGCGGTGCTCATCTCCGTTTCAAAGCCGAAGAGCCAGCGCTGTCTGAAGACGTCTCCGGGTCATGTGACTGACATGACTCAACCCCGAAGGCGCACGGAACGCTGTTCCCTTCCCACCAAAGGGGGGACCCCTATTTTTCTATTACCATTTTTGCATGCTTTTGAACTGCTAGGTTGGCAGAAGCTGGGACAAGTAACAGGAGGTCACTCCATTACGCGGGGCTAGGGATTCGAACTGCCGAACTGCCGACCTTTCTGATCGACAAGCTCAGCGACAAGCTCAGCATCTTAGCCACTGAGCCACCATATCTCCTAGACCAGGGGTCTGCAAAGTCAGCTCTTTTGGCTGGGGAACTCTGGGAGTTGAAGTCCACCAGTCTTAAAAGAGCCAACTTTGCAGACCCCTGTCCTAGACAGACAGAGAGAGACACAGAGAGAAAGGGACAGAGGGAGACAGAGAGAGAAGCAGAGACAGAGACAGAGAGAGAGACAGAGAGACAGAGAGACAGAGAGACACAGAGACAGAGAATTGTTTTCTTGCAGACATTTCATTGCTACAGGGACATAGGCTAGGCACTGACGATGTTACCTAGTTGGGTAATGAAATGTCTGTAACAAAACAACCAAGCCCAGAGAGCACCAAGCACCCCACATTTCAATCCTGGATTACAAATATTCCCTCCATCAAGACATTATAGAAATATCCATTTTCAGAGCTTGCTGCCTTGGGAGATGCAGAATGAAATGCCTACAATTCCTCCATCAGAGCCCCCAAACACATGTGGCTTTCTCCTGTCTCATGACTGCAGTTTCCATATCCCCCCCCCCAAAAGATGCAGAGGTGGTATTCAGCCGATTCAGACCAGTTCGCCCGAACCGGTAGTGGGAATTGCAGATGGGGCCCCGCACCCACCGTGCCCCAGTTCTATGCCGTCCTATTTAGGCACGTTACTGAGGCCGGGCGCCTGCAAGCAAAGCGCATGCACAAAGCTGGCGCGCAGAGGGAACCGGTGGAAACAAAATGTGAAACTCACCGCTGCTCATATATACATAAATATTTACATTCCACTAACACGTTTAGACATGTTTGACCTCCTCAGGAGGCTTCTCTGCATTAGCATTAAAGGTTGTTTTTTGTCTGTTTATTTACTT
>CM077649.1:61337161-61357161 GCA_039707465.1 Rhabdophis nuchalis
GTGAGGTGGGAATGGGGATTTTGCAGTAACCTGCAAATTCCCCCCCCCTCCCAGCACTCCAGGGGAAGGATACTGCAAAATCTCCATTCCCTCCCCACTCTGGGGTCAGCCAGAGGTGGCATTTGCCAGTTCTCCGAAGTACTCAAAATTCCCGCTGCCGGTTCTCCAGAACCCATCAGAACCTGCTGGATATTCACCCCTGCCCGCGGGCCTTGAGTTTGACACCCCTGCAATAGACATCTTGAGGATGAAAAGGACTCACTGCAAAGCAAAGATTGAAACAAGCACACAAATAAGAGGAAACAAATGAATTGGTGAGAACAAAGCCACTTTTCCATTCTCGATCAGCGGTTTTGTTTGCTTATCTGTTTGTTTGTTTGCTTTCGTGAATAGATAGGCTTCTTTTGTGAGCAACAACAGGATGTGGCTTGTGTATTAACAACATAGACGGGCTCCGTTCTTGTTCTATTGAAATCAGGACTGAAAACATCTGGCTAAGGGACGTTCTTCTTCCAATTTGCTCCCAAGCATGTTACTTAATAGTAAAATAATAAGCAGGCAGCAAAGAATATGCCAGCAATGCAGGAACTGGGTATGTCTAGTTTAACGAAAAGAAGGATTAGGGGAGACATGATAGCAGTCTTCCAATATCTCAGGGGTTGCCACAAAGAAGAGGGAGTCAAACTATTCTCCAAAGCACCTGAGGGCAGGACAAGAAGCAAAAGGATGAAAAACAATCAAGGAGAGAAGCAACCTGGAATTAAGGATGAGTTTTCTAACTGTCAGCCTCTTAGATATTGGAATATTTCTATCATGTAACCCCCTAGTCCTTCTTTTCATCAAACAAAAGTAAAGGTTCCCTTCGCACATATGTGCTAGTCATTCCCGACTGTAGGGGGCGGTGCTCATCTCTGTTTCAAGCCAAAGAGCCAGCGCTGTCCGAAGACATCTCTCTGGTCATGTGGCTGGCATAACTCAACGCCGAAGGTGCACAAAACCCTGTTCCTTTCCTACCAAAGGTGGTTCCTATTTTTCTACTTGCATTTTTTCTAAGTGCTTTCAAACTGCTCGGTTGGCAGAAGCTGGGACAAGTCACGGGAGCTCACTCCGTCACGTGGCGCTGGGGATTCGAACCGCCGAACTGCCGACCTTTCTGATCGACAAGCTCGGCGTCTTAGCCACTGAGCCACTGCGTCCCTTCTGAAAAAATGTTTACTTTCCCATAAATCAGGGATCTCCAACCCCCGGTCCGCGGACCGGTGACGGTCCGTGGCTTGATAGTCACCGGACCGCAGGGCCGGAGAGGAGGAGGAGGGGGCAGCCCCCTTCACAAAGCGCACGCCGGGGGTGGGAGAGTGCAGGCGTGGCTGTTCACGCCGTTAGGGACCGAGAGGGGCAAGTGAGCAAACTCACCACCACCCCGTGCGCGCATGCGTTACCTGTCCGTCCCCCCCGCTCCCTCTCTACGCCGGCCGAGCCATGCCCAGCGGTCCGCGGAATTTTCTTTAAAATGAAACCGGTCCCTGGTGCCAAAAAGGTTGGGGACCCCTGCCATAAATTAAGATACTTTCTCTCCTTCATGAATCTGTTGCAACTGAAATTGTTTGGATGGACTTTCGTGATGGCAGTCAGTGTTAAGTGACGCAGATTTTGTTGGCAGGAATTCGATCTCGTTTTCAGTTGTTCGATGCCCGTTTTCAATAAACTCCCCATCTCCCTCTCCCTCTCTCTCCCTCTCTCTCTCTTTCTCTCTCTCACAGTGTGCGAAAAGGGAGGCAATTTCTTTCTTTCTTTCTTTGTTTTAACCAACCCCCCCCCCCACCAGTGGTGGGTTTCTGCAGGTTCGCACCTACTCGCGAGAACCAGTTGGTGAAATTTAGAGAACCGGTGAGAGGAGGTTCCACCGGCGTACCTGGAAGTAAATCTGGCCTGCCGCTGCCAGTGACCCAACGGGAAAGAAGGAAGGAAGGAAGGAAGGAAAGAAAGAAAGAAAGAAAGAAAGAAAGAAAGAAAGAAAGAAAGAAAGAAAGAAAGAATTTATCATCACAATTGAATCCAAAATTTTGGTTGCTAAGCAAGAGCGTTGTTAAATGAGTTTCACCACATTTTAAAAGGTGGCCACTCCCACCCTGTCACATGACTGCCAAGCCACGCCCACAAAATAGGCCGACCCACAGAGTAGGTTCTAAAAAATTTGAAACCCACCACTGCCCGCCACCCCCAATCTAATACCATTTCCATGCTCAGCCAGGTGAGTTTACACTTTATGAAATGCCTTCCATTCATCTCCCATTCTTCAGCCAGGAGCTCAAGACGGTCCACATAACACAGACCGTGAATCCCTGAGCTCTGCAGTGGAGGCTGTGTGTGAACGGATTTCTCCAAAGTTTTTTGATCTCCTTTTTTTTTTAAACCCCTCTTTTATTTTCACCTGCATTGATCAGCTGTTCTCCTCCCCCGAGCAGGAGTAGGATGAAGTCCAAAAAGGTCAAGACATCAATCAGAAAGAGAATCACCACCTCACCAAAGTGGATACCTTGGTGGAAGTTGCTCCAGGCGCCGAGTTTTGATGCTTTCTGCAGCATAGCCTGGAGGGAGCTTTTGTAAATAGGATGTCTATTGCTATTTTATTGGGGACAGTGCAAAGGAATAGAAAACTCGGCGGCTGTAACATCTCTACTTTGTTATTAGTCTTCAGAAGATACAAGGATAGGACAAGCTGTATTCTGTGTTTAAAAAAGGGGGGCCTTTGGCAAATACACAATGCCCTTTATGTTCCTTACGACAGCTCTTCTCAATGGCCTATTTTTAGCACTCAGAAATGCCCTGCAGGTTGAAACTGACAGAATGCTGCGAGGGACAGTTTACAGACAGACATACAGAGAGAGAAAGGGAGGGAGAGTGTGAGAGAGAAAGAGAGAGAGGGAGGGAGAGAGAGAGATAATGAAAGAGAAAGAGAGAAAGTAAAAGAGAGTGAAAAAAGAGAAAGTGTGAGAGACAGTGAAAGAGAAAGAAAAAAAGAGGGGTAAAAGAAAAAGTGAAAGAGAGTGAGTGAGTGACAGAGGAAGAGAGAGTCAAAGAGTCAAAGAGAAAGAAAGAAAAAGAGACAGAGTGAAAGAGAAAGAGCGTGAAAGAGTGAAAAAAGAGAGAAAGAGAGTTTGAGAGAATGTCAGAGAGAGCCAGAGGGGGGGGGGGGGTTAAAAAAGAAAGAGAAAGAGAGTGATGGAGGAAAAGGGAGCGAGTGAAAGAGTAAAAGACAGAATGGAAGAGAAAGAAAGGGAAAAAGAGAAAGAGTGTGAGAGAGTGAAAAAGAGAGAGAAAGAGAGTGTGAGGGAATGTCAGAGAGATAGTGAAAGAGAGAGAGAAAGAAAGAGAGGGGGATAAAAGAGAAAGAGAGTGAAAGAGAAAAAAACAAGAGAAGAAGAAGAAGAGAGAGAGAGTGGGAGAGAAACAGTGAAAGAAAGAGGGAGAGGGCGAGGGAGGGAGAGAGAGAGAGAGAAAGAGAGGGAGGGAGAGGGAGAATGATCACATCACACATATTTTCCTACTGTGACTATTTTTGTTTTTTCCTGCATCACTTCTTTTCTCTGCACTGTTTAAAATAAGTCCAGTCGTACACCATTCATCTATTGCAGGGGTCTCCAACCTTTGCAACTTTAAGTCTGAAGGACTTCAGCTCCCAGAATTCTCCAGCCAGCAAAGCTGGCTGGAGAAACTCTGGGAGCTGAAGTCCTTCAGACTTAAAGTTACAAAGGTTGGAGACCCCTGATCTATTGCACTGTGTAGGACTGGAAAAATGATGAAACCCGGCCCCTGTCCATCCAGCTCTTTGAAAGCATGCCTGTGCAAGTAGATCAAAAGGTACCACTCCTTTGGGAAGGTAACAGCGTTCCGTGCTCCTTGGCATATTGTCATAACATTTCTTGTCCATTGCTTCTTGTCCTGCCCTCAGGTGCTTTGGAGAATAGCTTGACTCCCTCTTCTTTGGGGCAGCCCCTGAGATACTGGAACACTGCTATCCTGTCTCCCCTGGTCCTTCTTTTCATTCAACTAGACATACCCAGTTCCTGCAACCGTTCTTCATATGTTTGAGCCTCCAGTCCCCTCATCCCCTTTGTTTCTCTTCTCTGCACTCTTTCTAGAGTCTAAGCATCTCTTTTGTATCATGGCGGCCCAAATGGGATGCAATATTCCAAGTGTGGCATTATAAAATGGTATTAACACATCACGTGATCTGGATTCTCTCCTTCTGCTAGAGCAGCCTCGACAGAGAGAAGGCTCTACTAGACAATACAATACAACAGCAGAGTTGGAAGAGACCTTGGAGGTCATCTAGTCCAACCCTCTGCCTAGGCAGGAAGCCCGATACCATTTCAGACCAATGGCTATCCAACATCTTCTTAAAGACTTCCAGTGTTGGGGCATTCACAACTTCTGGAGGCAACTTCTGTTCCACTGATTAATTGTTCCAACTGTCAGAAAATTTCTCCTCAGTTCTAAGTTGCTTCTCTCCTTCATTTGTTTCCACCCATTGCTTCTTGTTCTGCCCTCAGGTGCCTTGGAGAATAGCTTGACTCCCTCTTCTTTGTGGTAGTCCCTGAGATACTGGAAGACTACTATCATGTCTCCCCTGGTCCTTCTTTTCATTAAACTAGAGACATATCCAGTTCCTGCAACCGTTCTTCATATGTTTTAGTCTCCATTCCCCTGATCCTCTTTGTTGTTCTTCTCTGCACTCTTTCTAGAGTCTCCACATCTTTTCGACATCGTGGCAACCAAAACTGAATGCAAATATTCCAAGTGTGGCCTTCCCAAGGCTTTATAAAGTGGTATTAACCCTTCCCGTGATCTAGATTCTCTCCCTCTGTTGATGCAGCCTAGAATTGTGTTGGCTTTTTTGGCAGCTGCTGCCCACGGCTGGCTCCTATTTCAATAGTTGTCCACTAGGACTCCAAGATCCCTCTCACAGTTGCTACTATTCAGCAAGGTACCACCTATACTGTACCTGTGCATTTGGTTTTTCTTGCCTAAATGTCTCTTTTCACCATTGAATTTCATTTTATTAGATAGTGCCCAATGCTCAAGTTTGTCAAGATCCTTCTGTATCTTAAGCCTGTCTTCTGGCGGGTTGGCTATTCCTGCCAGTTTGGTGTCATCTGCAAATTTGATGTCTTTATCTTCCATTTTTGTTTCCTGTCCACGAATAGCTGTCTGTGAGTGGCACTACTCTAACCGCTCCTTGCCAGGGCTGCTTCCTCTGACATTGGGATCTTTGTTTGATGTCATTGATGCACCTGGTGTTTATATGTGTAGATATATTTTGACTGTCTTGTTATCGGTCTATTTATTGTCCAACCTGAACTATGGATGTGGGGTCTGTTTGCAGCTTAGAGCCACCAGCAATTGAAGTGGGATATAAATTCCAGTAAATAAATAAAAGAAATCAACAGATGTTCCCCAGCAGAAATCTATCCTCAGGCTGCCGCAGAATGCCAATGGAAAGGGTTATGCCACCAGCCGTGCCTGACAAAGCCTTCCACATTTTGCTGGATTTGTATCCAGCTGGTCATGAATAAGGAGCAAGCACCTAGTGTAAGAATCCTCCCTCCCTCCCTCCCTCCCTTCTTCCTCTTCTGTCCTTCCCTTACTCCAATACTTTTTCCTTTCCTTTCCTTTCCTTTCCTCCCCTCTCCTTCCTCCCCTCTATTTTCCTTCCTTCCTTCTATTTCCTTCCTTCCTTCCTTCCTTCCTTCCTTCCTCTATTCCTTCCTTCCTTCCTCTATTCCTTCCTCTTCTATCCTTCCCTTCCTCCAATACTTTTTCCTTTCCTTTCCTTTCCTCCCCTCCCCTTCCTCCCCTCTATTTTCCTTCCTTCCTCCCTCCCTCCCTCTGTTCCTTCTTCCTCTTCTATCATTCCCTTCCTCCAATCCTTTTTCCTTTCCTTTCCTTATCTTTCCTTTCCTCCCCTCCCCTTCCTCCCCTCTATTTTCCTTCCTTCCTTCCTTCCTTCCTTCCTTCCTTCCTCTATTCCTTCTTCCTCTTCTATCCTTCCCTTCCTCCAATACTTTTTCCTTTCCTCCCCTCCCCTCTATTTTCCTTCCTCCCTTCCTCCCTCCCTCCCTCTGTTCCTTCTTCCTCTTCTATCCTTCCCTTCCTCCAATACTCTTTCCTTTCCTTTCCTCCCCTCCCCTCCCCTTCCTCCCCTCTATTTTCCTTCCTTCCTTCCTTCCTTCCTTCCTTCCTTCCTTCCTTCCTTCCTCTATTCCTTCTTCCTCTTCTATCCTTCCCTTCCTCCAATCCTTTTTCCTTTCCTTTCCTTTCCTTTCCTTAACTTTCCTTTCTTCTCCTGCCCTCCATCCCCTTTATTTTCCTTCCTTCCTTCCTTCCTTCCTTCCTTCCTTCCTTCCTTCCTTCCTTCCTTCCTTCCTTCCTTCCTCCTCTTCTATCCTTCCCTTCCTCCAATACTTTTTCCTTTTCTTTCCTTTCCTTTCCTTTCCCCTTCCCCTTCCCCTTCCCCTTCCCCTTCCTCTTCCTCCCCTCGTTTTCCCTTCCCTTCCCTTCCCCATAACATCCCTGCGGTTTGCACTGTGTGATTCGCATCTCAAACCAGGCAACCTTTCTGCTGCTCGGTCCAAAGGAGGCCTCCTGATTTCCTTCTCATTAGAAGGCAGGAAACGAAGCTTGCCTGCTGTCGACCCAGCGGAGCAGCCGATCCTCCAGGCTCGCATTGGTAGCTCGTTCCGAAAGAGTCCGAAACCGTGGCTCACGGCAGGCTTCCTGGGGAGACGAAGCAGGAAAGATTTCACGGGGAGGACGAGAAATGGGACGCCAGGGGTGGGAAGAAAATGAAATTCAATAAGTAGGGGAGAAAAAAACTGAGGCTGGAGAGGAAACATAGCTTCATTTTTGTTTATGGTGTGCTGGGCTTTATCCAAACCCCATAGTTTCATTTTTAGTTCCTTTTTTTTTTGTTGGCATTTGCGTTGGATCGCGGCCCGTGCCGATGCCGTGTTTCATGCTTCAGGTGTTCAAAATGGCTCCTTTGGAAGATGTCTGCTGGGCTTCCATCTTTTCACTGCTCCAAGAGGCTTTTCACACTTCGCCTCTCCCTGCAGGCTTTCTTTTACACTCGAAGGCGCTTCTCCTCAAGTGAGCTGGAAGCAGGATTTCTCCGCGAGGTTTCTCGGCGCTGAGGCAGAAATAAAAAAGTGAGAGGGTGTTGGAATACGGCATCCAGTTTTGGTTGGCACGATGTAGAAAAGACGTGGAGACTCTGGAAAGAGGGCAGAGAAGAGCAACAAAGATGATTAGGGGACTGGAGGCTAAAACACAGGAAGAACGGTTGCAGGAACTGGGTATGTCTCGTTTAATTAAAAGAAGGACCAGGGGAGACAGGATAGCAGTCTTCCGATATCTCAGGGGCTGCCCCAAAGAAGAGGGAGTCAAACCATTCTCCAAAGCACCTGAGGGCAGAACAAGAAGCAATGGGTGGAAACTAATCAAGGAGAGAAGCAACTTAGAACTGAGGAGAAATTTCCTGACTGTGAGAACAATTAAGCAGTGGAACTACTTGCCATCAGAAGTTGTGAATGCTGCAACCCTGCAAATCTTTAAGAAGATGTTGGATAGCCATTTGTCTGAAACGGAACAGGGCAGTGATGGCTAACCTTTTTTGGCTCGCCCATAATGCTATGTGCATGACCCCCTGCTTTTGGCATGCTTTTTTCGCCCTCCCCAGGCTCCAGAGCCTTTCTAGGAGCCTGGGGAGGGTGAAAGCAACCCCCCCCCACACCTCCAGAGACTTCAGGACCTTCCCTGAAGCCTCCAGAGGGCGAAAAACAGCCTCAAAAGAAAGCCTAAATCAGCTGGCCAGTGCACACAAGCACGGTGGAGCTGACTAGGCAATGCCTCATGTGCCCTAAGAAATGGTTCCACGTGCCACCTGTGGCACCCGTGCCATAGGTTCGCCATCATGGGTATAGGGCTTCCTGCCTAGGCAGGGAGTTGGACTAGATGACCTCCAAGGTCTCTTCCAACTCTGCTATTGTATTGTATTGTAAAAGGGTGGAGGTTCATTCTCCAAGCTTGTGGGGGTGGGTCTGAACATTTCACTACCGGGCTAGGGGACACCATCAGCGCAGTTTAAGGGGCCGCCACTGCTAGTGTTGTGATCGGCCGGTGGCCTGCGGAGCTGGCAACAGAGTCGGACCGTGAGGAGGTTGGGGAGGAATGTGGGCCAGTCCTGGGAGCTGAGGAAAGCTCAGACGAGGACTCCGCGTCAGAGGCAGAGAGGGAGCTAGACAGCAGCGAGGCAGAGGAACAGGTGGAGCCTGTTCCCAGTGCGCACCTACGCAAGCTGCCAGAAGACAAGAAGAACTAAGAAAGCAGGGTCGACTCAAGAGTAAAGCCACACCTTGGAGGTGATTGGCCCCTCCCATAGGAAGCAAAAGAGGAGCGAACGGGGGGGGGGGGCTTTTGCAGGAAACAATTCGTTCATTCGGTCTAGAAAGTTCTGTTTGTGGGAAACTTTGTTCCAAGCGTTGCCTTGCCCTGCGTTTGGAAACTAGTTATCTGGCAGCAATCCTCACGAGATAAGGTGCGTGTGGATTAAAATTCCTCTGAAAGACTGTTTGCTATGCCTTGCTATGCCTTGAATGAAAGGAATTCACAGTCGTGTAAATAAAAGAGGTTTTGTTGGGACTAAGACTTTGGTTTTTTTTTTATTTCTAAGGAAGCCTGGGTCAGAACATCTGTGCATGTGTGAAGTGAGGGTCTTGTCGTGGGTCAGGTGTGAGTCATCAGTGAGTCTTGGGATGGATCTTGTGATAAGGAGATTACCGTCCTCCGGCTCTGCGTCTATTAAAAGAAATATAAAAAGCTTAGAAAATCTATGTCCGTTGAGCCTGCCCTTTGAGATTTGTTTTGTTTTTAATTTACGTATTTGTTGTTGCTGTTTTTAAATTATTGGCTTTATTTTTATTTTATTTTATTTTGTAGGATGAGCTAAGGCAGGGGTGTCAAACTCGATTTCATTGAGGGATGCATCAGGGCTGTGCTTGGCCGGGTGGGCATGGCCAACAGTGGGTGTAATCAACTGGATGGGCGTGGCCAACCGGGTGGGCACGGCCAGCTTGAGGCCGCTCCTCAAATTGTTGGCATGTTTCGTCTTCGCACTGGGTAGTCCTGTGGCCCACCAGTGGCCAGCAGAGCTGGCAGCAGATTCGGACAGTGAGGAGGTTGGGGAGGAAGATGGGCCCGTCCTGGAGTCTGGGGGAGGCTCGGAGGAGGGCTCTGTGTCAGAGGCAGAGAGGGAGCCAGGGCCGTCTGGCAGTTATCAGTTGCCTTCGGACTCAGATATCAGTGAGGCAGAAGAACAGCTGGAGCCTGTTCCTGATGTGCGCATGCACAGAGTTGCCAAAGGGAACAGCTAAGGAACAGGGGTCGACTTGGGAGTAAGGCCACAGGTGGATAGTGAATGGCCCCTCCCAGAGGAAATAAAAGAGGAGCTAAGGGGGAGTGGAGTTTGCAGGAGACCATTAGTTCATTCCTGCCTTCTTGCCAAGGATTGTGGCGTCAGAAAGATATCGTCCTGGCCACTCTCCAAACCTGATCAAGGTCAGTCATTGTGAACTCTCTTGAAAGACTATGGGAGAGGAAAGACTTGGCTGGAGAGGAATTTACTGTCAATTAAATAAAAGGGGTTTAATTTTTTCGTGCAGCTGGGGAAGCCTAGGTCAGATCTAACATTATTTTTTTTTTATTAGAAGATTTTATGAAGATTACAGACAATTTCTCTCCCTCCCTCCCTCCCCCCCAACCTCTTCCCCCCTCCCCAGACTTCCCAGAACAAGCACAGGGTATAACATTCACAAGCATAAGACTAAAATATCTTAACAAAATAATACATACATATTATCCCTAGTTCTTTTAACTCCTTATAACTCAAACCATCATAAACATAAACTACTTAAAAATATTTCATTCATATGCTATATAAACCTTCTTATTTGGATACTTTTCTTTGCATATAATCGATCCATCTTCTCCATTCTGATATAGATCTTTCATTTGAGTGGTCTTTAAGATACGATGAAATTTTTGCCATCTCAGCCAAATGCACCACTTTTAAGGTCCATTCCACTGTAGTGGGTGGATCTTGCTTCTTCCAATACTGTGACACCAGCAATCTGGCAGCTGTTATCAAGTTCAAAATCAACTTAGTTTCTATTGCTGTGCAATCCGTCACCATTCCCAACAGGAAAAACTGTGGTGTAAATTTAATTTTTTTCCTTAAAATATTTTGAATGATCCACCATATCTTTACCCACAAAGCCTTAACTTTTTTTACAGGTCCACCATATGTGAAAATAGGTGGCATCTAAGATTATTATTATTATTATTATTCTGTGGTTAATCTTTGGTGAGATTCACAGCCTTTGGGGCTGGTTGGTAGCTCAAAAGCTCGAGTCCTAACAGTGGTGGGTTTCAAAATTTTTTAGAACCTTCTCTGTAGGTGTGGCCTATTTTGTGGGCGTGGCTTGGCAGTCATGTGACAGGGTGGGAGTGGCCACCTTTTAAAATGTGGTGAAACTCATTTAACAATGCTCTTGCTTAGCAACCAAAATTTTGGACTCAATTGTGATGATAAATTCTTTCTTTCTTTCTTTCTTTCTTTCTTTCTTTCTTTCTTTCTTTCTTTCTTTCTTTCTTTCTTTCTTTCTTTCTTTCCTTCCTTCCTTCCTTCCTTCCTTTCTTCCTTCCTTTCCTTTCCTTTCCTTCCCGTTGGGTCACTGGCAGCGGTGGGCCAGATTTACTTCCAGGTACGCCGGTGGAACCCCCTCTCACTGGTCCTCTAAATTTCACCAACCGGCTCTCGCGAGTAGGTGCGAGCCTGCAGAAACCCACCACTGAGTCCTAACCAAGGACCTAGGTAATAATAATAATAATAATAATAATAATAATAATAATGATGATGATGATGATGATGATGATGATGATGATGATGATGATGATAATAATGATAATAATGATAATAATGATAATAATGATAATAATGATAATAATTTATTAGATTTATAAACCGCCCCTCTCCCCGAAGGGACTCGGGGCGGTGTACAGGAAAAATTAAAAACCATATAAAAACATACAATATATCCAAAGTTAAAACCGACTTAAATTAACCTGTACTAAAATGTAAGAACATTAAAATTACAACCCAGCCTATGCTAAAATCCCCCTAACATCTAACATCCATTTACGTATTTGGCAGATGTTATATTATGAAAGTCTAAACTATTACGCAAGACCAGCTTGCTGGAAAAAAATATGTTTTAAGTGAGCGGCGAAAGAGGGGAAGGTCCGTGATAGTGCGAAGTTCGGAGGCGTAGATACTTATTCTTATTATCGGACCCAACTTTCTTTCCTTTCCTTCACCCTCTCCCCCCCCCCCCCCCAAAAAGGCAGACCAGTATAAAAGGAAGCTGGTAGAAGAAGAGTTGAAGATTACGTTACACTTCAAAAAACTTTCTTTGGCTTTGCTTACAGTAAGCAAAAGACAGGCCTCTCGGGGGAATTCCACTGCCTATTGACAATAATTGAATCTCATTATCAGGCGTTCGCTATGCCTCCATTTCATTCACTCTCAGTCGACCATTAAAGGGGGCTTCGGCGCCTCACAGTTGTGCTCAGTAAGTGGGCCTTCCGGGTCGTTTTTAAAGGAGCACAAATTAAACTCTTCCTTTAGGCAGTCCCCCTCTCCCTCCCAAAAAACACAACAAACCTGGATCAAACCAGGACGGCTCCAATGTCAACATCCCTTCAGAAATGAATTTATTTATTTACTCTTGCACGAGTGGAACGTAATTCGGGCTCCCAACTGTAGCCGGGGTTGCACAAGAGTGAATAAAAATAAAATCCGTAGAAGCTGCGAGGGACGGAGAATTATTTGTTCCCGAAAGCAAAGAGGCTTGCTTATGGGGGTGTACCAACAGAACAAATGGGGTATATAGAGAGACTGTTTTATAAGGGAGCTTGTCCTGGGTCCGGAACAAAGGTGGGATTCAGCCGGTTCTGATAGGTTCTGGAGAAACGGTAGCGCTGCTCATCTCCATTTCTAAGCCGAAGAGCCAGCGCTGTCCGAAGACGTCTCTGTGGTCATGTGGCCGGCATGACTCAACGCCCGAAGGCGCACGGAACGCTGTTCCCTTCCCACCAAAGGTGGTTCCTGTTTTTCTACTTGCATTTTTTAACGTGCTTTCGAACTGCTAGGTTGGCAGGAGCTGGGACAAGTCACGGGAGCTCCCTCCGTTACGCGGCGTTAGGGATTCGAACCACTAAACTGCTGACCTTTCTGATCGACAAGCTAAGCGTCTTAGCCACTGAGCCACCGCATCTAGTAGTGGGTTTCAAATCCCGTTCCAACCGGTACGGGTTGGAACGGAGCTGGCAGTGTCCTCATGGACACACGCCATGCACTCATGGGCCTCCGGGATGCTCCGCAACGCTCCAGCTGCTCCGCGGAGCGTCGTCAGAAGCTTTAAAACACAGGTAAGGAGCGAGGGAAGGCAAGAAGGTGGGGCCTCCAGAGCACCATACTGGAATGGTATCCGGTACTTCAGGCTGGCTCTGGTATGCCTGTACCGGTGCGTACTGGCTGCAACCCACCACTGACCGCATCCCTATTGAAACACCGCGTTTCAAGGTTAGGGTCTAGTGAATTTCAATCCAGGGGTTTGGTTGGGAAGTAAGCCGTATGGAAAGGATCCATTCCGGTTTTCTTAAAGATAGCAATCGGTAGACATCTCCATACATTGCCCCTGAGACTTTTAAAAAGATCCTTACAATTCCTGTGGCATCTCACAGCAGGGCTTGCTTCTTTGATAAGGCTGAGCATACTACACGCTTAAGAAGAGCTCTTTTTCAAAGGGAAAAATGCTAGGGGCTTAGTTGGAGGGGTGGGGTAGAGACCCAGTTGGAATTTCCCTCTTCCCCATCACTCAGGGAATAAAGAAGATGCATCTTGTTGATTAAAAGAGGGTTTAGCTGGATTCCATGTTAGGAAAGAAAAGGTCATTTTCTGCAAAGTTGGTTTTTTTCTTTCTAAACAGTGACGTCGTCCATCTGTGCAAATGTTCTGTGGGGCCAAGATCCCACAGAAACTCTTGATTGGAGAAGGACAACACCACCCCCCACCCCCCCCCACACACACACCAGAGTCTGGGATTTTAATTCTTGACTTGGGGAGGTGTTATCAGTGGATAGGTCGTGTTAAAATGTCTGTTAAGGGTAATTAACAAACCATTGTCTTCTTTGCTTTAAGGGAAGGGAGGATGGGTAGTTGGGAGGAAGGAAGTTAGGTAGGAAGGAAGGAAGGAATTAAGAGGAAAAAATTGAAGGTAAATAGGTAGGTAGATAGGTAGGAAGGAAGGAAGGAACTAAGAGGGAATACAGGAAGGTAGATAAGTGGGAAAGAAGGAAGGAAGAGGGAAATTAGGATGGTAGTTGGGAAGGAAGGAAGGAAGGAAGGAAGGAAGGGAGGGAGGGAGGGAGGGAGGAAGGAAGGAAGGGAGGGAGGGAGGAAGGAAGGAAGGAAGGAAGAGGGAACACAGGAAGGTAGATAGGTGGGAAGGAAGGAAGGAAGAGGGAAATTAGGACGGTAGTTGGGAAGGAAGGAAGGAAGGAAGGAAGGAAGGACGGAAGGAAGGAAGGAAGGAAGGAATTAAGAGGGAATATAAGAAGGTAGGTGGGAAAGAAGGAAGGAAGAGGGAAATTAGGATGGTAGTTGGGAAGGAAGGAAGGAATTAAGAGGGAACATTAGTAGGTAGGTGGGAAAGAAGGAAGGAATTAAGAGGGAAAATAGGAAGGTAGGTGGGAAGGAAGGAAAGGAAGGGATGGAGGGATGGAGGGAGGGAAGAAGGGAGGAAGGAAGGAGGAATTAAGAGGGAAAATAGGAAGGTAGGTAGGTGGGAAGGAAGGAAGGAATTAAGGGAACATAAGAAGATAGGTGGAAAGAAAGGAATTAAGAGGGAAAGAATTGAAGATAGATAGGTTAGATAGGAAGGAATTGAGGAACATAGGAAGGTAGGTAGGTAGGTAGGTAGGTAGGTAGGGAGGGAGGGAGGGAGGGAGGAAGGAAGGAAGGAAGGAAGGAAGGAAGGAAGGAAGGAAGGAAGGAAGGAAGGAAGGAAGGAAGGAAGGAAGGAAAGGGTTTTCAACATAAAATGCCATGGCAAGACTCAGAAGTTGTCCTGATCTCAAGTACATCGTTCAGGCCCTCTTTATCTGGACTAGTGAGGAGATGGCTTCTCTTCGTGTTCCCTTCTTGTTACTGTTGAATGCTGCTGTGAATGAAGTTGGCGCTTGGTCGGTTAGAGTTACAGGCCATTATAGACACAGCACAATAAAGATAAGAAACTGCTTAGTGGCTCCCTCCACTCACCCACCCCCCAAAATGCGATACCGGTGTTTATCTTACCATGATTTCATCGGCATCTGAGTGTGGAGTCACTCGATACCCCCTTTGTAGCCAATAATATGTCCGTAATTTGAATCTTTTCATGTCTACGAAATCAACACAGGCTGATCTCTTTATGGTGGGGAACTGTGCTAATTTCTCCTTGGCCTACGGAGAGTTCTTGCCTTACAACCGCGGGGAAGCCTTACATTCCCGTTGCTAAGCAAAAGAGAGCTGTTAAGTGTGATTTTTTGCCCTGTTTTATGACCTCTTTGCCCCAGCTGTTAAGCGAATTAGGAGCTGGCTGGGAAGGTTACAAATGGCGCCCGCGGAGATTCTCCATCTTCCAGGTCGTGGTTGTCCTAAAGGGGCTTTTTCAAAAGGCAACTGGACTTTCGGTTTTTTCTTTGAAGATGTTTCGCTTCTCAGCAAAGGGGGCTTCCTCAGCTCTGGCTGGATGGTGGGGAACGGAAGGATTGATACTCCTTGCAGACAGCTGGTCATTTGCATCCTTTTTAGAGAGTCCTTGAGGCTACTTGGAGGTTTGTCTGTGTTACAAAATCATCCTGCAGGAAGCACAGCTCTGCAACACAGATCCTTTCAAGAAGGTTCCACACCCATTTACACCACTCTGGTGACCCTGAGGACACAGGTCAACCTCCAAGTGGCCTCAAGGACTCTCTAAAAAGGATGCAAATGGCCAGCTGTCTGCAAGGAGTATCCATCCTTCCGTTCCCCACCATCCAGTCAGAACTGATGAAGCTTCTTGGATGAGAAGTGAAACATCGTCAAAGAAAAACAAGTGCTGTTACATATACACTACAGTAATCCCTCGTTTTCCGCGGTTAATCGGGACCGGACCCTTCCGCGGAAACTGAAAACCGTGAAGTAGGATTCTGTATATCTATACCGGAAACTTGAGTTGGTGGAAAGCAAGCACTAGGGGGCGCTTGCCTCCTACCGATGCATTTTTTTGCTATTGAAAAACCCGTGAAGCACTGAATCCGCGGAAAATGAAGCCGCGGAAAATGAGGGATTACTGTATATTGCCAAAAGTATGTGCTCACCCATCCAAATAATCCGAATCAGGTTGTTCCAATCCCTTCCATGGCCACAGGTGTATCAAATCAAGGACCTTGGCATGCAGAAGGTTGTGACAAACCTTCTGCATGCCGAGAGAGAGATAGGCAGGATATCTAGCCCCGCCTCGAGTCCCTCTGGGGAGAGAGAGCGGGCTACAAATAAAATTTATTATTATTATTATTATCTCTCAATGTCATTTGCAGGGAATCATAAGCAGGTGAAGACATCTGCTTGGGAAGACCCTGAAGCAAATGGGGAGCCACTGTGTGAGACAGAATGCTGGACCAGATGGGCTGTGGCCTGTTCCAGCAAGGCTCTTCTTAGGTTCTTATGTTCTTAAACGTTGTTGAAAGAATGGGTGGCTCTCAGGAGCTCAGCGTGGGACTGGGATAGGAGGCCACCTTTGCAACAGATCCAGTCGTGGAATTTCCTCGCTCCTAAATATTCCACCGTCAACTGTCAGCTGTATTATAAGAACATGGAAGTGTTTGGGAACGACAGCAACTCAGCCACGAAGGGATAGGCCACGTAAACGGAAGGAGCGGGGGTCAGCGGATGCCGAGGCACCTAGTGCGAAGAGGTCGCCAACGTCCTGCAGAGTCCATCGCTACAGACCTCCAAACTTCATGCGGCCTTCAGGTTAGCTCAAGAACAGTGTGCAGTGGACCGACGTCCTCTTGAACCCTATGGCTTAGGAATGGGAGGTCACTTACTGTAAGTTCGTATGCGAGTAAAGGCAGGTGAGCGAAGACTTTGGGCAATAGAGTGTATTTTCCAAAGCCCCCCGAAGGCCAGACAAGGCACAATGGATGGAAACTAACTAAGGAGAGATTCAACCTAGAAATAAGAAGGAATTTTCTGACAGGAGGAGAACAATCAACCCATGGACCAGAAGTTGCCTTCGGAAGTTGTGGGAGCTTCATCCCTGGAGGCTTTCAAGGAGAGATCGGACGGCCATTTGTCAAAAAACTCCCCTGCTTGAGTGGGGAGTTGGACTAGATCAGGGGTCTCCAACCTTTGCAACTTTAAGTCTGAAGGACTTCAGCTCCCAGCTTTGCTGGCTGGAGAATTCTGGGAGCTGAAGTCCTTCAGACTTAAAGTTGTAAAGGTTGGAGACCCCTGGACTAGATGACTTATAGGTCCTATACGATCCCTTCCAACTCGGTTAATCTGTATCTGCCATTTGCATTGAGAGTTAGACTTTGAATAATTTTATTGTCGCTTTATGGTGTATATAACTTTATAGTGTGTATTCATACACTAGTCGGCATACATTAAAATGAAATTTTATGCATATCTACGATAACATAGAACTCACCAGTGCTTCTTAGAGGCAGGCAGTTGTGTCGTATTGGTCAACTGCAGGAGCCAATTTTGGAAGATGCCAAAGAGAAGATAGCAGAGAGAAGAAACACAAGGCCCGTGGGCCACATCCAGCCCATGGGGCTGTCCTGCAAGAGGCCAGCCCATGTTGCTTCAGCCTGCTCTACCTGTCCTGACCGAGGCTTCCCGAGAGCCTGAAGCAAACTCCTGGTCTCGACAAAAACCCCTTTTATTAATTTCCTGTCAATTCTGCTCATGCATATCCAGCGAAGTCTTTCAAGGGAGGATTTACAGTCACAGACCTTATCTCGCTTGGAGAGCTGCCAAATATCTGCAAAGTCTTGGAGTCTTGGAGAGTCACGAACCAATGAAGCGAACTCATTGTCTCCTGCAAACTCCACTCCCCTGTCGCTCCTCTTTTATTTCCTCTGGGAGGGGCCATTCATCGTCCACCTGTGGCCTTCCTCCCAAGTCGACCCCTGTTCTTCAGCTGTTCCCTTTGTCTGGCAGCTCTGCGCATGCACACATTGGGAACAGGCTCCAGCTGTTCTTCTGCCTCAGTGATGTTTGACTCCGAAGGCAGCTGATAACTGCCAGACGGCCCTGGCCCCCTCTCTGCCTCCGACACAGAGCCCTCCTCCGAGCCTCCCCCAGACTCCAGGACGGACCCATCTTCCTCCCCAACCTCCTCACTGTCCGAATCTGCTGCCAGCTCTGCTGGCCACTGGTGGGCCACAGGACTACCCAGTGCGAAGACGAAACATGCCAGCAATTGGAGGAGCGGCCTCAAGCTGGCCATGCTCACCCGGTTGGCCACGCCCATCCAGTTGATTACACCCACTGTTGGCCATGCCCACCCGGCCAAGCACAGCCCTGATGCATCCCTCAATGAAATCGAGTTTGACACCCCTCCCTTGCTCATCCTACAAAATAAAATAAAATAAAAATAAAGCCAATAATTTAAAAACAGCAACAACAAATACATAAATTAAAAACAAAACAAATCTCAAAGGGCAGACTCGACGGACATAGATTTTCTAAGCTTCTTATATTTCTTTTAACCATTTGGCACAACAGGAATGGATGCTTTTCTGTTTAGATTTATCCCTGGACAGATATGGCCTTGTTCCTACTGGGAGTTAGTTCTGCCTGCATGCTGGTCTTTGTGTAGCCAATTAATTTTACTTCTTAATCAGTTATCTGGTCTCGTCCCCCCGTCCCCCCCCCCCAAAAAAAAATCACTGTCAGAAAAGCATGCCATTTTTGGGCAAATTATGCAAAGATGCGTAATTAGCTTTAAATTTTATAGGCTTTGCTGAGATAAAACTAGTGGCATTCGCAGTTTGCCTACTGAGATTTAAATTGCATTCTTTTCTCCCTACCTTAGTTAAGAATAAACAAATGGCTTGTCTACTTCAGTTTCTGGAGAGAAGGAAGTTTACCATCTGGACAGGCTTCTCGGTTGACCAAAAAATCTCCCTAAAAGAAGAAAAAAGTAGACATAACAATTCTCAGAAGATTCACTTCTTTGGCTGTAAACTCAGCTAATCTGAAAGATGGGACTTCAGCAAACATCTCAGAAGATGACTACTGACGGTGATAGCCAATTATTAGAATTGTTCATGACTTAAATACAAAGATTAACAGTTGAAAGGGATCTTATAGGTCATCTAATTTAATTTTAATTTAATTTATTACATTTATAAACCGCCCCCTCTCCCCGAAGGGACTCGGGGCGGTGTACAGGAAAATTAAAAAACTATCTAAAAACATACAAGACATACAAAGTTAAAAACGAATTAAATTACCCTGTACAAGAATTTAAAACATTAAAATTATAACCCATTAAAACCAAATAGATAATTTGCAAAAAAACAGACTGGGGCAAGAAGCGTCGATTAGGCCAAACCAGCCTGATGGAATAAATAAGTTTTTACTTTTTGGCGGAAGGAACGGAGGTCCGTGGTCGTTCTAATATCCGGGGTAGGTCGTTCCAGAGGGTCGGGCCCATCACAGAGAAGGCCCTTTCCCTGGGCGTCGCCCGCTGGCATTCCTAGTGGACAGCACCCGGAGAAGTCCCTCTCTGTGTGAGCGAATCGGCCGAAGGGATGTATGGGGCAGGATACGATCCCGCAAATAACTAGGTCCTGTGCCATGGAGCGTTTTAAAGATGATAATCAACACCTTGAAACGCACCGAAAGGCCACAGGCAGCCAGTGCAGCTCGCGCAGGAGTGGTGTTTACATGGGAGTATCTAGTAACTCCCAAGCTGCCTGCGCGGTCCAACCCAAGGAAGGAAGGAAGGAAGGAAGGAAGGAAGGAAGGAAGGAAGGAAGGAAGGAAGAGGAAGGAAGGAAGGGAAGGAAGGAATTAAATAGAAAATAGGTAAGTAGGTAGGGTTGGTAGGTAGGTAGGAAGGAGGAAGGAAGGAAGGAAGGAAGGAAGGAAGGAAGGAAGGAATTAAGAGAGGAAATGGAAGGTAGGTAGGTAAGGAAAGAGGGAAGGCATTAAGGGGAAATGGAAGGTAAGTAGTTGGGAAAGAAGAAAGGAAGAGAGGAAGGAAGGAAGGGAGAAAGGAAGGAAGGAATTAAGAGGGAAAATAGGAAGGTAGGTAGGTGTGAAGGAAGGAATTAAGAGGAAAAAATTGAAGGTAGATAAGTAGTAAGGAAGGATTAGAGGAACCTAGAAAGGTAAATAGCTAGGTAGGTAGGTAGGGTAGGTAGGTAGGTAGGTAGGTAGGTAGGAAGGAAGGAAGGAAGGAAGGAAGGAAGGGAAGGGAAGGAAGGAATTCTTTGTAAGATCAGCTAATCTGAAAGCTGAGACTTCAGCCAATATCTCAGAAATTGACTACTGATGGTGATAGGCCTAATGATTATTAGAATTGTTCATGACTTATATACACAGATACACAGATTAACAATTGGAAGGGACCTTATAAACCATCTAGTCCAACTCTCTGCTCAAGCAGGAGACCCTACACCATTTTTTTAAACAAATGGCAGTCCAATCTCTTCTTGAAACCCTCCAGTGATGAAGCTCCCACAACTTCCCAAGGCCAGCTTAGTTAAAACCAAGTGCAGGATAGAAATAAAGAAAAGGAAAATAGAAAATGAAATAGAAAAACATATGAAGAATGGTTGCA
>CM077649.1:61362161-61372161 GCA_039707465.1 Rhabdophis nuchalis
AGTGCGCAGAATGAGTGCCACTGAAAAGAAAAGCGTTCAAATTAGAAATTTCAAAAACACTGCCGCTTATTAATTTTCCGCAGCGAAATGATGCTCCAGCTTAGGAGCTTTCAGGATTCTATTTGAGAATTTGCATAAGTGCTGCTATGCAAAACAAGGAGAAATGACATCATGGATATGAGCACGTGAGTGATTTTCTAAATCAGCAGACTTTCCAACCTTTCCAGCTTGTCGGCCTGGCCCGATACGCAAGAGGTGTGTGTGTGTGTGTGTGTGATAGAGTGTGCATGTGAGTGGCAGCACTTCCGGTGCACATCGTGTTCTGACCAAGGCTTCCCAAGATCATGAAGCCAACTCCTCGTCCTGATAAAACCTCTTTTATTGAGGTTCAAGGGAATTCCTCTCCCAGCAAAGTCCCGACCGATAGTCTTTCAAGAGATTTCACAACTACAGACCTTGATCAGGCTTGGAGAGCTGCCAGGCCGATACCCTCTAAACTCCATGCTGTAGCAGCAATTCCTTGGCAAGAAGTCAGGAACAGATCTTCACCCGAATGAATTGAACTCTTGTTTCCTGCAAACTCCACTCCCCTTTCGCTCCTCTTTATTCCCTGTGGGAGGCGCCATTCACCGTCCACCTGTGCCTTTACAACTGAGTCGGCCCTTGTTCCTTAACTGTTCCCTTCTCCTGGCAGCTCTGCGCATGCAGACATTGGAAACAGGCTCCAGCTGCTCTTCTGCCCACTGATATCTGACTCCGAAGGCAGCTGATGCCTCCCTTTCCTTCTACTTTCCCATCCCTCTAGCTCCTGTCCCTTTCCCTCCTCTTCCTTCCGCCTCCCTTTCCTTCTACTTTCCCATCCCTCTAGCTCCTCTCCCTTCCCCTCCTCTCCCTTCCGCCTCCCTTTCCTTCTACTTTCCATCCCTCTAGCTCCTCTCCCTTCCCCTCCTCTCCCTTCCGCCTCCCTTTCCTTCTACTTTCCCATCCCTCTAGCTCCTCTCCCTTCCCCTCCTCTCCCTTCCGCCTCCCTTTCCTTCTACTTTCCCATCCCTCTAGCTCCTCTCCCCTTCCCCTCCTCTCCCTTCCGCCTCCCTTTCCTTCTACTTTCCCATCCCTCTAGCTCCTCTCCCTTCCCCTCCTCTCCCTTCCGCCTCCCTTTCCTTCTACTTTCCCATCCCTCTAGCTCCTCTCCCTTCCCCTCCTCTCCCTTCCGCCTCCCTTTCCTTCTACTTTCCCATCCCTCTAGCTCCTCTCCCTTCCCCTCCTCTCCCTTCCACCTCCCTTTCCTTCTACTTTCCCATCCCTCTAGCTCCTCTCCCTTCCCCTCCTCTCCCTTTCCGCCTCCCTTTCCTTCTACTTTCCCATCCCTCTAGCTCCTCTCCCCTCCCCTCCTCTCCCTTCCGCCTCCGTTTCCATCTACTTTCCCATCCCTCTAGCTCCTCTCCCTTCCCCTCCTCTCCCTTCCCGCCTCCCTTTCCTTTCTACTTTCCCATCCCTCTAGCTCCTCTCCCTTCCCCTCCTCTCCCCTTCCGCCTCCCTTTCCTTCTACTTTCCCATCCCTCTAGCTCCTCTCCCTTCCCTCCTCTCCCTTCCGCCTCCCTTTCCTTCTACTTCCCATACCTCTAGCTCCTCTCCTTTCCCTCCTCTCCCTTCCGCCTCCATTTCCTTCTACTTTCCCATCCTTCTAGCTCCTCTCCCTTCCCCTCCTCTCTCTTCCGCCTCCCTTTCCTTCTACTTTCCCATTCCTCTAGCTCCTCTCCCTTCCCTCCTCTCTCTTCCGCCTCCCTTTCCTTCTACTTTCCCATCCTTCTAGCTCCTCTCCCTTTCCCTCCTCTCCCTTCCACCTCCCTTTCCTTCTACTTTCCCATACCTCTAGCTCCTCTCCCTTTCCCTCCTCTCCCTTCCCCTCCTTTTCCTTCTACTTTCCCATCCTTCTAGCTCTTCTCCCTTCCCCTCCTCTCCCTTCCGCCTCCTTTCCTTCTACTTTCCCATCCCTCTAGCTCCTCTCCCTTCCCCTCGTCTCCCTTCCGCCTCCCTTTCCTTCTACTTTGCCACCCTTCTAGCTCCTCTCCCTTCCCCTCCTCTCTCTTCCGCCTCCCTTTCCTTCTACTTTCCCATCCCTCTAGCTCCTCTCCCTTCCCTCCTCTCTCTTCCGCCTCCCTTTCCTTCTACTTTCCCATCCTTCTAGCTCCTCTCCCTTTCCCTCCTCTCCCTTCCACCTCCCTTTCCTTCTACTTTCCCATACCTCTAGCTCCTCTCCCTTTCCCTCCTCTCCCTTCCGCCTCCATTTCCTTCTACTTTCCCATCCTTCTAGCTCTTCTCCCTTCCCCTCCTCTCCCTTCCGCCTCCCTTTCCTTCTACTTTCCCATCCCTCTAGCTCCTCTCCCTTCCCCTCCTCTCCCTTCCGCCTCCCTTTCCTTCTACTTTCCCACCCCTCTAGCTCCTCTCCCTTCCCCTCCTCTCCCTTCCGCCTCCCTTTCCTTCTACTTTCCCATCCCTCTAGCTCCTCTCCCTTCCCCTCCTCTCCCTTCCGCCTCCCTTTCCTTCTACTTTCCCATCCCTCTAGCTCCTCTCCCTTTCCCTCCTCTCCCTTCCGCCTCCCTTTCCTTCTACTTTCCCATCCCTCTAGCTCCTCTCCCTTCCCCTCCTCTCCCTTCCGCCTCCCTTTCCTTCTCCTTTCCCATCCCTCTAGCTCCTCTCCCTTCCCCTCCTCTCCCTTCCGCCTCCCTTTCCTTCTACTTTCCCACCCTTCTAGCTCCTCTCCCTTCCCCTCCTCTCCCTTCCGCCTCCCTTTCCTTCTACTTTCCCACCCTTCTAGCTCCTATCCCTTTCCCTCCTCTCCCTTCCGCCTCCATTTTCTTCTACTTTCCCATCCCTCTAGCTCCTCTCCCTTCCCCTCCTCTCCCTTCCGCCTCCCTTTCCTTCTACTTTCCCACCCTTCTAGCTCCTCTCCCTTTCCCTCCTCTCCCTTCCGCCTCCATTTTCTTCTACTTTCCCACCCTTCTAGCTCCTCTCCCTTCCCCTCCTCTCTCTTCCGCCTCCCCTCCTCTCTACCTCTTATCCCCTCTCCCCCCTCCTCTCCTCTCTTCCCCCCTCCTGTTTTACTTAGCAATTCGGAAGTATGTAAGCAAGTGGTAAAATGCTGAACGCTTCACTGCCTTTTTATACTTTATTAAATATTTAATTCCTGCCCTGTGGCCTTACAGCCATGAGTCAGCATCCTATAATTTTAATACATTTCATTGCCTCCAGTGATAAAACCTGGTTGTTTTTTTTTTTAACTGTACAGAAAAAAATTATCTTTCTGCCCCTGGTCTTTAGGTATCCCTCAAACACCTGCCTCCCCCACCCCTTTTTTTCCTTCTTTTTTTCCATACGACTTGAGTACCTCATAATCTTCAATGTATTAATCTTTTTTCAATGAAAAGAACAAAGACCGTCTCGTTATCAGCCTTTTACAGCTGGGTGACCGAGATGAATGCGAAACGAAAGGCTTGGAAGGCGGTTCGGGCTGGTCAGACGGCTGAGCCCAGGTAGCGCCTCTTCCGGAGGTCCATTGAAGCGGTCGGAACCTGACAGGAACCTGACAATCACCCCACGTATGACAGGAGGCTTTCTAAGCCACCTCGGAGGACGGGGCTCAAAGGATGTGCAGGATCAAAGAAGACCAGAAGAAGGAGGAGGAGGAGGGGGAGGAGGAGGAGGAGGAGGAGGAGGAGGGAGGAGGAGGAGGAGGGAGGAGGATGAAGGAGGAGAAGGAGGATGGAGGAGGATGAAGGAGGAGGAGGAGGGAGGAGGAGGAGGGAGGAGGAGGATGAAGGAGGAGGAGGAGGGCGGAGGGAGGAGGAGGAGGGAGGATGAGGAGGATGGAGGAGGATGAAGGAGGAGGATGGAGGAGAAGGAGGAGGAGGATGGAGGAGGATGAAGGAGGAGGATGGAGGAGGAGGAGGAGGAGGAGGAGGATGGAGGGCAGCCCAACTTTTCAGTTACAAGCGGAGCTTGTGGTCCAAGATATGTTTGCATTTTTTTAAAAAAGTGGTAGTTTCATGCATTTAAAGAGATTTCTGATTTTTTCCCCTTAAAAGCACATTGTAAGAAGCATTCCAGGGTCTATGAAGGACTTAAAAGGAGCTATTTATTTATTTGTCCAATATCTCTATCTATCTATCTATCTATCTATCTATCTATCTATCTATCTATCTATCTATCTATCTATCTATCTATCTCTATCTATCTATCTTCTATCTATCTTCTATCATTCTCTATCTCTTATCTCTCTATCCATCCATCTATCCATCCAACTACTTATATCATCTATCATTCTATCATGTCCCTCTCTCTTTCTCTCTCTTCTCTCTCTCTCCATCTCTCTACATCATCTATCATTCTATCATCTCTCTTATCTCTCTATCCATCCATCCATCCATTCATCCATCCATCTACCTACACCATCTATCATTCTATCATCTCTCTCTTATCTCTCTATCCATCCATCCATCCATCCATCCATCCATCCATCCACATCATCTATCATTCTATCATTCTATCTATAATCTCTCTTTCTCTTTCTTTCTCTCTCTCTATCTCCCCATCTCACAAAGCAAGTCACTCTGAGCAGCATACAACAAAGCTAAATAATAATAATAATAATAATAATAATAATAATAATAATAATAATAATAATAATAATAATAATAAATTGTTAAAACAAATATGATCATTAAAAACATGAAAAAACCTATAAGACAAAGCTCAGAGAAGTTGTAGTAGGTGGAAGGATGATGATGATGATGATGATGATGATGATGATGATGATGATGATGATGATGATGGAACTACCTCACTAGTTTTCCCGCCCCCCAGGGGTTCCCAGATCTGCTGGCATAAACAAGCCTTGAGGGATCTTCAGAAGTTCAGAATTCAGAACCAGCCTCACCTCTGGAAGGAGACTATTCCACAATATGGCTGCCACAGCAGAAAAAGGCCTTCTACCTAGAGCCCACCAGATAACACAATGAGTTGGAAGGGACCTTGCATGTCATCTAGCCCAACCCCCTGCTCAAGCAGAAGACCCTACACCACTTCAGACAAATGGTTATCCAAGATCTTAAAAACGTCCAGTGTTGGAGCATCCACAACTTCTGGAGGCAACGTTGTTCCACTGATTCATTGTTCTAACTATCAGGAAATTTCTCCTCGGTTCTAAGTTGCTTCTCTCCTTGATGAGTTTCCACCCATTGCTCCTTTTTTGCCCTCAGGTGCTTTGGAAAATAGCTTGACTCCCTCTTCTTTGTGGCAACCCCTGAGATATTGGAAGACTGCTATCATGTCTCCCCTAGTCCTTCTTTCCATTGAACTAGACATACCCAGTTCCTGCAACCGTCCTTTGTACGTTTCAACCTCCAGGCTTCACCATCTCTCAAAGAAGCACCTTCTGGTAAATACTCCCTATGTCATCAAAGCAGCCTGTTCCACTGGCTGACAGCTTATGCAGTCAGCAAAGGCCTCCTGATGTTTGACCTACACACCTTCCTTTTTATAGTTTAACCCATTAGTTCCGACCTTGCCCTCTGGGAGACTAGAGAATAAGTCTGTTCCGCTTTTCCTGTGTCAATTCCCCTGGACTGATTTGCCCTCCCACCAAATGTCACCAGCTGTCATCCCTCATTTGTTCTCCCTCATGGAGATGGATGGGCCTTGGATTGGCAAGGAGCTGAGTCCCAACAGGAAGGCAGGCGAATTTACTTGCTGTCCAACTTTATGTACGTTTTGTGCAGGGTTTTTATGCAGTTCTGGCCCAAGAGAGTCTAACTAATGATCAACTGAAAGTGATATTAGAATAGAAATTCTATTCTATTCTATTCCCATTGCATTCCATATTTTCTATTCTATTCCATTCTATTCCATCCCATCCCACCCCATTCATATTTTCTATTCTATTCTATTCTATTCTATTCCATATTTTCTATCCCATCCCATCCCATTCCATATTTTCTATTCTATTCTATTCTATTCTATTCCATATTTTCTATCCCATCCCATATATTCTATTCTATTCTATTCTGTTCTGTTCTGTTCTGTTCTATTTTATTCCATCCCATCCCATTCCATCCCATTTCATATTTTCTGTTCTATTCTATTCTATTCCATTCGATCCCATCTCATTCCATTCCCTTCCCTTCCATTCTATTCCATCTCATATTTTCTATTCTATTCTATTCCATTCCATTCCATTTCACACTCCACTCCTCTCCACTCCATTCCATTCCATTCCATATTTTCTATTCTATTCTATTCTATTCTATTCCATTCGATCCCATCTCATTCCCTTCCCTTCCATTCTATTCCATCTCATATTTTCTATTCTATTCATTCCATTCCATTCCATTTCACACTCCACTCCACTCCACTCCACTCCACTCCATTCCATTCCATTCCATTCCATTCCATTCCATATTTTCTATTCTGTTCTGTTCTGTTCCGTTCCGCTCCGTTCCATTCCATTCCATTCCATTCCATTCCATTCCATTCCATTGTATTCTAGCCCTTAGTCCATGGACCAGAAACCAGGCCACACATACAAGTGAAGCCCCCTCTGCAGGAAGCAGGCATCACACAGAAGTATCGCCCCCTCTGGTCTATTGAAAAACATTTCCCCATGGAACCAGTCCCCAGCGCTCAAAAGAAGGGGGGGGGGAGGGGGGCATTGTTTTAAAATTATGTCTGGCTTTTTTTCATCTGCATAGCTGAGCCCTGGATTCCTTTTCAAGTCTCATAAAAAAACCCAAAACCCAGATGGAATTTATCAAGAGAATCTACACCCGATCTATATTTCCATCTCCGGATCTTGCATTGAAGGAGCTTCAGTTGTCGAGATAAATTAGAATTATGGATTCTATTGCTATAAATATTGTTTTTGCTCAAGCAGATAAAAAATATTTCTTTTTGGGTCAAATTGTTAGTGTTGTTCATCGCACAACCTAGCTTATTCTTTCCATTTGACTTCCAGGTCAGTGGATAAATTCCCCTTCCTTAATATTTCATAAATGCTACTTTAAAATATTCCAGCTTGCAAGATGACTAAATGGAATCGTAGAAGATTAAGGCAGAGACGTGGAGAGAGAAGGGGAAGGGAGGGGGGAAGAGAAAGAGAGAGAGAAAGAGAGAAAAAAGAGAGAGAAACAGCGAGAGAGAGAGAAAGGGAGGGGAAGAGAGAGAGAGAAACACGAACACACAGAGAGAGAGAAACAGAGAGAGAGAAAGAGGGAAAGAGAAAGAGAGGGGAGAAAGAGAGAGAGAAACACACACAGAAAGAGAAACAGAGAGGGGGGAGAGAAAGAGAGGGAGGAAAAGAGAGAGAGAGAAAGAGGGAAAGAGAGAGAGAAAGTGAGGGAAAGAGAAAAAGAGGGGGAAAGAGGGAGGGAGGGAGGGAGGCAGAAAGAGGGAAAGAGAGAGAAAGATAGAAACACACACAGAGAAAACATGGAGAGCGGGAAGCAAAGAGAAAGAGAGAGGGAAAGGGAGAGAGAGAGAAAGAGAAAGGAAGAGAGAAACAGAGAGAGAAAGTGAGGGAAAGAAAAAGAGGGGGAAAGAGGGAGGGAGAGAGGGAGAGAGAAAGAGGGAAAGAGAGAGAGAGAAACACACAGAGAAAAGACATAGAGAGAGGGAAGGAAAGAGAAAGAGAGGGAAAGGGAGAGAGTAACAGAGAGAAAGGGAGAGAAAGAGAGAGGGGAGAAAGAGAGAGAGAGAAACAGAGAGAGAAAGTGAGGGAAAGAGAAAGAGAGGGGGAAAGAGGGAGGGAGAGAGAAAGAGGGAAAGAGAGAGAGAGAGAAACACACAGAGAGAAGACATAGAGAGAGGGAAGCAAAGAGAAAGAGAGGGAAAGGGAGAGAGTAACAGAGAGAAAGGGAGAGAAAGAGAGAGGGGGAAAGAGAGACAGAGAAACACACACACATACACAGAAACAGAAAGAGAGGGAGGAAGAGAGAGAGAGAAAAACACAGAGAGAGAAAGCGAGGGAAAGAGAAAGAGAGGGAGGGAGGGAGAGAAGGGGAAAATTCCTCTAAGAATAAAAAGAAAGTGTTTTCATCCAGACAAACACTGTTCACCCAGCCATCCCTAATGATTCCGGCTTTAAATCAAAATGCAAAGATACAACTCGGTCTATGTGTATTGATAAAGCATGAGTCAAGCTGTCTGACTGACTGTGTGTGTGTTTGTGTAATTGTAATTGTATTCGAATTTGTATATCGCTCTTTCTCCCTCACGGGACTCAGGGCGGTGAACAGGCAATGATAAAAAAACAATAATAAAAACATCAATATAAATACCTATGCTAAAAACACATTAAATACTAAGCCTGCTCTAAAATGCACAATAAAAACCCCAATAAAACCAGATTAAAAGCTACACCAGGCCGGCCGTACGAAAAAGATGGGCCTTCAGGGCTCGGCGGAACAGGTGCAGGTCCGTAGCTGTGCGGAGGTCAGGGGGTAGGTCGTTCCAGAGGGCAGGAGCTGCCACAGAGAAGGCTCTACCTGAGGAGGCCCTCTCTTTGGGAGCGGACTGGTCGGAGGGAGGTGTTTGTTAGGAGGCGGTCTTGCAAGTATCTAGTGTGTGTGTGTGTACAGACAGACAGACAGACAGACAGCATTGTCTTTATTGTCATATAAATGCCCCAAATCTTTTGCCGTGAGCACCCATAAATAAATCCATCAGGACATTCCCCCAGAGAGAAGCAGCTTCTCAGTACAGGCGCACTTCGATTTAACGACCGCAACGGAGCCCAACATTTCTGTCGTTAAGCAAGACCGTTGTTAAGTGTTAATCTGTTACTCCTTCCTTCCTTCCTTCCTTCCTTCCTTCCTTCCTTCCTTCCTTCCTTCCTTGGTAGAGGCAGATGTAGGGTCTGTTGCTTGGGCAGGGGGTTGGACTAGATGACCTGCAAGGTGCCTTCCAACTCTGTTCATCTGTTACTCCTTCCTTCCTTCCTTCCTTCCTTCCTTCCTTCCTTCCTTCCTTCCTTCCTTCCTTGGTAGAGGCAGATGTAGGGTCTGTTGCTTGGGCAGGGGGTTGGACTAGATGACCTGCAAGGTGCCTTCCAACTCTGTTCATCTGTTACTCCTTCCTTCCTTCCTTCCTTCCTTCCTTCCTTCCTTCCTTCCTTCCTTCCTTCCTTCCTTTCTTCCTTGGTAGAGGCAGATGTAGGGTCTGTTGCTTGGGCAGGGGGTTGGACTAGATGACCTGCAAGGTGCCTTCCAACTCTGTTCATCTGTTACTCCTTCCTTCCTTCCTTCCTTCCTTCCTTCCTTCCTTCCTTCCTTCCTTCCTTCCTTGGTAGAGGCAGATGTAGGGTCTGTTGCTTGGGCAGGGGGTTGGACTAGATGACCTGCAAGGTGCCTTCCAACTCTGTTCATCTGTTACTCCTTCCTTCCTTCCTTCCTTCCTTCCTTCCTTCCTTCCTTCCTTCCTTCCTTCCTTCCTTCCTTGGTAGAGGCAGATGTAGGGTCTGTTGCTTGGGCAGGGGGTTGGACTAGATGACCTGCAAGGTGCCTTCCAACTCTGTTCATCTGTTACTCCTTCCTTCCTTCCTTCCTTCCTTCCTTCCTTCCTTCCTTCCTTCCTTCCTTCCTTCCTTGGTAGAGGCAGATGTAGGGTCTGTTGCTTGGGCAGGGGGTTGGACTAGATGACCTGCAAGGTGCCTTCCAACTCTGTTCATCTGTTACTCCTTCCTTCCTTCCTTCCTTCCTTCCTTCCTTCCTTCCTACCTTCCTTGGTAGAGGCAGATGTAGGGTCTGTTGCTTGGGCAGGGGGTTGGACTAGATGACCTGCAAGGTGCCTTCCAACTCTGTTCATCTGTTACTCCTTCCTTCCTTCCTTCCTTCCTTCCTTCCTTCCTTCCTTCCTTCCTTCCTTCCTTCCTTCCTTCCTTCCTTGGTAGAGGCAGATGTAGGGTCTCCTGCTTGGGCAGGGGGTTGGACGAGATGACCTGCAAGGTCCC
>CM077649.1:61377161-61392161 GCA_039707465.1 Rhabdophis nuchalis
GGTGCTAACTTCCTACCTTCTCTTCCTTCTCCTCTTTCCTTCTCCTCCTCCTCCTCCTCTAGTCCTTCCTCTTCTCCTCTTTCCTCTTCCTTCTTTCTCTTCCCCCTCTTTCCTTCTCCTCCTCTTTCCTTCTCCTCCTCCTCTTTCTTCTTGTCCTTCTTCCTCCTTCTCTTTCCTCTTCTTCCTCCTCTTTCCTCCTCTAATTTCTATACCTCCTCTTCCTCTTCTTCCTTCTTTCTCCTCCTCCTCCTCTTTCTCCCTCCTCCTCCTCCTCTTCCTCCTCTTCCTCCTTGTCCTTCCTCCTCCTCCTCTTTCCTCTTCCTTCTTCCTCTTCCCCCTCTTTCCTTCTCCTCCTCCTCTTCCTTCTTGTCCTTCTTCCTCCTCTTTCCTCTTCTTTCTCTTTCCTCCTCCTACTTTCTACACCTCCTCTTCTTCTTCTTCTTCATCTTCCTTCTTTCTCCTCCTCCTCCTCTTTCTCCCTTCTCCTCCTCCTCTTTCTTTCTCCTTCCTTCCTCCTCCTCCTCCTTTCTTCTTTCTCCTTTCTCTTCCTCCTCCACCTCCTCCCTCCCTTCTTTTCTTTCTCGCCCCCCTCAATGGGTGGAAGCATTTTTAGAGAAAATGGGGAACATTTTCCAACAGTTTTGAAGGAAACGGGGACCTTCAAAGTGCATTTCTCAAAACATTATTTCCTGAAAGGGGGGGGGGGAGAAACCAATGGAAACAAGCAGATCTGTTAACTTTGAGCGAAGAACAAAAGGCCAATCTCCACAAACGTCTCTGAAAGCTTCTTCCTCCCCACGTTGAGCTGATGTTAAATCTTCTATTAAGTGGCTTCTACCGTTCTATTTCAGGTGCCTTGTTTGGAGTAAGAGAAGCGAACTCAAAATGAAAAGGAACAAAGCCCTTAAAATACATGTCTACCTTGTCACTAATGACTGACATGAAGAGAGGGAGGAGGAAAGCATCCGATATACCTTCAGTGCTTCAGTGATGAGACCTGACAGGATTATTTTTTAAAAAAAAAAAGCCGGTCTGTTTATTGAAACGGGAAGCTTTTCATACCACGATTCTTTAGCAGTGAAGGGTCTGGTTGCCGTTTTTAGTTATTTGACTGGCGTGTAAAATAATTAACCATTGATTGACTAACTGTTTTGCTGAACATTAATGTGACTGGTCTGTCTGTGAGCAGATCTAAAATGCGCTTAATAATGTAATGTAATATAATATAATGATATGACATTATAATGATATATACAGCATAGCATAGCATAGCATAGCATAGCATCTATATAAATAAAAATGTAACGAGAATTTGTTCAAAACCACTAATCTCTGAAAGTTCTGCACCGAGGCCTTATACACGGGAAAATCCCCGAAGCCAGCTATGCCAGCATACCTACACCCGTGAAAATCTACGAAAACATATATATTTTTAACAGCCTCACACGTCCAGTTTTGATACGCAGAGACTTTCCAGAAAATGAAAGGGTTTCAAGCCCATCAAAGCATGCATGGAAAACACCATCAATATCAATTGTGCCTTTTTTGGGGGGGAGGGTGTTTCATTCCCATTGCAACTCTTAATGGTCTTTGAAAAAAGCCGGGAGGATTTGAAGGTCTTTTTACACATTCAGAAGGGCTTCTAAAAATTACACTGAGGTCACTGAATTGCTATTCCATCATACTTTTGCACGTATTTTTTTTTTTACTAAGGATGGGTGATTATTATTTTTTTAAATGTCATTTTAAATGATTTTTTTTTATTTTACTGCCTGAAAGTGTGGTGAGATGTAGTCTGGAGTTATAAAAGGGAGGGAGTTTCTCCCATGGAGCCCAGAGGGGTTCTTGGAATGAAATCTTGGATGGATGGGTGGATGGTTGGATGGATGGATGGATGGATGGATGACTGGATGGATGGATGGATGGATGGATGGATGGATGGATGGTTGGATGGAAGGATGGAAGGATGGATGGATGGATGGTTGGTTGGATGGATGACTGGATGGATGGATGGTTGGATGGAAGGATGGATGGATGGATGGATGGATGGATGGTTGGATGGATGGATGGATGGATGACTGGATGGATGGATGGATGGATGGATGGATGGTTGGATGGATGGATGGATGGATGGATGGATGGATGGATGACTGGATGGATGGATGGATGGTTGGGTGGTTGGGTGGGTGGGTGGGTGGATGACTGGATGGATGGATGGATGGATGAATGAACGGATGGTTGGATGGTTGATTGGATAGATGGATGGATGGATGGATGGATGGATGGATGACTGGATGGATGGATGGATGGATGGATGGTTGGATGGTTGGTTGGTTGGTTGGGTGGGTGGGTGGATGACTGGATGGATGGATGAATGAATGGATGGATGGATGGATGGATGGATGGATGGATGGATGGATGGATGGTTGGTTGGGTGGGTGGGTGGGTGGGTGGATGACTGGATGGATGGATGGATGGATGAACGGATGGTTGGATGGTTGATTGGATAGATAGATAGATGGATGGATGGATGACTGGATGACTGGATGGATGGATGGATGGATGGATGGATGGATGGTTGGATGGTTGGGTGGGTGGGTGGGTGGATGACTGGATGGATGGATGGATGAATGAACGGATGGTTGGATGCTTGATTGGATAGATGGATGGATGGATAGATGGATGGTTGGATCAATGGATGGATGGATGGATGGATGGATGACTGGATGGATGGATGGATGGATGGATGGTTGGATGGTTGGTTGGGTGGGTGGGTGGGTGGATGACTGGATGGATGAATGAATGGATGGATGGATGGTTGGATGGATGGATGGATGGTTGGTTGGGTGGGTGAGTGGGTGGGTGGGTGGGTGGGTGGATGACTGGATGGATGGATGGATGGATGGATGAACGGATGGTTGGATGGTTGATTGGATAGATGGATGGATGGATGGATGGATGGATGGATGGATGGTTGGATGGATGGATGGATGGATGACTGGATGATGGATGGATGGATGGATGGATGGTTGGGTGGGTGGGTGGGTGGGTGGATGACTGGATGGATGGATGGATGAATGAAACGGATGGTTGGATGCTTGATTGGATAGATGGATGGATGGATGGATGGTTGGAAAAATGGATGGATGGATGGATGGATGACTGGATGGATGGATGGATGGATGGATGGATAGATGGTTGGATGGTTGGTTGGTTGGGTGGGTGGGTGAATGACTGGATGGATGGATGAATGAACGGATGGATGGATGGATGGATGGATGGTTGGATGGATGGATGGATGGATGGATGGATGGATGGTTGGGTGGGTGGGTGGGTGGGTGGGTGGGTGATGACTGGATGGATGGATGAATGAACGGATGGTTGTATGGTTGATTGGACAGTTGGATGGATGAATGGATGGATGGATGGATGGATGGATGGATGGATGGATGGCACCTAAAGACCAGACAAGGAACAATGGATGGAAACTGACCAAGGAGAGATTCAGCCTGGAAACAAGGAGAAATTTTCTGACAGGAAGAACAATCAACCCATGGAACAGAAGTTGCCTTCAGAAGTTGTGGGAACTTCATCACTGGAGGCAAGAAAAACTGTGTGAGATCTTTACAACCACCCCTTTGGCCTTCTGAAAGGGCCTGAAGACCTGCTTCTCCCAAATGGCTTGAGAACCCAATGAGGGCTCCAACGAGAGTGGGTCATTCTGGATGTGATTAATGGACAAAGACAAGCAGCCATCTTTCCCCCTGCTTTCATCTTGTTCCCTTCTTGGTTCATTTTTAAAAAATGAATTTTAGTGTGAATAAAATACAGGGAGTCCTTGATTTACCACAGTTCACTCGTTCAAAGTCACAACCAATGGAAACTGAGCAAGGAGAAATTCAACCTAGAAATAAGGAGGAATTTTCTGACAGTGAGATTGCTCAATCAACCCATGGAACAGAAGTTGCCTTCCAAAGTTGTGGGAGCTTCATCATTGGAGGCTTTCAAGGAGAGATTGGATTGCCACCTGTCAGAAATGGGGTAGAACCTCCTGTGGCCTTCTGCCAAGCAAAGACAATGAAGAAGCCACTTAACAATGTTACTAACTGAATAGCTGCAGTGATTCACTTAACAACGGCGGCAAAGGTAGTTGTGAAATGGGGCAAAACTCACTTAACTACTACTTTGCTAAGCAGTGGAAATTTGGGGCTCTGTTATGATTGTTAGCCAAGGACCACTGGTCGTAAAAGTACGCTTTAAGTCGGTGTATGTCAACTTAAAGTGAATTTAAAAATTATCGTTAGAAGGAAGCCACAAGCATATTTTAGCAGAAAAAGCAACTTCTGATGAGACAAACACAACTTAATGGCCCCTTCCTAATCAATTGGCTGGCTCTACTGTAGAAACAAATGCAAAAAAAAAAAAGCTCTTTTTCCCCATTTTTGACTAATGAAAGATGTTCCTGGAAATGGCAGCAACCCCTAATAAATCTTAATTTATTTACTTCGAGGCATTGTTTTGGGCAGTAAAAGCTGGAAACTCATTATGTGACCAACCGCCGCGATGCAACTTTTAATTTCTAAAGTTTAATTGAAACTCACGGGCTCAAAGACGTTGCTTATCCTCTCCAATTGGAACATTGTGCTTGGATCCACCAGTTTCTTCCAGCACCAGATTGCAAATTGATTTTGTTTAAATCATAGAGTCATCGCCCTGCTAAACAATACCGGAAAGGAACAGAATCTTTCCTTCCTTAGACAGGATCCAGCGTACAAATCTGTACAGTTGAATCCTCATTAATGTACTACTGTGACGCTCTCTACATGGGGATCCCCTTGAGGTGCACCCGAAGGCTCCAGCTAGTCCAGAATGCAGCCACGCGGGGGATTTTGGGAGTTTCTAGATACTCCCATGTAGCACCTCTCCTGCGCGAGCTGCACTGGCTCCCTGTGGCCTTCCGGGTGCGCTTCAAGGTGCTAGTAACCATCTTTAAAGCGCTCCATGGCACGTGACCAGGTTACCTGCGGGACCGCCTCCTACCACACACCTCCCTTCGACCTGTCCGCTCCCACAGGGTGGGCCTCCTCAGGGTGCCATCGGCTGGGCAATGCCAACTGGCGGCGCCCAGGGGAAGAGCCTTCTCTGTGGCAGGCCCCGCCCTCTGGAACGACCTGCCACCCCGACCTTCGTACCATCACGGACCTGCGCCTCTTCCGCCGGACATTAAAAACTCATTTGTTTCAGATGGCCGGCCTGGCATAATTTTAAGATGGTGTTTAGTAGGGTTTTAAATTTATTTTAGCACAGGCTTGTATATTTAATTCATTTTAATTATTTTGTACTGCATTTATTGAATACTGTTTTATTGTCTCCTGTGCACCGCCCTGAGTCCCTTCGGGGATATAGGGCGGTTGATAAATCCAATTAAATAAAATTAAATAAATAGATAGATAGATAGATAGATAGATAGATAGATAGATAGATAGATAGATAGATAGATAGATAGATAGATAGATAGATAGATAGATAGATAGATAGATAAATAAATAAATAAATAAATAAATAAATAAATGTGAGCTATTTGTTCAGGGCAAAAAGCATTTTCAGAAGAGTTGAAAATTCTGCTAGTACAGGTACTCCTGGACTTACGACCTAAACTTCTGTGGCTAAGCGAGACAGTTGTTAACTGGGTTTTGCCCCCTTTCAGGATCTTTCTTGGCACGGTTGTTAAGTGAATCACTGCCGTTGTTATATTAGTTGACAAGTGTCTGAATTTGTGATTCACATGATTATGCAGATGCTGCAATGGTTGTAACGGTGGTGAGTTTGTACCCGTTTTACTACTGGTTTGCTCATGCGCACGCGGCACTTTTGTGCATGTACCCTAAGCTGGGTCAAAGCAAGCCACCTTTTCCATTGGGCCTTCAGGCCTGCCACATTTAATGCTGTGGGAAAATGGGAGGGGGGATTATGCAGCATCAGTGTCAATTCAGACACTTGGCAACTGAGGGAATAAATGGGGAACTCATCAAATTTGCAGACGACACCAAGCTGGCAGGAATAGCCAACCCTCCAGAAGATAGGCTTAAGATACAGAAGGATCTTGACAAACTTGAACATTGGGCACTATCTAACAAAATGAAATTCAATGGTGAAAAGAGTCAGGTTCTACATTTAGGCAAGAAAAACCAAATGCACAGGTACAGTATAGGTGGTACCTTGCTCAAGAGTAGTAACTCTGAGAGGGATCTTGGAGTCCTAGTGGACAATCACTTAAATAGGAGCCAGCTGTGGGCAGCAGCTGCCAAAAAAGCCAACACAGTTCTAGGCTGCATAAACAGAGGGAGAGAATCAAGATCACGTAAAGCGTTATTACCACTTTATAAGGCCTTGGGAAGGCCACACTTGGAATATCTGCATCCAGTTTTGGTCGCCACGATGTAGAAAAGACATGGAGACTCTAGAAAGAGTGCAGAGAAGAGCAACCAGGATGATGAGGGGACTGGAGGCTAAAACATGAAGAACGGTTGCAGGAAGTGGGTATGTCTACTTTAATGAAAAGAAGGACTAGGGGAGACATGATAGCAGCCTTCCAATATCGAGGGGCTGCCCCAAAGAAGAGGGAGTCAAGCTATTCTCCAAGGCACCTGAGGGCAGAACAAGAAGCAATGGGTGGAAACTAATAAAGGAGAGAAGCAACTTAAAACTGAGGAGAAATTTCCTGACAGTTAGGACAATTAATCAGTGGAACAGAAGTTGCCTCCAGAAGTTGTGAATGCCCCAACACTGGAAGTCTTTAAGAAGATGTTGGATAGCCATTTGTCTGAAATGGTATAGGGCTTCCTGCCTAGGCAGGCGGTTGGACTAGATGACCTCCAAGGTCCCTTCCAACTCTGCTATTGCATTGCATTGCATTGCATTGCATTGCATTATATGGAGTATGGGAGAGATATAGTCTAAATAATATTCCTTTCTCAGAGAGACAAGGTCATCCTACCCTGCACCTGGAATGGTGTGACTGGGAGGCATCTCCAGTTGGAGCGGTGCTTGATTGGGCCATGTGATGGACATGTGGGTGCTGGACAGGGACTTTTGTTTTGAGTGGGAAAAGCCTGGAAACTTTCAGATTCGAGTTTTCCCAGATGTGCCGATAAGACATCTCTAATAAAGTTGGGGTGTTCCTTGGAACCCTGGCACCATGTTTCTGTAAGAGAGCGCGGCTGAAGCTGAGAAAGAAAAAAAAAACACAGAACAATATCTCCAAAATATACCATATTTTTCTGACTATAAGATGCACCGGTATATAAGACATAAGATTTCGAAGAGGTAAGTAAGGAAAAAAAAGCTTTTGTCCTCCCTGGCTCCCAGGAGCACTCTGCAGGCTTCACTAGGGCTGAGGGTGGGGAGGTAAAGATGCCCCTGTTTTTGTGAAAAAACGGACAGAAAATGTGTCTTTTTTTACAAAAACAGAGGTGTTTTTGCCTTTCCCAGCCCTGCTGAACCCTGCAGAGTGCTGATGGGGACTTGGGGAAGGCAAAAACGCCTCCGTTTTTGTGAAAAACAGTTTGTTTTTCACCCGTTTTTCACAAAAATTGAGTCATTTTTGCCTTTCCCAGCCCTGCTGAAGCCTGCGGAGTGCTGATGGGGACTGGGGGAAGGCCCGTGTTTTGCAAAATGGAATGCAGGGCTTCAGGCGGCCAAAAATGACTGTATTCGGTGTATAAGACGCATCAACATTTAATTCCGCCAAACATTCCGTTTCTGGGATGCATGACGATCCAGTGGCCCCCAGGTCCTCCTCCTGATCGCTGCAGGGGCTAGACATCTCTGAGGTTTTAGTTATATTGCACTCCCTTCTGAAGGTGTTATCTCAGAGATGACTGCGAAGGGAGACCTTGCTTAATGTCAGGTCTGCCTCTAACGATAAGCAAGAAAGAATCCACTCAACTCCATTTTGAAAAGAATTAAGAGTACTTTTACTGGTTATGAAAAGATAGCAGCGAGGTAAAGCAAGAACTGAGACCCAAGCGCGCGGAATCATACATATCCATATGTTTAGTTTAGTTTATTGGTTTTTTATACCACCCTACTCCCAAAGGACTCAGGGCGGTGTACAGCCAAAATAAAAACAAATATATAAAAGTTAAAAGAAAGTTTTTAAAAGACATAATTTAAAATATTGGCCGAAACGTGGAAAAAACCCAAACTAACCCTGATTAAAATAATAAAAATTTAAATTTAAAAATTTAAAAATCATGCTTTATGCCAGCCCGGCTTATTGAAAGAGAAAGGTTTTGAGAGCACGGCGGAAGGTGCGTAAGTCAGGGATAGTTCTTAATTCCAGGGGCAATTTGTTCCCAGAGGACAGGGGCTCCCACGGAGAAGGCTCTCCCCCTGGGTGTCGCCAGTCGACATTGTCTAGGCGACGGCACCATGAGGAGACTCTCTCTATGGGAGCGTAATGGCCGGTGGGAGGCTCTCGGTGGCAGAAAGCGATCTCGTAAGTACCCAGTTCCTAAGCCATGGAGCGCTTTAAAGATGGTAACCAACACCATGTGGGTTGCATCTCCAGGAGCGTCATCAGAATGGCATGCAAGACCGTTGACCTTGACCACCGCACGGCCCAGCCAGTGGTGTGCGAAGTAGATGGTGAGAACTTACTCCCTTCTCCAAATCTCCCTCCTGCACCATACAGTCCCATTCCCAATTACCAAAGCCCCTTCCTCCCCGTTTCAATGGCAGCCGAAGGAAGCAGCAAAGTGGAAGCTGACATCTGCTCTTTTGCGGTGGGGGGGGGAAGGTGCATCTTATACTCTGAAAAATACAGTAAATTCATTGCAGAGGGAAGATATCCCATTGCGGACAAATCTAATAAACAGATTCTTAATCCGCTGTGCATACATTGCGCGAATGTACTCTCGGCCCTGATGAACTCAGCAATCAAAGAGGATCAGAGGGTGCCGATTTTAATTCTCAAGATTGTGTTCTCTAACCCCTAACACTTGACATTCAAACTCATTAAATCAAGCCTGTGTGAATTTTACTGTTGCTCCGCAGTTAAAGGCCTCCCAGCCCTGATGGGGGAATCCAGGCTTTTATCAAAGTTATGACGCCTGCCTTGTGGCAAGTTACATCCGCTTCCAGGCCTGCAACCTTCGAAGGGGTTACTGAAGGGATAGTTTTGAGGGGGGAGGGGAGGAGGGGAGCTCAACTAGAAGACCTCCAAGGTCCTGTAGGAAGTTAGCATCCCCCCCTCTGCCAGAAAAATGAAACATCGTGGGAAATATTGAAAAGGCAGAATATTCTATTTCCCTGGATCTGAAATGTTTTTAGGCAGGAAGCAGACTCACTCTTAACAGCCCCCACCTTTATCAATGGGCCATTAAATGGCCTGAGCCAGTCTATTCTACATAACAAAGATCAGCTCCAGGGCGATGGGATTAAGGCATGATAGTATTAGCCCTTTGCCCATCGCACCTGGGAAGAAGCAAGGCTCAACCAAACTTGGACTCAAAGCACAGCCTAGAGAGTTGTCCCTACATGGCCCCATGGGAGTCTAACAACCAATCAGAATACAAGCTCAAGATCAAAGGCCAGAGAAGGCATAAAAGCATGGGTCATTCAGCATCTCAGTCTCTTTTTTCTTCTTTACCCAACATCTGGAAGCATCTGAGTCCCCTTTTCTGTTCAGGACCTTCAAGCCATGTGATCCTGTCCACCATTAAACCATCTTCCCAAGCAGCCTCCATGTTTCCAGCGTCTTTCCCCCCACCTGGAACTGAACCCCAGAAGGATCTTTCTTTCTTTCTTTCTTTCTTTCTTTCTTTCTTTCTTTCTTTCTTTCTTTCTTTCTTTCTTTCTTTCTTTCTTTCTTTCTTTCCTTCCTTCCTTCCTTCCTTCCTTCCTTTCCTTCTTTACTCCCTCCCTCCCTCTCTCTCTTTCTTTCTTTAAGCCACGTGCTCCTGTCCACCATTGAACCATCTTCCCAAGCAGCCTCCATGTTTCCAGTGTCTTTTCCCCACCCTGGAACTGAACCCAGAAGGACATTTCTTCCAACAGTCCCTTCCAGCTCTATTCTGTTGGAAGGAAAACCCATCCGGTTCCATTCCAAACTGGGCGAAAGGCATGGGAAAAACACGGAGGCTGATGGGAAAGATGGTTGAATGAACAGAACCAGAGTTGTGGGGTCAGCTGAACAATGGTTGGATGAGTGGGTGGATCTTCATAGGTTTGTGTGACTTTGAAGCTTGAGCTGTTCTGAGACTTGTGGTCTGAAAGGGTGTTGGACAGTGGTGGGATTCAAACATTGTTACTCTTGGTTCTGTGGGCGTGGCTTGGTGGGCGTGGTGTGCCTTGGTGGGCGTGGCAGGGGAAAGGATACTGCAAAATCCCTATTTCCTCCCAATCAGCTGGGACTCAGGAGGCAGAGAATAGATGGGGGCGGGGCCAGCCAGAGGTGGTATTTGCCGGTTCTCCAAACTACTCAAAATTTCCAATAGCAGTTCTCCAGAACTGGTCAGAACCTGCTGAATACAACCTCAGGTGCTTTTTTAAAGAAGCAACTGGACTTTCTAGTTTTCTTTGAAGACGTTTTGCTTCTCATCCAAGAAGCTTCTTCAGCTCTGACTGGATGGGGTGGGGGGAATTGAAGGATTGATATTCCTTGCAGACAGCTGGTCATTTTCAGGTTGTTAAGTCACCTGGAGGTTAATACACCTCCTCAGGATGCCGTCAGGCCAAACAATGTCGGCTGGCGACCCCCAGGGGGAGAGCCTTCTCTGTGGCAGCCCCTGCCCTCTGGAATGACCTGCCCCCCGACCTATGTACGACCACTGACCTACACCTCTTCTGTCGGGCCTTGAAAACACATTTTTTCCGTGCGGCCGGCCTGGCGTAGTTTTTAATCGATTTTAATCGATTTTATTTAGGAGTTTTATTTGGATTTTAGAACAGGCCCCCAATTTAATGTCATTTTAAAGTAGTTTTATATATTGATGTTCTTTGTAGTTTTTATTGATGCCTGTTCACCGCCCTGAGTCCCGCAAGGGAGAAGGGCGGGATACAAATTTAATAAACATAACATAACATAATATAATAACCTGCTAAAAGAATGCAAATGACCTGCTGTCTGCAAGGAATATCAATCCTTCAATTCCCCCCCCCCCCCCCAATCCAGTCAGAGCAGAAGAAGTTTCTTGGATGAGAAGCAAAATGTCTTCAAAGACAAAGCAGAATGTCCAAGTGCCTCTTGAAAAAGCATCTTTGGGACAACAGTGACCGGATGACTTTAGAATCTCCGTAGAAATTTTCTGTTTTCAATGGGAGGAGTGTCAGGGTAATGATGATTTAATAGCTGACCAGGTGCTGGAAGGCTGTAATACTAAAATGATGATGCAATGAGAATGAGTCAGCAGGACTATATAACTGCTACCACTTTAAGAGGCTGTATTATAAGAGAGACCCTCTCTCTCTCTCCCTCCCTCTCTCTCTCTCTCTCTCTCTCTCTCTCTCTCTCTCTCTCTCTCTCTCTCTCTCTATCTATCTATCTCTATCTATCTATCTGGATACCTGGTTTAATATCTCTATCTCTATCTCTATCTCTATCTCTAACTCTCTCTCTCTCTCTCTCTCTCTCTCTCTCTCTCTGTCTATCTATCTATCTATCTATCTCTCTATCTATCTATCTATCTCTCTATCTCTCTATCTATCTATCTATCTATCTATCTATCTATCTATCTATCTATCTATCTATCTATCTATCTATCTATCTATCTATCTATCTATCTATCTATCTGGCTACCTGGCTTTCTCTCTCTCTCTCTCTCTCTCTCTCTCTCTCTCTCTCTCTCTCTCTCTCTCTCTCTCTCTATACCTGGCTTTCTGTCTCTGTCTCTGTCTCTGTCTCTCTCTCTCTCTCTGTCTCTGTCTCTGTCTCTCTCTCTGTCTCTGTCTCTGTCTCTCTCTCGATACTTACCTATGTATCTCTGCGTGCTTTCGTGCTGTAGTTGATGATTGATTGCCTGACTTTTCGTAGTATGTGTATGTATATATTCCTTTTAGATAAACCACTGTTTGAAAGACAAACCTCTGTTTATGCAAATGTCTGACATTTTCTTGGCAAGATGTCAGAAGTGATTTGGCATGATCTCCTTCCTAGGGTTGAGAGAGAGAGACCAGCTCAAAGTTACCCAGTAGGTTTTGTGCTAAGGCAGGACTAGAACTCAGCGTTCCCCCAGATTTCTAGTCTGAGGCCTCAACCATTGTTTCCAAGATTCCTTTGGGTTAGAAAGAACAATACTTCTTTTTTTTTTTAAAAGGTTTATTAAGAGTTTTTCCATACAATAAAAAGAAAAGAAAAGAAAAAAGAGAAAAGAACCAAAGTTTTTAAAATATATAATTACTTCTTTTCAACAGATAATTACATTTTGGTGTAATAATATCTCCCTCTTAGATATTATATAAATCCCTTCAGTCTCACATTCATTCCAACTCCATCTTAATCTTCAAAGCCATCAATCATCATTTCGTTCCTTTCATTCTTTCAGGAAACAAAAGTTTCGAGACTTTAAAAAAAAAGTTTTTGTTGTTATTGTTTTCCTCTGACTGAGGAGGTCGGTTTTGTCATTTCTGGAAAATTCTAACACTTCTCACAATCCGTTCCTCCACTGGGGGATTTCCTTGTTTGAAACGATCATGTTTCATGAAGTCAAAACTTGACGCTCTACAAAAACTTCACTTACTGCAGGAATTGTGTGGCAGAATAAGACTTATCATGATGGAGTTATAGTTACTAACAAAGAGACCCTTGGAAAAGAATGGAAGAAAAAAAGAATAAACATGATTCCAAATGAAATGGACATAATAATAATAATGATAAATTTAATTTGTTGACCGCTCCCTCTCCCCGAAGGGACTCGGAGCGGTGCACAGGGCAAATAAAACAATAAATACACACACATAATTAAAAACAGATTAAATATTATCCCTGCGCTAAAAATTCCCAGTTAAAAATTACTAAAATCCCCATCTAAAATTACTAATGTTACATGAAATCCAAAGTAAATTTCTAGGAGACTAGTTTTACGGCAAGAAAACCAAATGCACAGGTGCAGAAGAGGAGGCACCTGGCTCAAAAGTAGTAATGGTAAGGGATCTTGGAGTCCTTGTGGACAATCACTTGAATATGAGCCACTAGTGTCCTGCAGCTGCCCAAAAAGCCAACACTGTCTGAGAGACCTAAGCCCAGCCTATCTTGAATTCCATTGACTCTTATCTGCCGCCAAGTTGCCTTGACTGTTAGTAGTTCAGATTCTTGTAGAGAACTTTAGCGTACAATAAAACTCCCTTTTTACAACCCTGTAATTCCTTAATTTCGGGTAGAGTCAGGGCAACTGGATGGAGCTGACTGGATGCCCTTCCTGACGCCATGCAGAGTTCACAGCAGAATCTATCTTTCTTTCTTTCTTTCTTTCTTTCTTTCTTTCTTTCTTTCTTTCTTTCTTTCTTTCTTTCTTTCTTTCTTTCTTTCTTTCTTTCTTTCTTCTGCTACCTAGGATTGAATTCTCAACTTTTCCAAATGGAACTCACTTGAATATAAGCCAGCAGGGTCTGGCAGCTGCCCAAAAAACCAACCCACCCTGAGAGATTTAAGCCCAGCCTATCTTGAATTACACTCTTATCTACCAGCAATTTGCCTTGACTGTTAGTAGTTCAGATTTTTGTAGCATACAATAAAGCTCCCTTTTTACAACTCTGTGATTCCTTAATTTGGGGTAGAATCATGGCAACTTGAATGGCACTGACCAGATGCCCTTCCTGATGCCATGCAGAGTTCACAGCAGAACTTTTTCTTTCTTTCTTTCTTTTCTTTCTTTCTTTCTTTCTTCCTTCCTTCCTTCTTTCTTTCCACACTAGGAGAAAGACATTTGCTGCTACCTAGGATTGAACTCTCAACCTTCCAAATGGGTGGGAAGGGAAGGAAAGGAAAGGAAAAAAGGAAGGGAAGGGAACAAAAGGAAAGGAAGAGAAGGGAAGAGGAGAAAAGGAAAGGAAAAGGGGGAAAGGAAAGGGGGAGGGAGGACAAGAAAGGAAGAAGGGAAGAGGAGGAAAGGAAAGGAAAAAAGGGAGGGAAGGGAAGAAAAGGAAGGGAAAGGAAGGGAAGAGGAGGAACAGAAAAGAAAGGAGGAAGTGAAGAGGAGGAAAGGAAAGGAAGAAGGGGAAAGGAAAGGAAAGAAAAGAGGGAGGGAGGACAAGAAAGGAGGAAGGGAAGAGGAAGAAAAGAAAGGAAAAAAGGAAGGGAAGGGAAGAAAAGGAAGGGAAAGGAAGGGAAGAGGAGGAGCAGAAAAGAAAGGAGGAAGGGAAGAGGAGGAAAGGAAAGGAAGAAGGGGAACAGAAAGGAAAAGAAAGGAAAGAGGGAGGGAGGACAAGAAAGGAGGAAGGAAAAAAAGAAAGGGAAGAAAGGAAAGGGAAAAAGGAAGGGAAGAGGAAAGGAAAGGAAGAATGTGTTTTCTTTGGGGGAAAATGTCAGATGTCATCACAGGGCATTTTCAGAAGAAAAGGCAATACATTTTGCCACCCAGTGCTTGATCCAATAAATAATTTCAGTGGGATTTGGTGTTTTATTACCCCCGTTTAAACAGGGACTTCCTCGCACGAGCAAAATTCCCCACTGTCCCCAGGGTCTTCTTAACGTCTCGTTCCCGTTTGCAAAGCCATTGAGCTCGGAAATGTCACCGAAGCCACTTAAGGGGAGAGAGGAACAGAGAAGCGACACTAAGAGCACAAAAGTGTGGCCTTTGGTGTCTACAAAAGGTGGGCCCGGGTGATTGTGCGATTGCTTTGTTGCAAAATAGGCTTTGTGCGTTCAGCCATTGTCACCGAGGAAACGGCGCCATCCAAACTTTACTAGGGGAGAGGAAAACTTCTGCGGAATTTTTGAGCCCGTTCCTGCTTGAGACGACCGATCATTTATAATTCAGAAGGATGGCTCATCGTTCTCTT